>CM021101.1:685134327-685316819 GCA_007115665.2 Sequoiadendron giganteum | reverse complement strand
AAATTTTGATAAGTCAAACTGTCATTGAGTCATTTTAAGTCCTTGCCAAAATTCCTCATCCAAACAAAGTTGCATTTTCCAATGTAGAGGGGCATACTTGCCCCACTATTTCAACATTTTTTGCAGAAGGGCGTACTTGCCCCACTCTTTCAGCATTTTCTATAGAGGGGTGTACTTGCCCCTCTATTTCAACATTTTCTGTAGAGGGGCATACTTGCCCCACTGTTTTCACCATTTTCTGTAGAGGGGCGAACTTGCCCCCCCTATTTCAACATTTTCTGCAAAGGGGCAAACTTGCCCCTCTGTTTCAGTATTTTCCACTACAAAGGGGTGAACTTGCCCCCCTGTTTCAATATTTTCTCCGTAGAAGTGCGGATACGCCCCTGTTTCAACATTTTTTTTTGCAAAAGTGCAGATACGCCCCGTTGAACGAACAATTTCATCCATTTGACCATTCCAAACCTCCGTTTAACCACCCCCAAAGCCTCCATTTGACCATTTGATCATCCTAAACACTCAATTGATCCAATCAAACCAATCCTCATCCAAATCATCAAATTGATACATTCCAATTATCAATTTTGAAGGTTTTGACTTTTATTCAAAAACTTCTTGAGGCCATAACTTTTGACTCGAATGTGGGTTTTAGCTGAAATTTTATGGGTGATTGCGTTATGAGCTGGCATGTGGATTTCATATTTGATAGTTTGGACCCCTTTTTAGCTCATTTTCGAACCCCCAAAGTTTCATCTTGACCCTCAAAATCATAATTTAGTGTTTTTTTCCAGTTTTTGAAAAAACACTTTCATTAATAACTCCGAATCACTGTCTCAGATTTGGGATCTTAGTTGGCAATTCATCCAATCTTAATATTCGGTATTTGTTGGAAAAAAATTGGACTCTCAAATGTATTCCTATGAATTTTCCTAAAATGGCAAAATTTGACAATTTTTGAAAATTGCCAAATTTGACAAAAAACTGTTTGTCAACACCTTATGTCCTCTAGTTAAAACCCATGATCTTGGTTTCAAATCAATCCTATCACATCCTTCAATCCAATCCCAATCTAAGCCCCAATTCAATTCTAATATGAGCGTTAATCCCATCATCCTAATCTGAGCTTTTATCCAATCCCCATATGAGCTTTTCCATCAATCCTAGTTCTCTATACATCATCTATTCTTTCCTTCTAATCTATATCCATCATGAATCTTTATCCCCCTCTCACACAACCAATAATAGTAGTCAAGGGGAATCCTAACTCCATTGATGACGATAACGAAAATCTTGTTGATCATGAAGATTGTTATATAGATCCTCTTGATGCTATCATTGCTAGTAAGCTCTTTCCAATCGTCTCCCAAAATCCCACTACTTCTTCAAACTATCCCACCATGCCTTCATCCATATCTAATAACGGTTCTTATGCTACCCTTGACAAGGGATATCCAACATCCTCACCATTGACATATTCATCATGTCCTCCCTTTCAACCTCTATCCTATCCAACATCCACTTCCTCTTATCCTCATCATCATCAACAATCCCAATACCTTTACCTTAATCCCACATCCCAATCTTCTCATCCTAATCCAACACTCACACATTCCTATCACAATCCTCCATCCCAATATTCCTCCTATCCTAGTCGACCATCTCAATCCCCTCATCCTTATCTACCATCCATATCCTCCTACGCCAACCCATTATACATTTCTTCCTATGGTGGTTCACCACCTCAATCTTCTTGTTCTAATCCAACATCCATGCCTTCCTATCACAATCCCCCATCCCAATATCTTTGCAGTACTTCCACATCTCCCCATTCTAATCCTTCATCTACATATTCCTACTATCATTCACCATCCCAATCTTCCCAATCTAATCCAACATCCACATCCTCCTACATCACTCTCCCTTTTCCTGCATTATATCTTAATCCTCCATTTCCTTCGACCACTCCAAGTCCCCCATCTAGTCCCATCGACTCACCTAATCATAATCCTCCATCTCCTCCTAGTCCCACATCTAATCCTAATCCTCCATCTCCTCCTATTCCTCCATTCAATCCCATACCCAAATCTAATTCTATTCCTCCATCCAATCCCATACCCACATCTAATCCTAATCCTCCATCTCCTCCTAGTCCTACATCTAATCCTCATCCACACATCCACTCATATAATCCTCCAATCTTTAATCCTAATCCTCCATCTCCTCCTAGTCCTACATCCAATCCCATCCACTCCTCTAATGATAATCCTCCATCTCCTCCTAGTCCTCCATCCAATCCCATCCCCACATCCAATCCTAATCCACAAACCCCTAATCCTAATCCTCCATATCCTCTTAGTCCTTCGTCCAATCCCATCCACACATCTAATCCTAATCCTCCATCTCCTCCTAGTACTCCATCCAATCACATCCCCATGTATAATCCTAATCCTAATCCACAAATCCCTAATCCTAATCTTCCATCCATGCCCATCACTCTACCTAATCCTACATCCCTTCCAAATGTCACCCAAGGGCTCATGCAAGAAGAGACATCATTCCCTCCCACTCTATCATGTATTGTCACTAGAGATGAGGCCCTCCTCTATCCTACACCTATACCTCTCATCACCATTCCTGACACCATCCAAATGATTGAGCCACTCAAACCCATTGAATCCATTGAATCCTCATCTTCTACTACTAGATCCACCCAATCCATTGAAGACATCCAATCCCCTCCTCTGAGTTCTAAAATTCACAAAATTCAATCCCGTAACCTTCATGAATCCTCCATCCTCCTATCTCCCCCAATTGAGGAGTCCCTCCAACACTCTTCCATCATCATACATCCCACACAAGATGACTCATGCCAAGAGCTTGATCCAAAGCATACAAGCATATCCCCTCCTCCAAATAAAGATCAATCCATCCCATCTACTTCATTTCAAGAATATAGTCTTCCATCCATTTCATCTCATGATCCATATCCTCAACCAAGTCATGATCCTATCCTCCCATCCACCACATCTCAAGATCACACTATCTCCTCCACTCCATCCCATGATCCCATTTGCCTTCAAAATCCAATCACTCCATCTCATGAGCCCTTATCATCCACTACCATACATCTAGATCCCATTGTAGTCCCCAATTCCTTTCATGATCCCTTATCACTCATTCCTCCTGATATTGCTATCCCCTCATCTCCATTGCATGATCCTTCATCACCATCTAGTCTTACCATCCCAATGCTAGTTTTGTATCACCTTAATTGCATTACACTTATCCCTGGTGGCCTTCTTACATAAGCAAAATAAAGTATAGGCACCACCTTTCCTCCTCTACCTACTAACACACTCGCATCATGTTTCCAAAAGAATAAGCATCCTACCATAGATCATATGCTTAAGAACATGAACTATCAAGGAAAAGGTTTAGGCCTTCATGAACAAGGTATTTAAGAACCCATTCAAGTCAAAGAACATCCAGGCACACATGGTCTTGGATATGTCTCCCAAAACTCACACTCTAAAGATTTTGGTACAACCTTCGTACATCCTAAATGATCCTCTTCTAAAGGCACAAGAGGTACTTCCCATCATTCTACCAAGTCGTATGCCGCCATCCCCCCTCCTCCATCATATTACCTAAAAACAACCATCCATCTTCCTCCCTCATCCTCTCAATCCATTTTGGGTCCTTATGTCCCTCCATCCATCATTGCTCATCCTCCATCTACTATGGGTTCTTATATCCTTCCATCAAAACCCACACATCCTCCATATACACAGTCTATTTTGGGTCCTTATATCCCAAAATCACCCCCTCCATCTTATCCTATTCATCCTTTCATTCATCCACCCCCTCTCCCTCATACACAACATAAAAATCCTACCTTCATAACTCCTAATCGGGATCAACAAGAGCACATACCTACACAATATCCATCCACACTTCCTAATCAAATGCCTACCTCTATCACTCCATCCACACATCATCCCTCTCCTCGTACCCATCCCATTGCTATTAAAAGAAATTTGGATGCCAAAGCAACAATACATAAATCCAAACATCCACATGAATCTAAAGTTCCTCATGTCCCCTTCAAAAGACATGTTGAAGAAGATAAAAATCAAGTCCAAAATCCAAATCAATCCAAAAGGCCACAAAGGCCCACCGAAGCAAAAATAAAAACCATGTGGATCCCAAAGAAAAAAGGTGCCATACCTTCAATTGAAAATTCCATAACGAAATCCAAAGTTGCTATTCCCCTAGAAAATAATTCACCTCCTCCATCTCCTAAATCTATTTTGGGTCCCTACATCCCAAAAATCACTATCCCAACTCCTCCATTATCGCCACACTCTCCATCCATTCATCCACCTATCTTTTCGCATCCACCATCACATGTGCCAATGTTGGTCCTAAACACCTTCCCCCGTCACACATCCACTCCATCATTCCATACATACACTTTCCAACATCCCATCCACTATCCTCTCTATCTCCCCCATCAAATTCCTTTAATCCATCCTCTTGCATAATCCATCCATTCTAATAAGGTTGTACCAACATCCGAATAGTCACTTCAAACATGGGATCTTATTACCTCATATGGAACTTGATGCATGAGTCCTTCATCCTATCCTTATCAACTATCCTCTAAAATATGCATATCCATATCCCTATCTTTATCCATCTTCATCCACATCCTAGTCCAAAAAATCAGCAAAAAAAAGAGAGAAAAAAATAAAAAAAATACGAAAAAAGAAGAAGGAGAAAATCATTCATCCAATGGTGAAAAATTGGAAAACAAGCGCCTTGGATTAATACCATGATGAAAACCTGGCAAACAGGCATCATGTGTAAATCCCCCATCTAGTCTCCTTCCATGATTGGGGGCAACATCCACTTACGCATTCCTTTCCTCCATCTCCTACATCTACCTATCTTCCACATCTTACCCACCATATTTCGCATCCTATCCAATCCCTCCATCTTCCTTGTGATCTTGATAAAGATAGGGGAAAACCTATATACATGTGTTGGACATATCCTGGCATATATTCCCCTCATCCATACACTATCATATTCCTTCCACACATCTTGATATCCCCCTTGCCTCGTCATGCATGTCACATCTAGAGTGGGGGCATCTCATTCTTTGCAATGAAGTCCTTGGAGACGTCGTCCATCCATCCCTCCAAGTAATCCTTTCCATCTCTCCATCATGCCCATCCTTACCTCCCCATCCATTTATCCATCCAGTCATCCCCTCCACCTACCAAATCCTTATCTTCCATTGTCCATGCATCCTATCCACATCTATCTATCTTCCATTACCCATCTCACTCCCTTATCCAACCATCCTGCTATCCCTCTTTCCTCGTCATACATGACACATCTAGAGTGGGGCACCTCCTTATTTATGATTGAGTCATTGAGACATCATCCATCCATTCCTCCAGGTAATCCTCTCCATCTCCCCATCTTTCCCATCCTTACCTCCCCATCCATTTATCCATCCAGTAATCTCTACCATCTCCCAATCCTTATCTTCCTATACTCTCATCCACTCATCCACTAGTCCTTTTCCATATTTTAATCCTTATCCTTCCATCCATTATCCATCCAATAATCCATTCCATCCCTCAAACTTTGTATCCCTCTATTCACCTATCCTCGCATCTTTCTATCTCCTCATCTTTATCCATCCATCCATTTCCCTCTATCTCGTCATCCCTTGTCATTGGTATCTAGCTATCGGCTACCCCCATGAAATCCAATGCCATGTTATCTCACTATCCTCATTCCTATCTATTTCTCACATCTTTAAAATATCCTCTCAATCTTCATCTCATCTATCCACCCATCCTAGCATCTTCTTATCCATCCATTTCCCTCTATCTCATTATCCCTTGTCATTGGTATCTAGCTATTGGCTACCTGCATGCAACCCAATGCCATTCACATCGTAATTCATCCCTCCTATCTATTTACCACATCTTTCTCACATCTTCATCGCTCATCTATCCATCATCTCATCTTTTGAAATCATATTCTAATGATCTAAATTACCTATCCCATCCCTGAGCTTCACATCCTACATATCTTACACATATCAACCATCATCCTATCCAATCCTGCAAGTCTATCTTGTCTCATCATATTGATTCCATCCTTTTTTCCATTTATCTTGGTCATCTCATCATCCATTGTTTGTCATCGGTCTCTTGTCGAACTACGTTGCCCCTACGCTTTCACGTAGGCAAGGTCGATCATTTGATTCGCCCCAGGGGCTTTGTCTTTTGTCTGCCTTATCCTCTTCCATCGTCTGTCTTTGGCCTTGTCTCAAACTACATTGCCTCTACGCTTTCACATAGGCAAGGTTAATCATTTGGTCTGCCCCCTGGGCATTTTTTCCGTTTGTTCTTTGTCATCCATCGAGGTCTTCATTTTCCTCTTTCCGCTTTTACCATGGTCTTTTCTTGAACTACGAGGGCTCTGCGCTTTCACGTAGGCAAGGTTGATCTTTGATCAATCCTTGAGCCCCTAGGTCTTTAGGGTGTGTCTATTTTGTCGTCTCATCATTTTATCATTTTGTCACCTTATGTCTCATCGTCTTGTCGTGTCATCAAGAATGTCCCTATCCTAGCTGGTGCTTACAAACAACGGTCATCTATATCACAAGATCCAATCGTTTTTTGGTATCCTGCATCATATCGATCTTTTAGTTTACTATCCATCATCGGTCTCAACAGGATGTATCCTTCCTAACATACCTCATCAACCCCATCCACCATCTTGATCTTATGGCAAAGGACATTTGAAATTGATTGTGATCTTTTGATGTGTTTGGCATTTGTTTATCATTTGAGCTCCCTATCATCACTTTTCATGGTCGCCTTGATCCATCATATCACAGTGTGCTTTAACTAGTCAACATAGGGGCATATCTTGCTCATTTCTTTGTTTTTGTCTTCTTGGTTGTCCCACTTAGTACCCACCAAGATCCCTAAGGTCTTGTGTTACATTGGGGCATCCTTTTGTGCTTGTGGTTATTCCAATACCTGGCCCGACCAAAGTCATCGTGACCTTGGGGTGTTGGAATAGCCTTCTTGTCTGTTGTGTTTGTTTTATGCATTGGACACTAATCAATCTTGGTTTACATACCCTGACGCTCGGTGTCTTATGCTATAGCAAAAATCAATGCTCTAAGGATGGAAAATTGCATTAGGATTGCATTTCATTTTCCATTCCATCATCTTGCATGTCTCCCCCATCTTCATCCATTCAAATAATCTCCTCCCACTCTTGGTCTTGTTCCCCACCTTGCTACAAGCCTTGATCCACTCATCCTCCCCATCATCATCCTTATCATCTGTGGGATGTATCCTTCCCTATCCTTGTGTTGTTTTGAGATGTATCCTTCCCTCATCAACAACACTCTCATCAGGATGTATCCTTCCCTATCCTTGTGTTGTTTTGGGATGTATCACGCCCTCGTCACCAACACTCATCCTCATCCTCATCTAGATGTATCCTTCCCTATCCTTGTGTTGTTTTGGGGATGTATCATTCCCTCATCAACAACACTCATCCTCATCATCAATGTTGTTCTAGGATGAATCTTTCCCTCATCAATAACACTCTCATTGGGATGTATCCTTCTCCATCCTTGTATTGTTTTGGGATGTATCATGTCCTTATCAAACAACACTCCATCAACCATCCACTCACCCTGGCTTGTAGCTTGACTGGGGCAACATCATATGTGTCCTTGAATCCATTTGTGCTCACATTTATCTCCTCATCCCTTCATCTTTCATCACTCATTAACCCCTCTGTAGTAAATTGGAGGGCGTATCCGCACTTCTGCAGCAATCAGAAGGGCATATCCGCACTTCTACAGCAATTGGAGGCCGTATACGCACTTCTACAGCACTCAAGAGGGCGTATCCACACTTTTGCAGCAATTGGAGGGCGTATACACACTTCTGCAACACTCAAGAGGGTGTATCCGCACTTCTACAGCACTATAGAGGGTGTATTCACACTTTTGTAGCTTGACTAGGGGCAACATCATCTATGTCGTCGACTCCACTTTTTCTCACTTTTCCCTCTCATCATTTCTTATCATCGTCATTTTCATATCCCCTTTCCTCATCTCATCTTTCATCCTTTCCCCCATCTCTTCCTCCATCACTCCCCTCCCCCCCTTTCTGGGGTGGATCCACCTTCTCGGGGAAGATCCGCCCTGGGAGCGGGGTGGACCCGCCCCTTCCGGGGCGGACCTGCCCCTTCCAATGGGGCAAATCCGCCCCGCTACAGACATTTTTTTCCCTTTTCTTCCCGGGGCCGCCATTTGCAAACCGTGCATCAGATCGACTTCGTTCAAAAGGAAAAGTTGCTTATTTTTTCAAGCTCTTTCCAAGCATACCCTCCATTTCTTCATATTGAGAGATTTTTTTTGGGACCCCTCTCTTTTCCCTCCCTTTTTCAGGGGTATTTTTAACTTTTTATTTACCTTTTTTCCTCCAACTAATCTCTCTCTTTCCCGAGGCCACCCTTTGCAAACCATTTGTCCAATTGACTTCATTCAAAAGGAAAATTTGCCTAATTTTTTTCCCTCTTTCCAACTATACCATCAGTTTCTTCTTATCGAGAGGTCGCCTGTGACCCCTTTCTTTTCCCCCGTCGTCCTCTCGAGGGGCCATACCTTTCACATTAATCCATTTTCCCTATCATAGTCATTCCCCTCCAACATTGGGGCATCTTCATCCATTCCCCACTAATTGGACAACTCAAGTCCTCTTCCCCACGCCGGGGCATCATCTTCTAGTTACTTCCTCTATAAAGTCATATGCACTTTCTTTTCTTCGAAGCACGATTATTCTAACGGTACTTCAAAGAGCGGAAAAATGTAGACATCCAAATTTGATCACTTCTATATGATCAAAATCGTCTATTTTATTCATCTATTTCATTAATAGTGATTAAATAATTTATTTAATCATTATTTAATTTTCTACCTAAGGTTCCTAAAGTATCTAATTAAATAAATTAAATACTTTACCTTACCCCCTTGTCTTCTCTAAATTAAATAAACATGACAAATTATTTAATTTAGTCATTTAACCTATTTGGATTAAAACCAATTTTTAATTCCTCTTTTCTCTCTCCTTGTCACATTCTCCATAATCCTCTTTTAATTCAGATTAAATTAATTAATTTGTGATTAGGATGTGCACCACTTAATTAAGATTAAGTGTCACGTCCTCCATAATCTCCCACTTGTCCCTAATCTCTTATTAATTATCCTAATCCTATGTTTGCACAACCTTAATCAGAATCATTAGCCACATTTGGCTTACCTTTTCTGGTCAACCTTCCCACTTACCATTTTTAGGCTGGACTCCCTTCCCCATGTGAATATTTAATTCATATTTTTTTAACCAAGGTTCCTCTCTTCCCCATGTGAATTTTTAATTCACTTTTATCTTTCCAAGGTCTTCCCCATCCCCATGCAAGATTCTAGAAGCCTTGACTTGTCACTTCACATGTGCCAAGGGCTTCTAGAACCTTGGACTTGTCACATCACCCACATGTGAAAAATCTCCAGCTTTTTGGAGACCCTCTCTTACCCACTAGATTCTTCCAATCACTCTGAATTTTTAATTCACTTTTATTCTTCCAAGGAATCTTTTCATCCCCCAAGATCCACCTCATTTCCACATCACTCCACCCTAGGACATCTCACCTTCCACATGAGGGCTTGTGAGTCCTCAACTCACCATAGCCCTTCATCTTGATCTTTGTTGGATCAATCCCAACCGTTGAATTCTCTAGAGAATTCCAATTAGCCTATAAATACCCCCTCATTTCCCTCATTTTGGAGGATCAAGTCTTTTGCAACAAAACTCTTGCAAAATTGCCATTCAAGCTCTCATCCATTTTAGCACTTATATCATCAATTCATCTTGGATCCATTCAAGTTCATTGCCATCCAAGGAGCACACAATTCTTGAAGAATCAAAGGGCCAACCAAGGAAGGAGCAGCAAAGGAAAGGTATAACACACTTAAATCATCATCTATTTTTATCTTACTCTTTTGTTTTACCATTTTCTTAGGCTAATCTTATTGAGGTGCCCTTTTATCTTGTTACTTCTTCACATTGCACTATTAGTTTTTATCTAGCATCTCACATTAGGAGTAGCATTTTATTAGGATCACAATCAATAATAATTATTTATTAAATTTAAAATAAGGCATATCTTATATTGGTGGAAAGCTAACAATTTTTTCTATAAACTCTTTTCATTTCATCAAAATTCGGATAAAAAAATTCATCAGCCACAAGGGCAAACTTCGGAAAACTAATGAAATTTTTTAAACACATTTTTTGGGTTGACTTTCTAGGTTTGGCAATCCTGAACCAAGTACTAAGCCAAATCTGAGGTAAATCCCAAGGCTACATTTTTTTTCAAAAAAATGGATATCTGTTTGAAATGGACCATTTCAAACAGATATTTATTTTGAAAAATAAAACAAATATCCATTTTGAAGACCTAAAAACCTTTTTTAGTAAAATAGGCATAAATTTTGTGTTTCTTATCAAAAATTTAATTTGTGTAGGCACTGGAAAGGTGATTGAGATATATACACAATGGACTATGTAGTGTTTCTATATTGTACACAAAAAAAATAAGTATAATCGTTTAAACTTAATATTTCATTTCTGAAACATCAAATGCTCACTATTTGCATATGGAGTCCCTTTTTCTTGATTTTTTTGTAACTCGTCTCAAAATACTTGAAACATTAGAAAAAGTAATCAATAATGAAATAATTTTATTTTTATAGTAAGAAGATGAACAAATCTTCATAAATTATCATCTATTTGTCCCTTTCTCTACCTCTCTATATTTCACTATGTCTCCCCTTAAGCTTTGGACCTATCCCACCCTCCCTCCCTCCCTCCCTCTTTAGACCTCTCCCTATCAATCTATTAAACTCTAGACTTAACTATATACTTATCTCTCTCTCTCTCTCTCTCTCTCTCTCTACCCCTTCCCTAGAGGTAGAGAGTGAAGGAAGAAGGGAGAGGTAGAGATAGAGAGATAGGGTGGGAGAGATATAGGGATAGTTAGTTAGATAGAGACAAAGATGTATATGGGAGATAAAGATAAGAAAAAACAAAGAGAGAGAAGAGAGGTAAGGTTGGATGGATAGATGGAGATATAGGTAGAGACATGGAAGGTAACCACATTACCTCTCTCTATCTTTGTCTCTACTTCTCTTTGTTTCCCATCTACATATTCATCTTTTTATACCTACCTCTCCCTATATCCATCCCACCCTACCTCTCTATCTCTAACTCTCCCTTCCTCCCTCCCTCTCTAATTCTCTTTATCTCCCCTCTCTATTTCTTTCTACCTACCTCTCGCTCCATCCCTTTCTCATTCCCCTTCTCTCCCTTTTGATGTCTCTCTATATGTATTTTCACCCTCTCTCCTATCTACCTCTCTCTCTACCTACTTATCACTCTATCCCTCCCACCCTACATCTCTCATTACCTACCTCTCCTTCCCTCTCTACTAATCCCTACCTCCCCTCACCCTCTCTCCATATATCTCACTCTACCCCTCCCACCTTACCTCTCTCTCTCCTTCCCTCTATATGTCCCTATATATCCCCTCACCCTCCCTCTCTCTATATTCACTTCTCTTTATCCCCCATATCCATACTCCTCTCTTTCTACCTACCTTTTCCTATATCACTCCCACCCTAGCTCTCTTTATCTACCTCACTTCCTCCCTCCCTCTCTACTTCTCTCTATTTCCCCTCTCTAACTCACTCTCTGCGTACTTCTCACTCCATTCCTCCCTCTTTCCCTATGTCTCTCCCTTTAGATATATCTCTCTCCTATCTACCTTTTTAACCTTCCTTCTCTACTTCTCTTTATCTCCACTCACCCTCTCTCTCTCTATAGAAAGGTACAGAGGAAGATAGAGGGAGAGGGAGATAATATATATATAAAGAGAGATAAAGGGAGAGATACAAATATAGAGAGATAGGTATTTATTGATAGAGATGAAGATATAGAGAGTGTGACCGATGACATAGCATGGGATAATTACACTTGATCCATGAGGATTTGAAGTATAAATAAGCCACTATGCATCAATCCCAATAAGATCATTCAATGCAAACTAAGCTAAGAATCCATCAAAACTAACATATTAACATATGAAAGCTTCAAAAACACTTATTCTAATCCATTTAAACTTATCCTATTGGGGGAGTGGTGTTGCATTGATGTGGAATGGTGACCCTTTCCTAATCCCTTGGATAATGAGCTTGTTTTGATTGATTCTATTGAAGAGAATCAATGAAACCAATGAAAAATGTGTATGAAAACATGATTTAAAAGCTAAATTAACATGATGAAAGTTATTTTAACATGATATATGCTAAGATGAGTGATATGGGTGTATGCAAATCTATTCTAAATGTATTCAAGATTCAAAATATTAAAAACTTAATTACGAAATATGTTAAATGGATGCAGCTATGTTACCATGGAAGCCATTAATGGAAGCTAAGCTAACATGATGCAATAAATTAACCTAAAATGCCTTTTAAAACATTAAATGTGATTGTAATATTAGAATGCTTTTAACAACATAAGTTTACTATTAACAGGTGCATCCATTTATCTCCAAATAGTGACCTATTATAGGAGGACAAATGAGAAATGAAGGGCTAAGATTGAAAAAGTTAATCAACGGTCAACATGGAAGGAAGATGGAGGCATGGATCATGGATTGTCATCAAGGTTTAAGGATGCAAGATGATATTTAATCAAGGTCTTTCATTCATCCAAACAAACACACTTTCAAAACTTGCACAAGAAGTCTTGTTGAAAGTTTGTTTCAAAAATGAATATTCCCTTTTTCAAATGAGTGAAGAAAGAGAATATTCTCATGGGTGAGGAAAATTAGATATGTAATTAATTCAAAGAAAATTTTAATTGTGCAAAGGGGAAAGAATATTCCATGAGGATATTCCCTTTTTGGAAAAATGTGGAAAGGAAAAATATTCTCAAGGAATATTCCCTTGCAAGTGGGAGAGTTAGATTTAATCAGTAATTTGATAATTAAATAAAGTTTCAATTATGCAAATTAGGGGAAGTATATGATATTCATTAAATAAGTGATTTAATGAAAAAGGGAGGTGTGATATGATATTAGGGTTATTTAATTAAATAAGAGGACTTTAGGGATTAAATTAAATAATTTTATTTATTAAATTTAATAGGATGAAATGTTAACATGAAAGGGGGTGAATTAACTTAATAAGGTTAATTAGGTTAATAGATGAAAATGATGCAATTAATTAAATATCCAAGCAAATTTAATCAATTAAGCTAAAAGAGGATGGGTTTTAGGATGAAGTGATGTTAGCATATTAGATTCAAGTGCATGATATCATTCAGAACATTTTTAAGTGTCTATAGAGAAATATAGAGGAATATGGAGATAGAAATATATATGGTAAGATAAAGTGATAGAGAGAGAAATATAAATAGAGAGGGAGATAAAGAGGTTGATATAAATAGGGGGAGATAGAGATGGGGGAGATAGGGGAGGGAGGGAGAGTGGGATATAGATAGAGAGTGTGTAGATAGAGAGATAGAGGTAGAGAAAATGAGAGAGATAGGTAGAGAGGTAGAGAGAGAAAGAGTGGCAAAGATATATCAATATATAGTGGGAGAGGGAAAGAGGAAGAGATAATGATAGAGGGAAATATAGAGAGATCTAGAGAGGGATATGGAGAGAGATAGAGGGATAGATAGATAGAGGTAGAGAAATATATGGATACAAAGTGATAAAGAGAGAGAGGTAGAGATAATTAGATATAGATAGATATAAAGAGAGAGATAGAGAGGTATAGATAGATGGGGAAAGAGTGAGAGAGAAAGGAGGTGATAGAGAGAAGTAATAAAGATAAGGAAGAGAGATATGGAGAGAGGGACATAGAAAAATAGATAGATCAGGGAAAAATTTAGTGGTGAATTTTCACCAATTGGCGAATAATTGAAATCCGGACCTCCAGAAATGGCGAATAGTACAAGCTAAAAACGATACTGAATCGCCAAGCTTTTACAAAAAAAATAAAAAATTATTGATTAATTCGCCTATGTATTATATTTTAAATGACACGTAGTTGAAACTTATTCGCCAACAATTTATACTATAATCACAAATATCAATTATATTCGCCAGTAATATTATACTCCTAACATTGATTTTAGGGAAATATCGCCACAATAATAAATGACCATTTAATTTTATGAATGTTTTAGCCTTGAATAGGGCTTTCATTTATTGCCATCAAATCATCGCTTAACTTTTTAATCCAACGGCTAGAGGTTGATTCCGCGGCTTAATACACACATGCCTTTTGAAAGGCTTGTTGAGGCCCGAAATTTGTTTTGGGCCACACGATTAGATTTAATTGTGTGGCCCAAAACAAATTTCGAGCCTCAACAAGCCTTTTAAAAGGCATGTGTGTATTAAGTCACGGAATTAACCTCCAGCCATTGGATTAAAAAGGTAAATTGCTAATCGATGGTAATATTTAAGCTTTTCATTTATTCTTAATTTTAAAGTGAGATTTTTAAAAAATACTTAATTTGTGTGTTCTCCAATGCACTTTTGATAGTGAATTTATGCTTGGTGGCATCGGGGCCACTATCCTTGGACCCCGTGAGGGGGCATTGCCCCCTCGACCCCCACAAAGGGGCTTTTCCCCTTGACCTCGTCAGTGGCTACCGCCCTTGAGCCCCTACTTCAATATTACAAAAAAAAAAAATATATGGGGGAACTGCGCTGACCAACTATGCAAATTTTTAAAGGAGAGATTCGCCATTGTAATTAATATTTTTAGTGAATATTCACTAGGATTCACGAATGTGATTATTATTTTTTACCAATTATTCATTAAGATTTGCCAGGATATTACAAACTTTTTTAATAATGTACATAGATTCGCCAAAAAAATTAATACTCTTTTTCAAATAAAAGGAAAGATTCGCCAAGTTTTTACACCTTCATCGAGGGGGGGGTTTCTTAAATTTATCCCTGAGATAGATATAGGGACCTGCATAAATAGGGTGTGTGTGTGTATATGAGTGAGAGTGAGATATGGAGATAACTTGATGAAAAGGTAGATTATATAAATAGATAGAGTGAGGGAGAGGGAGAGAGAGAGAGAGAGAGAGAGAGAGAGAGAGAGAGAGAGAGAGAGAGAGAGAGATATGGAGTGATACAGATAGAGGGAGATAGGGAGAGATATAGATAGAAAAAAGGAGAGATATGTAGAGATATATATAACCTGTGAAAGATAGAGGGGAAGAGAAAGGGAGAGAGCTAGGTAGAGAGGGAGAGATACATGAGAGATATAGATAAAGGAAAGAGTAAGGTAAAAGTGGAGAGATAGCTAAATAGATAGAGGGATATATATATATGTTCTCTTAGTTCAACTTGGGCAAATGTGTGCATAGGATCAAAGACAATAAGGAGGCCTTATATGATGATTTATGCAATTTATTACTCTCCTTAGTAAAACAAAAATCATTATTTATTACTTTTTAAATGTTTCAAGTCATTTAGGATGATTATTGCAAAAAAACATGAAAAAAATACTTTATATGCAAGAATTATGAGCATTTAAAATTTTAAAATTAAGGAGGAACTTAAAATTTGATTATAATTAATTTATTGTGCTCAATCTATTAGATTAAACTTATCCGTTGTGTCGACCTCTAAATTACCTTTCCAATGCCTATAAAAAAACAAAATTTCAATTAGTAACACAAAAGTTATTCCCATTTTACTGAAGTGTGACTTTTGTGCTTTTCAAAACGGATATTTGTTTCCTAAAATTAATTTTCATCAGTTTGTTTGCATAAATTGATGAAAATTAATTTCGAGAAATAGATATCCATTTCAAAATGGATATTTTTTATAAATGGATATCCATTTTGGTTTGGTATTACCAAACCAAATTCAAATTTTACCTGACCCATACAAAAAGTCAACATTTTTTTTTCGCGTTTTTGGCAAAGTAGAAACATTTTTTTTTCTCATTGCCACTTTTTGGACCCCCACGATCTTGCACATGCCCAAATGTTAGCATGGAGTTATTTGAAAATAAGGATATCAATATTTTTTTGGATAAATAGTAGGCTTTGCATTTAATCATCATTGGGTAGTAAAAATGCGGCAAAAAGGAAAATAAACACCATGGTATGGCATAGACCAAGGTGTGCAATGTTATCCTTTTGCAAGAAAAATAGACAGATGATAGACAATGAATGTCATGGCTCATACTAGGAGCGAAGTTGCCCCATAATTTTTTCCAAGACAAACTATAGACAACAATCAAAATAAAACAAGTCATGAGATAGCATCACTCCTCTAAATACTTCATAGGACATCCTCGAGGTGGCTACTAACATAAATATAAGACAAACATGACCAACAGAGTCAACAACCAAGTAGATTATTTTTCATCGTTAGTTTTCTAGGATTGTTTAATTGATAAGTTTGCCAAGGGTGATTGATTGATAAATGACTGGTTGATGGTGCTTGGTTTCAAGAAGGACACTTCCTATATAAGGAAAATGATAGATTTGATAAATCATGATGTCTAGGTTTAGGAAGGACACATCTTGAATAAAACAAATGAAATTACATGGTCTAATTCCAAGGACACTGTTGGGAAAAATGGGTCATCTCGGAGAAACCTCCAAGAATAGTAGTGTCTTCGGTAGCTTTTAATTTAATTAAATTACCTCAAAGACACATACAACTATGTCACAAAGTGGAATTAGACATAGTTCATTTCCCACATTAGTCCTTCTAAGAGAAGCACATGTAAATTCAATTTCAACAACTTACATAAACAGATTCAACAAACAGAACCATTAAACATGAAAGATGGTACAAAAGATTATAACACACAGATTTATGTGGGGAAAACCCTTTCAGGTAAAAAACCCCACACTCCAAAAGATCTGAGTCATTGTATTATTCAGCAATAGAAAAAGTTACAATACAATCTCAGGCTCATAGCCTTTTCATAGAGATTACATATTATTTCATTTTGGAGACAAACCGGTAGAAACCCTATTCTATTTCCCTCTCTCCCCTTTTACATTTCCCTGATCAACCTCTCAGTGCATTACAACGTTCACACTGTTACAATACTCTCACACAGTATATAGTGCAGATTAACAACAAAATATTGATCAAGACATTTTATCGGGAAAGATTTTGGCAACATAACCTTGCTTAGATCTTCCTCTCTATGTTCTTACTACAGAACGTCCAATATTATACCATTAATTATCAACTGACAAGAAACAATTTGAATTCCTCTATAGATCATTTTTTTTCTATTGGACCAACTATCAACTCCTCCAACTCATTCATGATCCTCCAATGAACATCAAACACATCGGCAGTCAACCAAGTCAGCATCTTGTTCAACCATGGTCCGCCTTTCATGTTCATTGGCTCAAGTCTACCCGATGTCTCCATCACCCTAAGGTCTCAATCAGGCCTATCGACAAGACAACGTCCATCAGCAAGAGTTCATAATGGCACATCGAACCCACATTTCTCCCTGATGTCATTAAGCTCACACACCTTTCAAACCATCTTGTCTACCTAAGTCACCTCGATGATCAACAGGAGCATCAACTGTCCTTATCGGCAAGAGAACAAGCATTGGAGAAGGTTTCACCGAAGTCCCAAGTCACACCAATGACCTCACACTCAGTTGCAATATGAAACACTTCATCGACAAGAGTCACACTGATGTTCATCACGTGTAGATCCATTGGCAAGACCAACACTATCGGGAGGGGTTCATAATGTCACTTTGAACACACTTTTCTCCCCGATGACTTCCGTCGGCAAGAGTAATACTATCAGCAATAGATCGAAAAGTCACATCAATGGCTCAAGTCTCCCTGACATGTCCATTGACAAGAGTCTCCTTGATGATCTTCATCACCTAGACATCTGTGATCAGAATGAGTTATAAATCTCACTCTGACTCCTCTAGTCACGTTGATAGTTCTTATCGACAAGACATTCATGGGGTCATACCGATATCACCTAGACTTTTGTTGTCGAAATGAGTTTGGAATCTCACTCAGATAGTTCATGTCACCCCAATGACTTCCATTGGCAAGACAAGTCCTAGTTCACTGCAATCTGATCCCTCCAATTTTTTAGAACACAACTATTGGTCGGCAAGACATTCCAAGGGTCTCACCGATACTACTCTTTCAATATTTCCATGTCAGTAAGCATTGAGGAACTTTTCCAACAATCTCCCACTTGACGAAGATCTTAATAACACCTCTAGAGAACTCAGGAACTAAGATCACTGGCTCCACCAATTCAGACCCTACTTTGTATAAGACTTTTTCAATAGCACTCAGGACACCCAATCACCAAGTTTTCACAGATAACAGTCTACCAAATAATCTTCAAAAAATCAAGTATCCAACTATAACTAACTGTCCAACATTGCAATCAATCACAACCTTCCATGAAGCCACATAAATCTCAAACATGCTCTCATTCTCCATCAAGACTTCTACAACAACATCTAAGATGTCCACTGTTCTGGAAACAATCCATGTCATCTTCCAACATGCCACCTATGGAAGAAAGGTACGAGCCAAGGTGAATAAGCACCATTCCAATGAACACAAGCAAAAAGATCCCAGTGATATCATCAACAAGAAACCACCATCACTCTAGAAAATGAGATAAAAACATCAGCTAGAACAATAATCAGAATGATTGCTTCCATCCAACTAATAAACCCATGTGACTAAAAGTAGCACCCACAACAAGTGTTAGTTCATCCAATCATCCATACCTCAAAGGTATCCTCATTAGTAGACTCATGCCAGTAGTACAACCAACCTACCAACTACAAATACAAGCTCCATGTACACACTAGTCAAGAAGACAAAGCACAACCAAAAACTCCCACTGCATAGGTAATTCCAAATTTGAAAGATCAAAAGGCATAGCAAGTCTACCAATAACAACACATAGAAAATGTAACCATGTAGTACCAAGGAAATATCCACAATGATATGCACAACCTATAAATTAATAACCTGTAAGAACAATTCTCACCACAAGTCTTCACAGCTCTCCCAAGTTCTCCACACCCATTAAAAGAAAAAAGATTAAGAACCTCCATGTCATCACCCAAGGACATGAGTGAAAACACATGACCACAAGCTAGTGATCACTACAGGTTCGACCAAACCTCAAACCAATATAATGTGAAACCAAACATCCAGGAAGACAACCAAGACCAAAGAGAGAAACTCTGCACAACATATACCTATAGAACATCCTCCTATATACACTTCTAACCGCCAGTTGTGTCAAGTATGTTCTCCTTCAAAAACCCCAAGAGAAAATCCTTAACAACATTTAACCGTTCAATCACCAAGATCAAACATAACACATATAACATGGAATCAACATGAATGTAAGCCTCTCAAAGAAGATCAAACTATTTCATTTCCCATTTCAATAAATCAGCCCATAAAATAGTTCTTATCGATTCTCATCAATAAATAATATAACACAAAAGCTCAAGGAGATAAACCACATTATCCATCTCTCACAATGAACCCATCAGAATCATCTAATAGCAATTCGAGATCCATCTCCATGAAAGAAAACATAAAACACATCTAAAAGATATAATGGGAAAATACCTATCAGATAAACTGTCGATTAGACCAAGAGTGGGTACGAGAATACTCCTGCAAGTCATCATGACTAATCCAAGAGCAATCTCCTCATGGGTATTTTTTGAACTCATGTTCAACCAAGGTGTAGGCTTCTCAGAATTTCTGATGAAATATTCATCAAGAGTAACCATCAACAGTTCTCTCCTCTCAACAGAAATACAGCCTTGCCTTATTCTTCATGTATCCATGAGTACTGGAAACCGATCATCTCATGCTAAAACTCCAACTGCATTACTGCACTAACATGAAGTATCAAGCAAATAATCAAAGCACCCAATACACAAAGAATTACCAGACCAATGTTAAAGCTCCAATCATTTGAATCAGGAACTTATCATGACACCATGATCTACACATCCCCCTTAGGAGATACCATGCTCCAAGTGACTTCACCATGGTCTCAAGTACAATGCATAATGTTAAAACTCTAGTGCATAAGCAAGAATAAACCATGACATAAAGCAAACAAACTCAAAACCAACAACACCTGTCAAGCACCACCAACACCTCAACCAAAGACTCCAAATGTCCTCCATGGTTCCAAGATGTTGCACATTCTCAAATAGTGTCCATGCAAATGCGAAAGAACCCTTTTGTAGAAACAAGATCAAAGAGTTCCTCCTAGTAACATCTAAATACTAAAGAAAAATTATAAATAGTCACTGCTAAAGCTCCCACTAAATAGTGATACCGAGCTTTCCAAGCATCATGACCAACCATATCCAAAATTGAAAAATAACTTCCAGGTCCACAAACATATAGCTGCATTGCTAATTATCCCAAGTGGATCCAAGATCTCAATAAGTAAGGAGATTCACCATGCTATAGGACTCCATAATTCACTTATCATCCATCTTCTTACCTCAAAACAACCACACCAATGCACAAGTGACCATAGATAAGGCTAGCTTACAATTCTACATAAACACTTAATCAAATCGTGTGGATATAGGTAGTCCACTTCTAATATGTCCCACTGCAAACATATGGGTAAAGACAGCCCACAACATTGCAGAACCTAGAGATCCAATTAATGAAACAAGAAGACTCACAATCACGTCAATGTCTTGCACAATATGAGGTCTCACAAGAGAAAAAACATGTAGAGACCATGACTCAAACACCAAATCAAGTACAGATCTGATTTTCCAATTATGTCCACACCAAGCACCAAATTATAGGAATCCATCAAGCATTACCATAGAACGATGAGTTACTAATCGCATACCAAACATTTCTATGCAGAGAAAGAATCACTCCTTCTCTCACCATGCACCAAAGCATGCAAGTAGAGCTACAACTACCTCATCCAGTAGCACCCTGAGGAAGCAGAGGTCTAGAAAATAGCTTTTTAGCAAATCCACAAAATAGCAAGTTTTCTTGACCATGTAAAACCTAGAAAACCATAAAAAACATGCAAGTACAATACATCCTTAAAAAAGGAACAACAATTCAGGAACCCTAGGCCCATTTCAAGCCAACTCCAAAACCACCAATATGCACATGCATCTGAGAAAAAGATAGGCTATTTCAGAAGCTTTCAAATCATCTAATGACTAACTCCATAGCCTTCATGCATTTGAGGTTAATAGAAAACAACGCCTTCCAACACCAAGAAATGCCACCCGACATAAGCACTCTCTTCCATGGCTGAGAAACAACCCAATCTGCACCATGTTACTAGGGATTCTCTCACACAGAAACCCAAAATTAAAGCTTTACTGCTACGCAGCCACGAAGCAAAGAAATCCACCTCATACATCAAGGTTATACCATTGCCAACTAGGAGACAAAGATCACATCAATTCAATATGACCAACTTCATTGTCTCCATCTTCACCATCCTTCAAGCTGTATGCTATCTCTGAATACCACAAGACTTCCACTCACCAAAGGATCAGTCAATTCCTCTAGATTTCCTCTAGCCTAACATACTAAGAAATCTTCACATGAGAAATACCTAGAACCGGGAACCAAAAGAAGGCTCTGATACCACTTGTTGGGAAAAACGGGTCATCTTGGAGAAACCTCCAAGAATAGTAGTGCCTTCGGTAGCTTTTAGTTTCATTAAATTACCTCAAAGACACATACAACTATGTCATGAAGTAGAATCAAACAGAGTTCATTTCCCAAATTAGTCCTTCTAAGAGAAGCACGTGTAAATTTAGTTTCAACAACTTGCATAAACAGATTCAACAAACAAAACCATTAAACATGAAAGATGGTACAAAATATTATAACACACAGATTTACGTGGGGAAAACCCTTTTGGGTAAAAAAACCCCACACTCCAAAAGATCTGAGCCATTGTATTATTCAACAATAGAAAAAGTTACAATACAATCTTGGGCTCATAGCCTTTTCATAGAGATTACATCTTGTTTCATTCTAGAGACAAACTGGTAGTAACCCTATTCTATTTCCCTCTCTCTCCTTTTACATTTCCCTGATCAACCTCTCAGTGCATTACAACCTTCGCACTATTACAATACTCTCACACAGTATATAGTGCAAATTAACACCAAAATATCGATCAAGACATTCTATCAGGAGAGATTTTGGTAGCATAACCTTGCTTAGATCTTCCTCTTTATGTTCTTACTGCAGAACATCCAATATTATACCATTAATTCTCAACTGAAAAGAAACGGCTTGACTTCCTCTATAGATCAGTTTGTTTTATGTTGGACCAATCATCAACTCCTCCAACTCATTCATGATCCTCCAATGAATATCAAACACATCGGCAGTCAACCAATTCAGCATCCTGTTCAACCATGGTCTGCCTTTCATGTTCATCGGCTTAAGTCTCCCTAATGTCTCCATCACCCTGAGGTCTCGATCAGGCCTATCGACAAGACAACGTCCATCGACAAGAGTTCATAATGTCACAACAAACCCATAGGTCTCCCTGATTTCATTAAGCTCACACACCTTTCGAACCATCTTGTTTGCCTAAATCACCCCGATGATCAATAGGAGCATAAACTATCCTTATTGGAAAGATAACAAGCATCAGAGAAGGTTTCAACGAAGTCCCAAATCACATCGACAACCTCATGCTCAGCTGCAATACGAAACACTTCATCGGCAAGAGTCACACTGATGTTCATCACGTGTAGATCCATCGACAAGACCAACACTATCAAGAGGGGTTCATAATGTCACTCTGAACACACTTGTCTCCCCGATGACTTCCACCGGCAAGAGTAATACTATCGGCAAGAGATCAAGAAGTCATGTCAACAAGTCAAGTCTCCTTGACGCGTCCATCGGTAAGAGTCTCCCCGATGATCTTCATCGCCCAGACATCTGCCATTGGAACGAGTTAGAAATCTCACTCTGACTGCTCTGGTCACGCCAATGGTTCTTATCGACAAGACATTCATAGGGTCACATCGATATTTCCCAAACTTCTATTGTCGGAATGAGTTTGGAATCTCACTCTGACAGTTCATGTCACCCCAATTACTTCCGTCGGCAAGATAGGTCCTTGGTGACAGCGATCTAATCCCTCCAAGAGTTTAGAACACAATTGTTGGTCCGCAAGACATTCCAAGGGCCTCACTGATACTGCTCTTTCAGGAGTTCCATGTCGGTAAGCATTGAGGAACTTTTTCCAATAGACACATCTTGAAGAAGATAATGGGTATGTGCAGGATCATGGGGGTCCAAACTAGGCCTCTAAGTGGCGATGAAAATTTAGAAAACCAGAGTTAGGCAACTTCACATAAAAATTTGAATAGGTTATTAACATAATTATAAAAATATGTAAGAACAAAAGTTGTAGAAAATTGAATTTAGTTTCTAGGCTACTAGTCCTTTTTTGGAAAAAAGTAAATTTGTTTTGAGAAATTTTTAAATTTCAATGGAGTGGTACTAAAATTTTCAAGAAAAAGATAAGAAGCAGGTGTATGTTTGACCACCCTAAGTACAAGAAAAAAATAATATTTTTTCTAAATATTTCAATATAAGTAGAGGACACATGCCTGGATGTGCCAGATTTTTTTTTGTATTTTTTTTCCATGTAAATAATTAGTTATGATTTTTTTATTAAAAAATTTTAAAACTATTAAAATATATGTGTCTGACCACCATAACTTGGTAAAAAAATTATGAAATTCATTTTTTTTAATCCTATAGTATGTGAAGCATAGAATGTGGTGCATCTTGTAGGTTTGAAAAATGTTTATTAGTTTGAAAGTTATAGAAGTTTTTCAATCAGCCTATCAATCAGGACGTTAGACATAATGTAGGTAGAAAATCAATAATAATTATTTATTAAATTCAAAATAAGGCAATTCTTATATTGGTGGAACGCTGGAAATTTTTTCTATAAACCCTTTTCGTTTAATGAAATTCAAATAAATAAAAAGTCGTCAGCCACAAGGGCAAACTTCAGAAAACTAAGCAAATTTTCAAAACACGTTTTTCAGGTTGACTTTCCAAGTAAGGCAATCCCAAGCCAAAAACCAAGGCAAACCTGAGGGAAATCCCAAGGCTGAAAATTTTGACCTAAAAACCCTCTTTAGTAAAATGGGCATAACTTTTGCATTTCTTATCAAAATTTCAACTTTTTATAGTTGTTGGAAACGTGAGAGAGAGATCTACACAATGGACCAAGTGGTGTTTCTATATTGTACACAAAAAAATAATTAAAATATTTTGAACTTCATATTTTATTTTTGAAACATCAAATACTCAGTACTTTCACATGTAAAGTCTCTTTCTCATGATTTTTTTGTAACACTCATCTCAAAATACATGAAACTTAAAAAATTAATGAATAATAAAATATTAATATATTTTGTAGTAAAGAGATGATTTTTTTTCATAAATCATCATATCTCTTTGTCCCTTTCTCTACATCTTTATATATCACTATGTCTCCCCTTAAGCTTTGGACCTATCCCTCCCTCCTTTCTTCTCTTTGTACCTCTTTCTATCTATCTTTCTTACTCTTTCTCTCCTTGAGATCTAGGCCTATCTTTATACCTCTATCTCCATCATCTCTCTCCCTCTCCCTCTCCCTCTCTTTGAAGTCTCTCTTCCACTTAAGTCTCTCTCCTTATTAGGTCTCTCTCTTAGATCTCTCTGACTCCCTCTCTCCCTTTTAGGTCTCTCTCTCTCAGGTCTCTCCCATTCCCTCTCTCTTTGTTCTCTCCCACTCACTCTCTCTCTCAATCTCTCACTCACACTCACACTCTCTCCCTCTCTCTCTATCTCCCTCTCAAGTATCTCTCTCCCTCCCTCTATCTCTCTCCCTCTCTCTCACTCTCCATCCCCATCTTAGGTTTCTCTCACTCACTCTCCATCTCCCCCCCCTCTCTCTCTCTCTCTAGTCCCTACCACTCCCTCTCCCTTTCTATCCCTCTCCATATCCCTCTCAATCTCCCTCTCCCTCTCCCTCTCTCTCCATCCCTCTGAAGTATCTCTCCCTCTCTCTCCCCCTCCCTTTGAAGGCTCTTTCCCTTATCTCTCTCTCGCTCGCTCGCTCTCTCTCTCTCTCTCTCTCTCCCTCTCTCTCTCTTAGGTCTCTCCCACTTCCTCTCTCCCTCTTAGGTCTCTCTTAGTTCTCTCCCACTCACACTCTCTCTCCCACTACCTCTCTCTCTCTCTTAGGTCTCTTCCACTCCCTCTCTCTCACTCTCTCTCTTACTCACACTCACACTCTACATCTTCCTCTTAGGTCTCTCTCTCTCACACACACTCTATCTCTCTCTCGTCATCTCCCTCTCAAGTCTCTCTATCTCCCTCTCTCATTCCCTCTCTCTCTATCTCTCTCTCCATCTCAAGTCTCTCCATCTCACTCCCTCTATCTCTCTCCCTCTCAAGTCTCTCTCTCCCTCCCTCTATCTCTATCTCTCCCTCCCTATCTCCATCTCTCCCTCTCTCTCTCCCCCTCCCTTTGAAGTCTCTCTCCCTCTTAAGTCTCTCTCTCTCTGGTCTCTCCTACTCCCTCCCTCCATCTTAGGTCTCTCTCTCAGGTCTCTCCCACTCTCTCCCTCTCTTTCTTTCTCTCTCTTCTCTCATGTCTCTCTTACTCAGACTCTCTCTCCCTCTCCCTCTCCCTCTCCCTCTCCCTCCCTCTCCCTCTCCCTCCCTCTTAGGTCTCCCACCGTCCCTCTCTCTCTGACTCACTCACTCACTTTCCACCTCCCTCTTAGGTCTCTCTCTCAAATGTCTCCTTCCCACCCTAACTATATAACTCTTTGAGCTCTCTCTCTCCCCCCTCTCTCTCCCCTCTCTCCTTCCCTCCCTTCCTCTCTCCCTCTCAATTATATCACCCTCTCCCTCCCTCTATTTCTCTCTCTCTCTCAATTCTCTCTCCCTCCCTCCCTCTATCTCTCTCTCCCTCTCTCTCTCTCTCCCTTAGAATTAACTTGAGATGGGGAGAGAGAGGGAGAGAGTGGGAGAGAGAGACCTAAGAGGGAGATGAAGAGATAGAGAGAGAGACTTGAGAGAGAGAGAAGAGAGAGAGGGAGTGGGAGAGAGAGAGAGGAAGAGACAGAGGAGGATGGAGTAGGAGAGATCTAAGAGAGACCTAAGAGGGAGAGAGGGAGTGGAAGAGACCTAAGAGAGAGAGAGATACTTAAGAAGAGAGAGACTTCAAAGGGAGGGGGAGAGAGGGAGATGAAGAGTGAGAGGGATATGGAGAGGGAGAGAGAGTGGGAGGGACATGAGAGAGAGAGAGAGAGAGGGAATTGAGAGGGAGAGAGGAGAAAGAGTGGGAGAGAGAGAGACCTGAGATGATGGAGAAAGAGAGATAATTTAGAGGGATGGAGAGAGAGGGAAAGAGGGAGATGGAGAGGGAGTGGTAGGTACTAGAGAGAGAGACCTAAGAGGGATATGGAGAGTGAGAGAGATAGGGAGAGAGAGAGAGAGAGACTTGAGAGGGGGATGGAGAGAGAGATAGGGGGAGGGAGATACTTGAGAGGGAGAGGGAGGGAGAGAGGGAGAGGGGTGGAGGGAGAGAGAAATACTTGAGAGGGATAGAGGTAGATAGAGGGAGATAGAGGGAGATAGAGGGAGGGAGGGAGACTTGAGAGGGAGAGAGGGAGGGAAAGAGGGAGAGAGTGGAAGAGAGAGACCCGAGAGGTAGAGAGTGTGAGTGTGAGTGAGATATTGAGAGAGAGAGAGAGAAGTATTGGGAGAGAAAAAAGAGAGAGAGGGAGTAGGAGAGACTTGAGAGAGAGACCTAAGAGGGAGAGAGACTTAAGAGGAAGTTAGATTTCAAAGGGAGAGAGAGAGAGGGAGATGGGATATGGAGAGTGAGAGGGAGAGGGAGATGGAGAGAGAGAGAGAGGGAAAGGGAGTGGGAGGGAGTGGGAGGGACTTGAGATAAAGAGGGAGTGAGAGAAAGAGAGAAGGAAGGAAGGATGATTACTTTTTCTAATGTTTCAAGTATTTTAAGATGAGTGTTACAAAAAAATCATGAAAAAAAGACTGCATGTGAAAGTAGTGAGCATTTGATGTTTCAAAAAATGAAATATGAAGTTCAAATGATTATAAATATTTTTTGTGTACAATATATAAATACCACCTATTCTATTGTATAGAGCTCTCAATCACCTTTCCAATGCCTATAAAAAGTTGAAATTTTGATAAGAAACGCAAAAGTTATGCCCATTTTACTAAAGAGGGTTTTTTAGGTCAAAACGAATACTCGTTTTGTTTTTCAAAAAAATGGTTTCCCGCTTTCCAAAAGGATATTCTTTTTGAAAGAAAAAAACGGAAATTGTACCCAACCCAAACAAAAATTCAACTTTTTTGTTTCGCGATTTCGGCGAGTTAAAAATGCATTTTTTTCCTCATTGCCACTTTTTGGACCCCTTTGATCTTGCACATGCCTACATGTTTTCTGTGGTTGTTTCATAACCATTTTATATTGTTGATTATGGTTCAATCACCCAAGAAAATTTTCAACAATCAAAGAAATTTATATATCAAGTAAGAGGAAGCTTGAGATGAGAAGGATGACTATGATCTTTCGTAGGGACATTTTCAAATGTTTTTGGCACCAAGTGAAATGGTGTGGTGCATTAATCCTCACTTGCTATGAATGTGGTAGCTCTACCAATTACCTACATTGATTTATGATGCTCTCCCACCTACTTGAAGTTAATTCTAATTTCATTGTCCAATATGAGACACCCATTTTTGGTGGGAGTGCTTCCTAATTAAGGATTTTGATGGTGCTACAATGTCACGGTCTAGGTTTCTTCCTTGTTGTGTATTTGATGAGTTTGGGATTATTTTTTGAAGAGGTTGGTTCTCCTAGTTACAACTAGAGATTACATAGGATTTTTCTAGGGCTTAAATCATGCTATATTTAATTGTAGTAAGGTAGTAATGCTATGAAGCATATGAAGGATAAAATGATATGGGTATTGTATAGAGAATGTCTCCAAGTTGTTTGTATATCTCTAGGGAAATATTAATTATTGTAAGGGCTTTCTCTTATCACATTTTATACCAATATTATATTGGGAATTTAAGAATTAGAAAATATCTGAAAATATTACAATTATTATAATAATCATTTGTTCAATTCATATGGATCAATAAAGTTCAATTTGGATTACTATGTATGCTATTTGTATAATTCTTGTAATTTGATGGCATATGTGCCCATATTGACTCTTCTATTATTTCATTTCATTTATTCTTTCCTATACATTAATATATAGCCCAATCAAATAGGCACTAGTTTTTGGTTTAGGTGTCCAATCTCAAATCTATCAAAAGAAATGAAATAATAACCAATACTTTATGAATAAGGGATTTCTTGTGTATTCATGATTGTCGATATAACAAGGGATAGCATCTTGAGTGAACCTTCAATAAATTTATTTTATATAGATTATGCATGTATAGTCATAATCAATTATATAGGGGTTATACACAACTAGTCTTTCTTGAATTTGTGAGAGTATTTGGGGTTAAGATTATGTACAATTGGGTTTGGTTGTAGTTTTTTATTGTTCATTTTATTTGATTTAAATACCTATTAAGCTATACCCCTAGGAACACCATCTCAAGTCTAAGCTCAGCTCAAATCATAGGAGAGATAACCCACTCTCATAGAGTTGACCTTCAACCCTCCATGATTTGTTGATGAGATAATTTCACTCACATGATGAAAACCCTGACCTTGTGAGTGGAATTCAATTTTAGGAAGTCAAGCAATAGTTTTAGGATCCAACATATTTAAAGATTGAATAAGGACCCTATTATAGTCCATGAAACCTTCATATTTTTAGTCTCTATGTTGTGCTAAAATATAATCCTACCCAAATTTCTTTTCAAACTTCTCCTAGGAGATTGTGGCCATATTGTAAATATACATTATCTTCAAAAAATTACCATAATGGAGCTTCCATTTCTAAATGATAAATATAAACTCTAGCATGATATTATTACTCATGTCCATTAATAAAAGTTATTCATCCATTCCAATTTCTCATGCATTTATTGCATCACTTCCACCATGTTGGTAAATAATTTTGTTGCTGCAAAAAATCAAGTAACTCACCCAATGGGTAGTGACAAATTACACAAAATTACACCAAAAAATGGATAAATAGTTATGAGAATAACAATTATCCTCTACAATTTAGAGAAGTAGCTCCCTTATATAAGGTAAATTTAGATTTTCAAATACTTTTAACCAAAATATACAAAAAGGAAGAAAACAAAATGAGAAAGAAAAAATCATAGTAACTAGAGAAGCACACAGGCTTCCAAAACATCTACACTCTGAAAGCAAGTAAAGAGATTATGAATATTAAGGAGTTGATTGAACAACAAAAAAAATCGACTTCCAAGAAGGAATTATTAACATAAGAACAATATTTTGTATTATTAAAATCAATTATATCTCACAGACTCTAAGTTCCCCTATACACAACTCTCAGGTGTAGAGCAACACAAGATCCTATGGAATGGTGGAACCAAAACATGATAAGAGCTATCTCAAGAGATTGCGAGTTTAACATAATAAAAACCTACAACAACCAAAACAAAAACAAAAAACATTGTGCACCCAAAATCAATATTCTCCCCTATTTTAATTTCAAAAGAAGAGCTCTAGACTCTTTCTACTCCTATCCATCTGTATCGATCCCCCTAATTCCAAAAATTCCAGCTTTTTTCCGAATAAAATCATCTTTTATAATCTTTTCTCTAACTTGTGTAACTACTTCTTGAAAGCTAAACTCTCTTTTTATTTTTATTTTGAAGAAATTTTCAAATTTGCCTTTAAATAAGGTGTATGATCAAAGTTAAGCAATCCCCACTTTCTCACTATATTTTTAATAATAAGAAATGTCAAAATAAAAGTTTGATTTAAGAAGGCCGAAGGCCATACACCAAAAGGTATGCAATGATCATAAGAATAAGTACTACTACTCTTGTGATGTCCTTCATGCCCATTTATAACAGTAATCTAATTATTCCTCCTTGTTTTAACATTTTGCACAGAGACTGTTAAAAAAATTCCCTCCACCCACTTGAAAGTGTTAATTTAATATTGTAGCTCGGACAGTTGTTTCTCCAATTCCAAGAATTAGCATTTAATTTTTGAGACTTCTAGATAGAAGTTAGTTAGGTCTAGATATTTAATTATTTAATTAAATAATTGATTCCTCTAGAGACTTCTAGAAACCAGTTAGTTAGGGTTTGTTAGAGTCTAATTAATCTTAGCCATTGATTGAGATTAAATCTTGGCCATTGGTTTTCCAATGAGAATAGTTTAAAAGGGGGTCATTGGGCATTTGGAGAACACAGACTGATAGACACAAGTTGGAGAAATATTTGCAGTGATAGCAAGGGTGCAGTGATAGCGTTGGAGGCAACAGCAGTGGAATTTCAGCAGGAGAAATTGAGAGAAGAATTTCCGGTGAAGAATATTGCCGGAGCTTTGTCAGTAAGAGGCAAGCAGTTTCTTTTGTATCTCTTGATTTGCTGAAGATTAATATAATTCCTCATCTACAGTACTGGTTTTCCCTCCGGGGTTTTTCCAGGGACAATTTGTCCAAAAATATTGTGTTTATTAGTTTGCATGTTTTCTTCTCTATTCCTGTGAGTTTTATTTGTGAAGTTGCAGTTGTATTATTTTTCAGTATTTGCTGTGAATTAATTTTCGGCAATCAAATAATCTTTATAGATAGGAGATTAATAATCAGTAACTGCAATAGATTTTTCATAGAAAGCAAACTCATATATTTGACATTTAACATCAGGATTTAAAAGGTGACCCACATGAATCCTCACATCAATAATTGTGTCATTCTTTCAAAAGTTTGAAACTTGAGAAATCTCTTAAAGAAGCAATGTATAGAGGATTCTTCCCAACTTTGTTATAGATCAAAATATCCATCCCATCTTATAGAAGCAATTTACAGAAATTTACATGGGCACGTTCTGTTATGATGCTAGAATTCCTTATATGTGTCTCTTGGTCATTTTCTTGATTCATTTCATCATCACTCTCACTTTCATGTTCCCATTACTCACAATACAAATAGTGAAGATTGAATAATTTGGTCCCATTCCACTGGAAAGTTGGATACAGACAATACGTGTGCATCCTATCTGTGTTGAGGGTGTTTAGTTGTGGGACTGGCAAAGGAAGATGCAATGATGTTCTCCTCAATAGTGATTGCATTAGATGAAGCACTGAGACCACAAGAATTCATTGAGATTGTATATCTATTAAAAAAAAAAATATTTTTGTGCCTATGTTTTGTCTAGGAAGTTTACCAAGGTATTCTAAAGTCACTTCACAAGACACAGATGAGGAGTCCCTAGATCACTTAGTATGAGAAGTTCTCCTCCAAAACTTATCTCACAGTTCCTACTGAAATCCTTCTGTGGCTTTTGTAAATTATTTTATCTAAAACCTTCAAACTCCATATGCCTTATTTAATCAGGGTTCTCCCATGGTATCTTCCTTACTTTGTGAAAGTTGGTCATCCACCACTTTGTTTAGCTGGACAACATGATTTTTGAGTTCCACATACACCTTATATGCATAGTTAGCCTATTTCCCGTGAAGTAATTTGTCGTGATCCTGAAGGATAGAACGACCTTTACTTAAGTCTATAGTCAAATGTCGTATTGATACTGGAACTTGGGGAATATGAATCTCTTTTGGCCTAAGTAACCATTTTGTACTGATAATCTCTGAATTTCTTGTTTCAAAAAATTATAAACTCTGATCAGTTCCTTTGCAGCCTTCAATTTGAAAGGGAAATGATTCTCTCTGAACCTTCATCTTTATTACAGTGCATTCACATGCTGAGGTAGGTGTTATAAGCCATGCCTTACCAAATGACTCTAAAAGAGTAGTGATACCAAGTAGCGGTATAGCAGCAAAATCTTTAGTGGGACATGCACTAGAACAAGAAATATAGAAAGGGCTTTACCAGGTGAACCTTTGTCTACAGATATCCCAGTCATGGCAAATGATTCTACCATTAGAGTTGTACCAAACCTGTGATTATGATAATAAGGTTTACTTTTCATATGAAACCCAGGAAGCCTTTACATTGTAGGTTGGAGTCCAACACCATAAGATAGAAATATTTGCATGTGTTGTGGAGCTTGACCTGGCTATACAGGCATCATAGACTATGGAAATGGCCTAGAGAAAAAGCTTTATTTCCAAGAAGTGTTGGCCCAATCCCATCAACTGAATGTCATCTTGATTTGTAAGGAGCAATAGAATTTTCTTAGTCTTCATCAAGAATAGGCCTGCTTGCTTCTTCACCTCCCTAGATTTTCTGAAGGCTAAACGGGAATACTCATCATAAGCTCCAACACCAATTGCACAAAATTTCCAACATTGACCATAGCCTATGTGATATGAAATTTAAGAGCCTACAACTTTATCAACAGAATTCTCTTTGGATTATAGAGAGGACTGTGTTGTCATTCGAGATACTATATTCTCCATATCTGCCATCTCTGACATTGAAATCTTCTAAAAAAAATTAACAAAAGGCCACATATACTAGGCTTTGATAGTAATTCACAATTAAAGCATTTATATTATATGTGGAAATACTAAATATCTCTTTCAATTCCTGGTGCAGGATTCCAAAAAAAAGTTGTATTATCATGACCAGCAAAGAATCTCATTATAGAGATCAACTATGAGTTGTATAGCTACAAGTACAAATTCTATTGTATTAATTTTCATAGTTTCTATCAATTATCTTCTAAACTAATGAATGATTCTGCCTATATAAGATGATTCTGTGATCTGTACTAAATTCTCTACATCATCTTTGAAAATAGATTGGGCAGTCATCAAATCCATGACAGAGTAAAATGCATAACTGACACTTGTAAAGATAATAACCTTTAAATCCATATCTCTATTTAGGTACTTAAAATCTCTTGCCAAATCATTGAACATTCATAAGTTATCCCCTCATCTCAACACCTCCTTCTTTGTAATATTGTTAAAAGCAATCGCTGAATTTTAATGTCTTCATATACCCTCAGTGAAAATGAAACTGAAATCAATCAAACTCCCAAAGATAAAATGCTCTGCTTCAGTAGGGTTAACTATTATATGATAGTTAGGCCATTTCAAAACACCATTATTCCTAAACTTATGAATCATGATAACAAAATGAAATCAAAAGAAATCCCATGAATTTTTACTGCAACCAACCAGTGGGGTCTGAAAGATATTTCATAACTAGGGAAAGATTTAAAATTTGCAATGATCAAAATGTGGGCAACACACCCAAGCTATGAAACTTGAGGGGGGTGTGCTGGGACTCAATATTTTAGTCTCAAAATTTTCATTGAGTCCCTCTTAGTTTTTTTACTTATGTTTCTTTTGAGCCTTATTTATAACCAATCTAACAAGTGTTTGTATGAGCCCTCAATCAAAGTATGAACACTTGTATGTGCTATTAAAGCTAAATCCACTCAATTCTATGAAGTTTCTAAATATGGAGCTTTTTTCAGTGTTTCCTATGTTTTCTCATGAATATATAATTTCAAGGTTTTCTTTCATGTCAGATTTCACCTATTTATTTGCATCCTTGCATATGTGCCTTAAAAATAATTCATCACCAAGGTATCATACTTTTTCCTCCACTGATACCACTCCCATCACATCTCTAATCCCTAATCATTTTCACTAAAATGCCCAAGTCCTTTATTTTTTATCAATTCATTGAGTTTCCCCTTCCACAAGTACTTCTTCCATCTTCAGCCTATCATCCCAATCTTTGATCAAAAAATTGCCTAAGTATTTCAGACCAGAGAATTAGACCCTCTCTAACAAAGATACATTGTTTGATCCTTCCCCAAGTCTCGGCTAGGGCAGCGATGCCTTAGCTGCATCTAATCTCTCCTTGGCTGCGGGTGTCTTCTGCTTTGTTTGCGGGTGGCTACGTTGGTTCTCTGGTGCGTGGGGCTGCTGTGTGTGGAGTGCGGTGTGGGGATTGCTGCGAGGGTTGTTTTTTCTGTGTGTGGGGTTTGCTGCATGAAGAGTGTGGCATGGAGAGTGGTGGAGGGTCTGTTGCGGGGTTTTTGAGGTGTGGAGTCTTTTTGGTGGGGTGTGGTGGTTTGTGGGTTTGGCTTGGGGTGCTGGGTGTGGTTGATGATGGCTGAAGGCTCCGAGAGCTTGGCGATTCCGGGTATGGACATGCATGCTTCGATGATGAATAACTCTTTTGTGGGTGAGAGTTCCAAGCTCAAGAAAGTGAATGGTTGCTTGCCGCGGAGTCACGCTCGTCCGGTTTTGGTTATCTCTCCAGAATCGGTGCATGAGAACTTTGCTTATTGGACTCAACACGTGTTGATCTGTAAGTTTTTGGGTATTCGGGCCCCCCTCTCGGCTTTGGAGTCTTGGATGCGCCGTACCTAATAGGTTGAAGGTGACTTTGATATTTTGGTGGCGGGGAACGGATTCTTTATGGTTGATTTTTCTTGCATTTCAGATCGTAATCGGGTTTTTGAGGGGGGGCCATATTTTTATAATCATGTGGGTTTATTCATGAAACCCTGGCATGGGGGTTTCAATGTGGCTGAGGATTTTCCTTCTCGAGTTCCTGTATGGGTTCGTCTGCCATGGCTTCCTTTGGAGTTTTGGAGAGAAGATATTCTGCAATGGATAGCGGCCTTGTTGGGGAAGCCTGCTGCCATTGCTCAGAATACTTTAGATAAAAAGGTATTTTCTTTCGCTCGCATTTGTGTTGAAATTGATTTAAATAATCCTTTGCCAGATTCTCTGGAGATTTGTATTGGCTCTGCCTCTTGGATTCAATAGTTAGATTATGAGTCCCTTCCTTTCTGTTGTCGATTTTGTCATGAGTATGGTCACCTTCAGCGTCAGTGTCCTCGAATTTCCAAATCGGTTGGGGTCCCTTCTTCTACATCTTCGGGGCCTTCGGTGGAGAAGGCAGATAAAAGCAAGGTGTCTATGGCTGAAGGGGGAAAGGCTGAGCGAGGGCCTGATAAGGATGGCTTCTTTCCTGCTAAACCAAAAATGAGGGGGAGAGGCCAGAAGCGACCCTTTAAAGATAAGCAGAGTGAGCAGGGTTTCACTCGCTTTGAGGTCTTGGACAATCGGGCCTTGGAGGAGGGGATTCCTACTGAGATCTTGTCTGGGGATACAGGTATGGATACAGTGCTAGAACTGGCAATTGTTGTTAGGGACTCTTCTCCTCCTTTGGAGCAGGGAGGGGCTGGGCCTGCTGACACTCCAACTGGTTTAAATGATGATATTATTTTAGCAGACTTAGCTAAGGAGGCGCTGTCTTCTGGAAAAGGTCGGGGTTCAGCTTCTTATCTAGGAGTGCTCCAACGCCCTCTTAAGAAGGGGAATTTTGATAAGTCTTCTTAAGTTGGTCGCAAGAAGGATGTGGACAAGATTAAATCTGCTGGAGAGTTGTTGGTGGATTCGAGCTCTGTTAAGACTTTGGACGCCCACTTTGCCCAGCCTTCCCCATGATTATTCTTTCTTGGAATGCAAGGGGACTGAATAGCGCCTCCCGTCAAAAAGCTATTCAAGATTTGATTGGGGTACATTCTCCAAATATTTTTTGTGTGCAGGAGACTAAGCTTCAGGTGGACTACATGCTTCAATATGCTCCTCGTATTTGGTTTTCTGGTCAGTGTCAGTGTATTGGCTCTAGAGGAAATTCTGGAGGTTTGGCACTTTTTTGGGATCCTCATAAGGTTGTTCATCGCTGGTGGATTTCTAGCCACTCCTCTATTTCAATGGTGGCCTCGGTTTTGGACTCTGGTGAGACTATTTTGGTTAGCAATGTGTATGCTCCGGTGGACATTCGTGGTAAAAGCCAGCTGTGGGCTCATATCACGTTTGTTAGATCTTGTGCTCCTTATTTGCCATGGATCTTAGCTGGTGATTTTAATTCTATCTTGTGCCTGGAAGAGAAAAGAGGTGGATTGTCGAGATTGGGTCCTGCTTCTGATTTATTCCGGGCTAGTGTGGCTTCTCTTGCTCTTGTTGATGTCAAACCTTCTAATGGCTTATTTACTTGGAATAATAGGTGGAGTGGGTCGGAGGCGATTTCTGAGCGGTTAGACAGGTTTCTTGTTTCTAGTTTTTGGGTTGGGGGCAGTGTGGTTACTTGCTCTGAGATTCTTGATTGGTGTGGCTCTAATCATTGGCCCATTAAGTTTTCAGCTTCTCCTTTCCCTAATCCAAAGAATCCTCCTTTCAAATTTCAGCTTATGTGGCTACGTGACTCTTCTTTGTATAATCTTGTTGCTCAGTGGTGGCAGGATGGAGCCCCTGCATATGGTACTGCTATGTATTCTTTTGTTAAGAAGCTGCAATATGTTAAGTTTCATCTTAAGAGATGGAATAGGCTATGTTTTGGCAATTTTCGTGCTAAGAAAAGGGAAGCACAGGAGCGTCTTGCTGTCATTACTCGCCAGATTAGGGATCTTGATTTTTCAGAAGCTCTTGGGCATGCTGAGTCCCAAGCTCTTAAATCTGTGGAGGAGTGGGAGCTTCATGAGGAGATTTTCTGGAAACAGAAGGCTCGGATTGACTGGCTTCAAGAGGGCGACAGGAATACTGCCTTCTTTCATCACTCTGTGCAGGCTCGTCGGAATAAGTGTTATATCTCGTCTCTTGTCAACTCTGAAGGAGTAGTTTTATCCTTGCAAAAGGCTTTATCTAGAGAAGCTCACTTGTTCTTCTCTGCCTTGTTTACTGAGGATTCTCTTCCTGCAGAGGTTGAGGAGAATAGGATTCTTGCTTGTATTCCTTCTTTGATCTCTGATGAGCTGAATGCTTCTCTCATGCGCCCGATTACTCTGTTTGAAGTGGAAGAGGTTGTGTTTGGGATGAATAAGGGGAAGGCTCCTGGCCCTGATGGGTTCCCTGTTGAATTTTTCCACGAGTTTTGGGAGATTGTGAAGCTGGATTTGTTGGAGGTTGTTTGTGAATCTTTTCATAACAAGTAGATGCTTCGGGCCCTGAATGCTACTTTTTTGGTCCTCATTCCTAAGAAGGAGGGTGCTGATAGGTTTGAGCTTTTTTGACCTATTGCACTCTGCAATGTGGTGTATAAGATTATTACGAAGTTGATTGCTGAGCGGCTTAAATCTTGCTTGCCTATTGTTATTTCTGAGGAGCAAGGAGGTTTTGTGGTTGGTCGTCAAATTTTGGATGGGGTGGTGATTGCCTCTGAGGTTATCCATTCCATGGCGATCTCCAAGGTTAAGTCTATGTTCATCAAGCTTGATATGGCAAAAGCGTATGATAGAGTTAAATGGAGTTTCCTTCAAAAGATTTTGTTAGCCTTTGGGTTTTCTTCTGAGTGGGTGAGTTGGACTATGAGTTGTGTGACTTCCTCCTCATTTTCTGTCAATGCGAATGGTGAACCTTCAGAGCTGTTTGGTGCTACCAGGGGCCTTCTTCAGGGGGACCCACTCTCTCTCTATCTATTTATTCTTATGGCGGAGGGGTTGGGTCGCTTTCTTAAAACTCAGGTCTCTCTTGGTGTGATTCATGGTTGGCAGTGGGGGTTGGGTCTTCCTACTTTGTCTCACCTCCAGTTTGTGGATGACACCTCTCTTATGGGGTTGGCTCGTCTTCATGAAGTTGAATCTATTAGGCAAGCTTTGGACATCTACCTCGCTACTTCGGGTCAGAAAGTTAATGAGTAGAAGTCTTCTATTTTTTTCTTCAATACTCCTTTGGCCATCCAGAGGAGGATTGCTGCTATTTTGAGGTTTCAAATTGGATCTCTCCCCTTTGTCTATCTGGGGATCCCTCTTGCCGTTGGTCGTCAACCCAGATCCTCTTGGCAGATGTTGCTTGATAAGTTGAGGAAGAAGGTAACTCATTGGACCCATCGGTGGTTGTCTACTGTGGCTAGAGTTACCCTCCTTCAGTCTGTTATCCAGGCCCTTCCCATCTACAGATGTTTTGTTCAATCGGCCGCTATGTATTTTCTCCAAGAATTTGATGCTCTCTCTCGGCAGTTCCTTTGGAGTGGCAACTTGATGACTTCTAAGTGGAGCCTTGTTAAATGGGATTCTGTGTGTAGACCTAAGCAGGAGGGTGGTCTTCGATTACACTCTTCCATTTTGAATGGGCAAGTTCTTGCGGCGAAGCTCTACTGGCGTTGGTGTACTAATCAACACCAGCTGTGGGCCCGTGTTCTTAACTATAAGTATTTTCATGGGGTTGCTTCTCATGAGGTTCCTCACTATCCTCTGGAGGGAAGTGGTTCGATGATTTGGTCTACTTTGAAAGTGGGAGCTCAGTTGATTAAGCGGGTGCTTTTTTGGATCTGTCACTCGGGATCTCAGGCTCTTTTCTGGTGGGATTCTTGGGATGGTCACCCACCTATTCTTTCTGCTTTTCCTCATCTTCAACCCCTCTGTGATGTTTTTACTGCTGCTGGTTGGGACACTGTTGAGCATTACAAGATTGCTGAGCATTGTGGCTCTGTTGTTTCTTTCTGCTGGAAGCACCTTTCTGAGTGGCCTCCTGGGGGCTCTGAGGAGGATAGGCGGGAGCTTGCTCATCTTTTGGCTTCCCGGGCTTGTAATTCATTGAGGGGACCTGATATTTTAGCTTGGGATGGCTCTAATATGTCTGGGAAGTACTCTGTGTCTACTGGCTATAAGCATTTGGGGTGACAGTTGTTTGGGGATATTCTGGTCCCTTGGTGGAAGTATGTTTGGCATAAGTTGTCTTGGCCCAAGTGCAATTTTTTCATGTGGTTGGTGGCTCATAACCGGTGTCTTACTTGGGATAATTTATGCAAGCGGGGTTTCCAGGGTCCCTCTTTTTGTGTGTTGTGTCGTGAGGCTGAGGAGTGTGCTTCTCATCTCTTCTTCCAATGTTCCTATGCTCGGGAGATTTGGCATTTTTGGTGGCAGGTGTGGAATATGCCCTGTCGGCATGTTTCTTCTTTGGCTGAGTTCGTGGATCAGGGGAGTAGGGCCCCTGTTTCTACTCCCTTTCTTCAAGCTACTTGGGCGATTGGCCCTTCCTTCATCATTTGGAATCTTTGGTTGGAGAGAAATCATCGGATTTTTCAAGATATGATGATGGGGGCCCCTCGCTTGTGGTGGAAAATTTTGCATTATGTGGGAGAAACGATCGCGACCAAGTGTGATCTGTCTGATCCGATTGCTCCTTCAGATGTTGGCTATTTCAACCGCCTTCATCTGCCTCCTTCACATCAGCAGCTTAAGCGCAACAGGTGTAGGCATCCTACTCCGAAGGTGAATAGGGAGGGAAGATGGTCTCCTCCTCCTCAAGGCATCCTTAAAATTAACACAGATGGCTCTTCTCATGGAAACCCTGGTCATGCTGGAATTGGTGGTGTTGGTCGGGATAGTTCTGGGGATGTTCAATTTATTTTCTCTATTTATAAGGGTCTTCATACTAATAATCTTATGGAGGCTCAGGCAATTTTAATGGTTGTGGAGCATGGCAGTAAGTTGGGGTGGCGCAGGATTATATGTGAATCTGATTCCCAGGTTGTGGTGAACTTGTTGAACAAGCGGAGGTTAGAGGATGTTAGTTGGCACCTGGCTTTGATTATTGATCAAATTCTCAATCTTTGTGTTTCTCTTGAGTTTGTTACTTTCACTCATATTCCTAGGGAGTGGAATGGTGTTGCTGATTGTTTGGCCAAATGGGCTTCTGATCATATTCATGATTGGCATTTGGTTAATCGGGGTCAATTACCCCCTGATTTGTCTCAACAGTTGGACCATTTGGTGGAGCTTGATAAGGCTATGTAATGTTTTGGCTCTGTAATTTCCTCTTGTTTTAATAAATTTTTACCCCTCTTTTATGTAAAAAAAAGTCACAATTGCAAAATTTTGCAAACTTCCCTTCTCTCGTGAATCCCTTTCATACCTTCCCTAATTCTGTAAAACCTTGTAGATCTCTTTGTTTTTCCCTTCAAAGTTGAATTTCTACTCTTCCACTTCACCTTGGTACCTATAATGAGGTACTCCTAACCCCTGATCCTCAACAATCTAAAAGTATTGACTTATTTTTATGATCTTGATTTTGGACTTCCTTCATTCCCCCTACCTCCATGTCATGAGTTTCTTGCTACCTCCAACTCCTAATACCTCAACCAAGTGCATCAAGTATGGCTTTTCCCTAACCATTATTAATTCAAAACTCTTACATTTATTTTTCCAACTTCCCACCAACTTGTTGGAAAGGTTATGTGTATTAAACAAATTCCAAGTACACCAAAAAAGTAGTGTCAACTAACAAAAATGTCATTTCATTACTAAAGACTTTTCCACTTGATTTTGGTGCTCAATTTCAAAGATATTTTTAATGAATAAAATTGATAAGTGGTTATGGTTTTGTTTGACAACTACTTGTCTTACACCTACCCATGATCACTCAAATAGTTAATTTTGTGCCCTAACCCATAGCGCAAGTGGAAACAAATATTATAGTAACCATCATAGCATTGATAAAGGTGACCAAAGTGATAGAGATCAAATTTCTATGCCATTCTCAAGTGGCAATGATGATGACAATGTCTCAAATTATCCATTCATATTTATTGGTGACCTTTGCAACTACCCAACATGAATTGATTAACTTCCATGATGAATATTTTATGTTGCAAGTGCATATATGAAGAAAAGAAGCAAGGTAAAGTGTAAAATAACACACCTATGTTTAATGTGATCACTAGGTTTTTAGATCCAAGTGCATTTGTACCAGTTTATAGGTGATTAATGGTTTTGTAGACCCTTTCAGCTCTACACACTCTAACAATTGTAGAAGCATCACCTAAAGTGATAGAGATCAAAATGATGATTTTTTAATCCATTTGAACTGTTATGGGAATCCTAATTACATTGGTTCAAGTGTAGACATTAATGATAGCATCACCAATGGTCTAAGTTATCCCCATAGCACTCTTTCATCATGCTTCCTTAATTCATCCTAGTTTCCTAGGCCAAAGGTCTATATATTTGTAGGTTTTCTTATTTGTAAGGGTTGGTCATTTTAGGTTTTCATTGTATTATGCAAAATATTCTATAGTTTCAATTTTTATAGCGTTTCTACCATTAAATCTACTCTCTAAGCTATGTTAGGATAATTTGACATTAACCTTGTAATCCTATGTCATTTATATGTCTTCACATTCCTTGGAATATGTTCTAGGGGACATGAGAGAAAATTATTACATTTTGGCATGTTGTAATTATATTTTAAAGAGGGGACTTTATTTTGGTGGAGGTTACACATCAAAAATGGATAAGGCATATTTCCTAGGTGTCCATATTGGAATTTGGAAGGTCTTTGATGGGGCACCCAATATTGGAAAAGAAAAGGTTTACATTGGTGTTCCATTGAGGAGCAAAAAGGTCATCAAAGCATCCAAAAAGTCAGAAGTTGGATAGGCTATGGGCTAGGCACCCATGTGGGAGTATTGGAATTTCATTTAATATTTTATTATGTCTTTTGGTTGTCCAAGAAGAAGGGCATGGTTTTTTCAAGTGGTTTTGTACCTCTTATTTTGGTCTACCATTCGTGGTTTTACCTCCCACGAGTTCTATAAATTGGAGTCATGAGATGGTAGTTTTATGTTGAGCTCTTGTAGGTAATAGGGTGTTGTCAGTTTAATCAGAGATCAATAGTGGAGTTTATTTTTGTGTATTCTCATTTTAAGATTAATAATATACTCGCCCTCCTTTCTCATGTGGAGTTTTTTCCTGAAAGGAGTTCTCCACATAAATCTAGTGTCACATTTTATTTTTTGATTTTTCTATGATGATGATGTTGTAATCACATTTTTAAATCTGATTTAGTAATCTGATTTTTAGATCTAAATTCACTTTGCATAAATTCATATTGAAGCTTTCCTTCACCTTGTTTTCAGCATTTGGTATTAGAGCTAACAATTATGTTGAGAAGGGGACACCTTTCTCTTAAGTTTTGGAGGTTTTTTTGCTACAATGGGAGCTTTTTTCTTGTGGTATATTGAATATTTGTGAAGAGGATTATTTATCATGGCTTCTACCTCTTTCCAGGATATTGAGAAATTCAATGACATAGGCTACAAGATGTGGAAACTAAATATGGAGGATCTCCTTAAAGAGAGAGATCAGTGGTTTCCTTTTTCACAAGAGAGTAAACCAACTACAACTTCTGGTGAATATTGAAAAAAAATAGACAAGAAGGCACAAGGAACCATATGGTTGTGTCTCACAAATTTTTTCCTTTTGAATGTCTCCACAAAAGACACCGCATAGAAGTTATGGAAGAGGACGAGTGATATTTATCAAACTAAAAGTTTGTCTAACAAGTTATATCTCAAAAGACAGTTATATTCATTAAAAATGAAATATGGTGATTTGATTACAAATCATTTAAATGATTATAATTCAACTTGTATTAGTAGATGTTAAATTAGAAGATGAAGATAAATGTATCTTGTTTCTTTGTTCTTTGCCTGAATCTTGGGAAAATTTGACTCTCGATAGCCCAACCAAGTGCATAAGGTACTTTTCCTTGACCCTCAATAATTCAAAACTCCCAATTATTTTGTTTGACTTCCTACTAACTCATCAAAACAACCCAAAAAGGCCACATATCCACCAAAAAAGGTCCAAGTACACTAGAAAAGTACTTAAACATGGCAAGGATGTAATTTCACCACTTGAAGACTTTTCCACTTAGTTTCGCCACTTGATTTCAAGGAATTTTTTTATGAGAAAGCTAATAATTAGTTAGGGTTCTAACGTATGTTTTCACTCTACACTTACTCATAATCACTCAAATAGCCAATGTTGTGCCCTATCTCATAGTATAGACCTTGGAATCAAATATTACAGTAATCATGGATACATCAATGCAGGTGGCTATAGAGATTATATTTTCATGTTGTTCTCAAGTGGTAATAATAATGATGGCTCATATTAGCCATTAATGCTTAGTGGCAACCTATACAATCAAATGACATTATTTGATCAACCACCATGATGAATATTTTATGTTGTAGGTGTAGATTTGAAGAAAATAAGGAAGGAAATATGTAAAATAACACGCCTATGTTTAATGTGACTGCTAGGGTATCATATCTTGATGAATTTCTATCATATTTTGAGATATTCACAATAGATTGTGTAAACCATTGTATCTATGCACATGTAAACACCTACATAATCATCACATGAAGTGACAAAGATCAAATTGATGAATTGTTTTTTCCCCATGTGAACTGCCCTATGAATCTCAATGGCATTGGTTTGACTATAGACATTAATGACAATATAGTGATGATTTGAACAACCCATTCAATACTCTTCCACCACATTTCCTTAGTTCATCGTAGTTTCTAAAATCATAGGTCTATATATTTGTAGGTTTTATTGTTTGTAAGAGTTGGTCATTTTTATTTTTCATTGTATTAAGTACAAAATAGTCTAAGGTTTCAATTTTTTATACTCTTCTTGTAAATAGTTATCTCCTTGGTTGGTCATTAGTGTTTTATAGGGTTTTGAGGTGTGACAAGCCCTCTCCTTGTAAATTCTCTTCCAAAACATTTTCTAATGTAGTTGTAATGGATATTTGAAAACTATTGTAGTATTTTAATCTATTAGATTTGTCATATTTAATAATAGTTTATCTTTTATGGATGAATGCCAATGAATTCAGAATGATATTATTGATTAGAACTATCTATTTTGCATAATAGATCTCTATTATTCCTTATTGATTTTTTCTTATAATGGTTAGTCACTACTATGTCACCTGACAAGACAATAATCACTGAATATCTTGATCTCCCACAAAAAAATAGAAAATATTTTATAAATGTTATGAAAATAGTAGTAGAAAATTTTCATCTTATCCATAATTTTGTGAGATACCCGGTGATAAATGTTAAGTAAAACTTGAACTTTCATATCTTTAGCAAATCATGCACAACATTGTCTACTTTTTTGTATGTTATATGCATTGAATAGGAATTGAATACTATGAATTATAAACTATTATCATATTACATATATGATACAATGCATAGAATAATCTATAATTGGTTTGATGCAACTAGTGTTGTTTTAACTTAGTGACAAATTTTACAAGGTATAATTGTGTAACTCACTTATGAGTCATCCTTAACTAATTTTTTAAACTATTTTAGTGACATGTAGGGACACCATCTTGGTTTAAGCTATTTTTTAAAAGTAGAAGAGTTTACCCACATTCATAGTTAGTGTTATCCCTCTAAAATCTATAGATGATCCTATCTTTAGCTCCTTGATGGCAAATCCTTGGCCTTGAAATTGATGAAAAATCCTAAGACTTTGGACCTATTATTTTAGGACCTAATAGGATGTATCTTCTTAAGCTCCTTGAGCAGTGGATCTTCTATCCTCTTTCAAGGTTGTTCCTTAAAAGAATCTAAAATCATTGAAATAAAATATTCTCCACCAAACTCATGCTCAAAACTCCTCTACCACATGTGACTAGAATTATACCTAGTCCTATGTTTATCATTTTCAGCACCAACATCTTTGAGCTTCTATAATTCCTCTATGTGTTTCCCCTACATAGTAATATGAGCCCTAAAAGCACCTAACTTAGTTCTTAAAGCTCTAGGAGTTGTACAATTATGTTCCATATGCTCCAACTTCCTAGGTCAACTAGCTTTGGCTACCTCTTTTCCTAGAGCCTTCCTAGTCTAACAAGAAGAAATAAAAAACAAGCATACAAATTCAAGAACAAGGTAAGCAAAGATATAATTTTACAAACGACTCATTTTCTTATTATGCTATATTTTTTTCTAGTGGACCTAGGTCTCCTATTTGACCATGTTCTAATACAAATATAACATACCCAACAAATTGGCTAGAATTTTTTTACTTAATTTGACAATAATATTGTACATATTTTATGTTATGTATGTCATTAACCATAAGAATCAATAAGTACATCTCATGTATGGAATTATTGCAAGTACATATCTAGTGTACTAATAATGAAAATAACATCATTACCTAGTCAAGATATACAAGGGATCAAGTACTACAACCATCATCAATGATAATGAATACAATAAGCCATGTAGCTAACTGCCATATAAACATAAGGCCATATATAAGGTAGATTAAATAAATATATCTAAATAAATTCAAGCTCAAGTAGACACAAGATAATCCCTCCAGGATCCAATTGTTAATGGGAAAGCATTGAACCCACATATTGAAGGAGCTCAATCCTCCCCAACCACCAACCTAGAAATGAAATATCCAATCAATAACCCAATAGCAATGTGAAATTACAAATAACACTAGTGATAATCTTTTATTTTTTGCTATGAATTTGGAAATTCCCTTATTATAATCCCATGCTTGACTACATCAATTTATTTTTTAGGGTTTTTAAAAGTGTTGTTGGTTTCTTGTTTGTTCATTGCTTATTGATAGGGTGCTTAGGTTAGTGATTTGTAGTATGGTTTGGGTGATAAGGAAATGCTACTAGAATTCTCCTAGAGTTGATATAAGACACTACTTTAACACATACTAAATTTTCATTGTATTAAAATCACTTTTTTTATAATATATTGTGTGATGTCAATTTTTACTAGGTTTTTCCCAAAAGGGTTTCTCATTGTAAATATGGTGTTATGTGTGAATACTGTCATATTGATTATCTGGTATTGAATTATTTTAGATTTCGCATGTGCATTAAACATTTCTTCTCTACTTGATATCGTCAATAATTTTCCTAATAGTCAACTGAGTGGGAAACCTTCCACACCATTAATGGGGAAGCAATCTTGCCCATGTGGGTGTATCACACCTAAAGAAATTGATTATGATGTAAAAGAAGTTTGGTAGATTAGATGGATGGACAAGTTTACTTTGGAGATTGGGATGCCAAGGGACTCTAACATGTAGTCAAGGATTTGTCTTTGTTAGGGGTCACATTTTGCTTAGAGTTTTCTCTTTTTTCACTTAAGATTATGTCATAGCTTGGATTTTGGTTTAGAATGTTTTGTGAATAGGCTAGTAGTCTATTGTGTTGAGTTGAATGGTCAAGTTAAACCTAAGGTCTCTTAGGGAAAGGCTCATGTCTAGATTTGTGTGAAAGCCAAGTAGGCTTTAAGAACAATGCTCCTCCTTTTTTTGTATATGTAGTTAGAATCTAGTTTTCTTAAATCTAAGAATTTTGACTTCATTTAATCCAAGAATCAACATGGGTAAGAATACTTGGTTTGAAGATTTGATCTTATATGTTAAACCAAATGGTTGTTTACTATAAAAATTAAAACCTAGACTAATAGAGCTCTCAAAAAATAAAATCCATAAATAGATATAAAGATCTATCTTCAAATAATATATTTAAAGATTTTTTTAATTACAAAATAAACACCTCATCTCATATTAACCAAATATAATTAATAATCTAAACAAATAAGCATAATGGAGAAATATAAAAATATAAGAATTTTTCAAATTTAGCAACAAACTCTATATATTCTTATTTTAATTAACCTCTCAACTTATTTAAATCATCTTCCATTTTTTCTTCTTCTATACTTCTTAATTACAAAACACTTTAAATATTTATTAAATTTATTAAAATTTAAAATGGGTGACCTCTCAGGAAGGTCTAATGCTTCACCTCTATGAGCATCACATAGATGTAATGAGTGCGAAGTGGACCATTCATTATCATGAGAGATGGGTTCTTGTGAACCACTACTCATGAAACACGGATCAATAAATTTGACTCAAAACACCACACGACCGAATCCTTATAATAATATCATAATATCTTTATTATGAGTATATTCTTTTACATCATCTATAATTAAATTATTTTCTATTAAAAATTTAAAATGTCATTTCATTTTCATCATGAAGGATGTTTGGGTCAGGGAAGGGGGGGAGCTAGATCGATTGGCTTAAACATTTTGTTGTGGGCAAGAGATCACGAGGTCCAGACTCCCCCTCCTCCCCGTGGTATCAAAAGGTGTGTCGCGTGTCGCACCATAGAACTATACCTGATTCCTACAACCAAAAAATATATATTATGAAAGATGCAAATTGACTAGTAGGTACTTATTTATAATATCTCCATTTGTGTAGAGAGCAAGTTTTACACTATTTTCTTGGTCAAAGAGGAGGCAGCCCTTGTGATGAAAAAATAGAAACTGAAACCAAATTAAAAGAAAAATAATAAATACTTAGCATAAAATTCGTTTTGTTTGAATTGGATTCTTGTGAAGAATTTAATATAATTGTGTTATAGTTCGTTCGTGGGGACATGTCCTCCTATCCTTCTGACCAAGCGTATTATTTTATTTGTTCGCATGTGCGTTCACATATATTTAATGTTTTGTTCTTCTTTTGCCCCGCGTACTACGCTTTCTAACTTTATTCTCTCTCTGCTTGTGCCAAATTCCTACAACTTGACCGTACTCCTTACAAATGTATAATTTATTCGTACCTGTCTTATGATTTTCATTTTTTAAAATTTTTAATTCTCACTTTAGTTGAACTTCTAAAATATAACAATTAATATTGGATTAGATGCACAATAATTTATAAAATTATTGTTTTAATAATTAAAATAAGTAGTGTTTTTTTTTGTTATTAGATTAGGTAGGGGTGTAAAAGTAGTTAGGTAGGTATTTTGGTCACGAGGGACTTATCTTTAGATAGAGTCTTTGTTGATTTGAATTGAATTCAATGATGTCCCCTAAGGCCCCTTGGTATAACCATTGTCGGTGTTTGTAATGTATTTTACTTTTAATTTTGAGTAGTTTTAGTAAAACTATTTTGGGTAAAAATATTTATTTGGTTTTTTTATATGCACATGAGGGATGAAGAAGAATACACTATAAGTATATAGGGATGAAGAAAGAGAACACATGATAGGTATATGAGGATGAAGGAGAACACGTGCAAACTTGATCAATGGAGATCCATTAGGAATTATCTTAAATTGGTTATAATCGGGTAAAATGAGGTCTTAGTGCACAAAAGAGTTGGGACTCAAGAAAAAATTGACACTATTAGATTGAAAACCAACAAGATGTAAAGGAGATTTGGGCATTGTTTTGAATAATTAGCCCCAATAAAGAGGCTAAACCATTAGGAGTAAGAGTAGGTGAAATAATTGTGCATTCTAAGATGTCCCTTAAGATGTTTTTATGTTTTCCTTGAGGAACATACCAAATCTTAAAGAGATATTTTGGTGGGGGTATTGTGAGAATGATTGTGTATTGTATACCCCATGTTTGCATGCCTAGATGCATAATGAATTGGTGGTATAACTAAGGCTTGTAAAGTGGGAATACAATTATGTTTAGTATGGGATGTAAAAAATGGAAAACCATTAGTCACATGACATTAGAAAGAACATCATAAGTTTTGATTGCATCGTGAGATGTGTCGTGTATAGCAATGGAAGGTATAAGTATATAATATGTGTCCTTCACAATAGAGGTAGCATGAAGTGTATCACATGAAGGAAAGGTAATCAAAGTTATATTGCAATTAGAGTCTAACACACTACTACCACTCTCAATAGAAGAGATAAAAAAATGGTAATCATGGAGGAGAAAAATTTAGGATGTCTAAGAGAGAAGCAAAAGTGATGATCAAACCATGAAATAAAGAAAATGAGCATGTGATCTAATACTTCTATAGATAAAGTGATCATATTTTGTTTGACAAAATATCATTTTTCAATAAAAAATAAATTGATTGCATGTCACAAAATGTGTAAAAATATCAAATCAATAAGGGAATCACAAACATATGTTAAGGATAAAGGGCCATGAGAATCCATGATGTAAAAAAATAGTTTATCTAAGGTTGAGGAATGTAGGGTTTATAGCAGTATTCAACAAATAATTAAAACTATAACACTTGAGTAATCAAATGGTATGGAAATGGAGTACAAGTTTTTGTAGATCAAAAAATAGCTATAAGATCTAAAATAAATGTAAAATTTAAGTCTTGAAGCAAATGTAAATATTGTTAGGATGGGTTGAAGATAAGATAGGAAAGTAAGCACCAAACCCTAAAGTGGGGATGTACCAATATAGCACAAGAATGAAAAGGAAAATAAGATCTAAAAATAAGATGTGAAATCAAAAAAATATAGATTTGAAAGCCCTAGTAATGATGAGAGACCTTGAGGGAAAACTAGGCCATGTGAGATTGTAGGGGTTCACCAAAATATAGAGGACAAATAGATTTTTCCTAGGTTTAACCTAGGCTAATCCAATAAGATTGAAATGTGTACACATATATTTAACTTAGATGAATTAATGACAACTATGAACTAATATAATTTTGAATCTAGAAAAGTAAATACAAGGACCTAGAATAATGATACTTAGTTCAATGACCAAAGAATGAATGTCTCTTATGTAGTTTTTGAAACTTGAATTATATACCTAATTTGAGAACGATGCCTCTATGTCTAAGCATCTCCTAGGATTTTGCATAATATTAATGCTTTCTTTCAAGCCAAGTTTACAAGTTTGGATCTCTTTTTATATCTACAAATTCATCCTCTATTGTGTTAAGAAAAGGTGTGTTGTCCACCTTGCATAATGCTATAATGTAATATTTTATTATTATCTAGTACACCTAAGGAATCTAGGGATGCATGCATCACATGGATTAGCATTCTTGGGGCCACTTTATGTGTTGTATGCAACATTGTGATAAATATTTAATGTAGGGTTGAACATTGGGAAAATATTTAATATTGGGAGAACTTAGTACCAAAAATTAAATGTGGGGGTTAATGGTTTTGTAAGCTCGTTGTATTACTCATATGGTTTTATATAATACTACTTGGTGGTTTTGTTGGCTAGTTGGCTTGTTGGTTGATTGAGAGAATCTCTTGTTAGCGTTTGTGAGGTTTGAAGCATGACATGGGATGTGTGGTTACATGCTTGTTCACATGGAGTGTTTGTAGAGGGCTTGATGTTTCAAGGGTATTCATGGAGAACTCTAAATATGTATTGTAATATTTATTGTTAAATAATACATGAGTGATGGATACTTTTGGAGGCTAGATTTTCCCTCTTAAATTTTTTTCTATGGTATATCTTGTGTCATCTTTGATGTTATGTTGTCTATTCTTTTGCATATGGATTATAAATACTTTTTTGCATATATTTCTCTATTTGGGTTATGTGGAAATTATCTTGAGTGGATGCATATTTCCTTTCATATTGTGTGAATATGATTGTATTAAATCTCTACTTATACTCTTTACCTCACTTAGTCCACCTTTGTCTACTTTATTGATTTAGGAGCATTTAGGGTGTAAGAATAATCTTGCATCAACTAAAAACATTTTCATTCATGTTTTTATTTTTTTTTGTACGTACTTAGAAGTGTCACACCCATTTTGTTCTTACTATGGAGACTAAACCAGTCAACAATCATCAGTTTTAGCACACAAAGTTCTAGGTAGTATTCCTACTATGTGGTAATGCATTGTGATCATCAAGCCTTTAAATTGATATCAAGGCTTCATCAAGTCATTTTTCATTATGTCACAATTTTAATAAGTATTTTCTCAATAGACAATACAACATGACTTGTTAAATTCACTTGAGGAAGGCCTAATTTAGTTATGCAACATTTATTTGAAACTCGTAACAATTTCTAATATCATTATATAAGATTATTGGTCCCAAGGAGGTTCATGATTAGGACCACATTGAGTTCTAATGCTTGCATCTTGACACACTCATCTTAAAAGGGGTCATCTACATATTTCTTTATGAATATCAAAAGTTAAATCATTCAATACTAGAGCTTGATCTCTATCATATGTGTATAGGGTAGTGTACCACATTATCGGTCACTACTAAGATATTTTATTCTTGCCTACTATAAAATATCATTCAATTCACATTGTAAGATATTTAGCTTTGCACTAGCCCAAGGAAGCTCAATATCGTATTAATAGTTAGAAGATCATAGACCATCATATAGTGCATATCAACATAGAAGACATTATTTGGAGAAGTCATGCATTAGTCATTCTTGTATTTCATTATAAACAAAGAGTGATGTCTTATTTAGATTGGAAGCCCTTGATATAAATTTAATTGATCTAATTCAAACTATAACTCAATAAAATAATTATTCTATTAATTCATTGTGTAATTTTATTTAACTATGTGAGTTTTGTGTATGATCATTGTGTTGGTTGCATGGTTGGATAGTTCTTAATCTTCATCCTTGACTACATCACTTATATTTACAAATACCTTTGGAGGGTTGTTGGTATGTCACCAAGAAGCATGTTCTTGTAGGTCAACGCCCAAAAAATGTGCAAATATTGCTAGATAACAATTTTTATCTATACTAATGCTCTATAATGGTGTGATGCAAAACCATGTTTTTTTAGGTACTCCAATTGAAATGTTGCTAGCATGCTCTTTGTGTACATACAAATTTCATTCAATGTTATTCGATTATATAAAATGAGTGTGATTGAACACCTTTAAATATAAGTGTATAGCAATAAATCACACAAACATGTGTTCAGTTGGCTTAGGGCAAGAAAATAATGGGTGACAATCAACCAAAATTTAAATTTGAAATTTAAAAATTATGGGTCAAATCCACAACCACAAGGTCAAACCTATGTCTATAGAAATGATTCAAGACATGAAAATTGTCAAATGAAGTAAACAATAGAATGCAAAAGGATGTGTGCATGTATAAGCATAACAAATACATAATTTGGACGAATCTATCACCATATATATTTATAGAGATAAAGTGAGAAATAATCATATTAAAATATCTATAATTGATAAATACAAAAATAAAAATAAATTACTTCAACTTCAAACATAATTTTATTATTCGTTAATGTAAAATATATTAAATAAACTTAATAAAAATAAAATAAATATACAAACCTTGCCATTACACAACATAATTTTGGCTTTTGAATAGTAAAGTAAATTCCACAGATATATTAGGAGCATGTTTGAAGCTATTTTTAGCTTGCAAGTTTTGTAGCAACAAAATGACTCTCGGGAAGGTGAAGAAAATTTCGTGGCTATCTCTTCATTGTTAGGTTGGAAATCTTGCAAGTTTTGTGTACAAGTGTCAAGCAAGCTTCTCCAATGGAATTTATTCCAAGAAATTATAGGGCACATTTTCAAGTGCAACAATAGGAATTACCTTCCTTCAAAGGGCTAGACATTGAACAATTATCTTATGTTTTTGAAATAGATTGTATCCTTGTTTTCAAATGTGTGGATATAATTGGGGATGACATATTGCAGCCATCAACACATAGAATCATATTTCCTTCCAACTTGGTATCCATATTTATTTCAAATATCATGGATTTGAACCCGAACCATCATGATATGTAGAAGATAAAAAAATGTTGTTATTAAAGAGGTTTTCTTGCAAGAAAATGTTGTACTCACAAGTATTCAGAAGTATGACTTCTGGCATGGAGAAACATACATTGTTGGTGTCTTTCCTAGACACTACTTGCATCATAAAGTGAGCTTCAAAAACATCTATACTGGTATGAGGTTGGCACTTGAATTTAACTCCTCAAGCTACCTATACAGGGAGTTGAATGGGTATCAGATTGAATTGGGTAATGATATGATAAGGAGCTTCAAAACCAAATACCATGCAATCTCATTCCTTCTTACACATCATTGTCACCGGGCAACTTTGTTGAATCATCTGATATCGCCACAACAAGGAGAAGTGGAATCTAAATAGTCTCATGTAGCACTAGCGCCTCCAAATGTTCAGCTTGTCATTCACAGTCGTCAACCAATCCTTCTAGACATGAACATAACTACAAATTCTAAAACAACCCCTCCAACAAATTAGATTATGAACACAAAAGGAAAAGAAGATAGCTTCTCAATACAAAAGGCATGAAGTGAATTGATAAATACTTAATGGTCTTTGCAAAGTCCACTGATTTTGTTATTTTGTACAATTGACATTTTGATACTTTTTCATATTTGGAAAGAATTATGTCGTACAATAGGAAAAGTTTGTCAACATATTCAAAATATAACAATTAACATTTTGTATCTACATCATATCTAGATACTGCTAAGTAATATTGTAACCTTTACTATTATATAATATAAATAATCGACTTAAACATATTTTAATTTTAAAAAAACCAAAAAAAACCCCACATATCTAATTTAATTTTAATTTATATTAAAATAAAAAACCAAAATTAATCCATAAAATTTTAAAAAAAGCTAGTCTCACAAAAATCATTTGACAAACCCATCACCTAGAAACATTGGACCGGGTCATGAGGGCTACTATGTAGCTTGTCCTCTGTCGGTTACCAATAAATTTGAGGGAAATAAATGTACTTTTTCTTTCCCATTCTATGTAATTTCTTATCCTATCAAAGTCCTTGTGTACCATGACTTAATGGTATGCTTTTCATATTTCAGTTGACATTAGAAAAGAACTTTTGGGGTTCCACATCTTGAAGGATTACCCATTTTATATAAAGTAAAAACCAAGTAAACTTGTTACAATTATTTTAATATTGATAATAATAAAAAAAAATTTAAAGCAAGTAGAGTAGACACTATTTATTAGGGTGGAAGGAAGTTCCATGGGAGTGTCCACCCTGACATTATAGCTTTCATTGTACAGATTTTACATTATTGGTGGGATCAAATATCAAATATCAAAGATTGTTTGTATTATTTCCTCTTTTGTGTAATGTCTTGTATAGTGGAGAGAGATTTCTTTTTCCATCTATCCAATTTTTTTCTATCATACAACCTCCTTTAGTTATAATCATCATCATTGCTTTGATTATGGGTAAGCTTTTCGTACCATGGGCATTTTAATTATATATTCACAAATCAGTATTGTGTGGTAGTGTTGAATGAGGAGATTTTCAAAGTAAAAGGAATGTTTAAAAATGAGTCAATTAAATGTAAGTTCACACTTGAGTTTTGGATAGGATAAATTTGACTTTGAGATTATGATCATCTTTCTAAAAAAAATTAATTGTGTGATGAAAAGAGTGATTTATTATTTAATTATTATTTTGTTTTATATTATGTGATTTTTTTTTCTTTGCTACAAATTAAATTTTCTTGATAGTTTATTAGTTGTAGAGTCATTTTTTAGTGAGAAGTATGTACATGAAGCTACTTTCATTATTTAGTAAGGATGAGAGATAATTCCAAATGAAGATGTACATTCTCTCTCACCAAATGATTTAAGTTTAGCAATGCTATTTGGAAATCAAAGGTTGTTGCTCAAGCTCAATTATTAGCCTAGAATTTTTTTTATTTCTAGCTATTTACTCATTATCACCTTCACTTCCTTCAACCAATACCTTGGTGTTGCCTATTACACAAAATGAAGTTGTCCAACATTTATTATACTCTATACTTGTTCCCAATCCATGTGACAATGTGTCTTCAATTCTTTTCCAACTACCTTCCATATAAAACTTACTTGAAAATCTACATTGGATCAATGTGTCCTTCCATATCATCTTTGAATCGTGTTGTCAAACAATTATTTGTTATCTACAAAACAAAGATATTCAACATTGTCTTATAACTTCTTTGAGCTATAATTGTGGATTTTTTTAATCTAAATTTCTTTTAGGTTGCCAATATTTTGCATGACACCTTATAGTCTAACAATGAGGTTAAGAATCATATGAATGACATTTTGGATTGGCTAGGTGTTATTGCAAAAAATAGGTTGATCTAGTTAAGAGAATCAAGGAATTAACTAGGAATGCTAATATATATTCATCTTGAGAAAATCACTCTATATTTAATGCCACCCAAACCAAACCATATACTCATTCCACTCTTTGTCATTTTAATTTAAATTTTAGGGTTGGATGTTGAGTGGTTTTGAATTTTTATAGTGGATTGTGTGGTGTTCTTCTAGCCTAATTTTTCCGTTTTTGGATAGTTTTTTATGTTGGTTGTTGATTTTGCCAACTACATTACATGGGTAATCGAGTTGATTTTTTAGCAACATGATATACTATGATTGTATATATTCAATATTTTTCTTCAATAAAAAATAAATATATTTTATAATTGATGATTGAATAAAATTAGTCAATTAAATATTTGTATGAAAATTAAATATATGAGACATGAGCACATGACTTTATGCTTAATTCCTATTTTTGACTATTTTTTCATTGATCATGAATATTCTCTTCATTCTTTTTCATTAGTAATTTTACCTAAAGCCAAAAAACTCATTCATGTTAATATATCTAAAATTGAAATTACCACCTTAAGAGGCTTGAGTTGATTCTATTATACCCTAAAGACATGTGTCAAATATTTATGCAAGGCACATTTATCATTTTTTATATTAAGAGCATTTTGGTGTTAATTTTGTGTGCATACATAGATTATGTTACATGTGTTTCTCATTTTCTTAAATTGGGATAATTTTGATGTCAATTTTGTGTGCTTATATAGATGTTTGCATACATAACTTATTTATTAATTTTTGTAACTTCATAATCCATAATTCTATTATTTATTGCATGCATCGATCTTTTGTGTTATATACATATTTGAGAATATCTTGTTGGGATTTTGGCTTTTAATTGTTAAAAATTATAACAAACATGGTTTCTACGGGAATGCCATTACCCACTTTGTGAGAAGATATCCATTTGTAACAACACATTCATCCTCTAAGTCTTCAAATTTATTCCAATTTGTGATAGCAAGTAATCCTATTAGATTTCCAAAAGTATCTTTATTTGGTACATAATCTATCATTGAGGCTCCATGTTGTACTTCCATCTCAAATTCACAAAGAAAATATAATTTATCATTTGATCAAGTGCTCCTAGAGAATTTTAAAATGAAGTTAGTGTAAACCCAAGCTTTTAGGTGTAATTTTATTTTCATTAAATAAATTGTTTTGAGCTACTAGCATTTTATATTTTCCAATTAAGTTGAAGTCTAAAATTAGTAATAAAGGTTATTATAACAAGTAGCTTATATTGATTTTTTCTAAAAATTTAGATTTGTGTTAGAAATCTAATCTCAAATTATGATTTTTTATCTTTATTTGTGTAGGTAGAGCACCATTGGTCATAGCTTATAGTGGAGCACTTGTTGCATATCAAATTAAAACCAATAACAACTCATTTGATGTGGTATGTTTTGTGACTTGTAATTAATAAAATAAGAATAAGACACATGTCAAATACATTTTGGAGAAAAATACAATCATAAATTTTGTTTTCCTAGATTAGATTATTGTATATAAAATTTTGATAAAGTTTTCCTTTCAAATAAAAAAATCATACTTACCTAATATAGGAGGATCTATTGACAATGATTCTCACAATAATGCTAAGACCATTCTCATGGCTTGTATTAGTCATGGTAACATTTATATATTATATGGTATGCCAAAATGTTTTCTAGATGCACACAATAATGCTAGGATCATCCATCTATCTTTCACAAATATCACACACTTGAATAATGGTGTAGAGCACTCTACATAAGATCAAGCTTGATGATAACCATACTTCCACTAAACCTTTTGTAGTTTCTACCACAAATTTAGTAGGGTTGAACACACCTTCAAGCCAAATTATGATGACTAACTAGCACTATTCATCAATATGCTATTATGAGTGTTACACTTCAAAAATTAGATAATGTAATTATTGTAACAACCCAAGGGGAATCCCTAAGGCTCACACTATGCTAGGTCATATGCTAGCACATCATACACCTACCAACCACATTGTGTAATCATTAGGAGATGACGAGTCACAAATTTTTTAACTTTTAAATGATTCTCAACCTCCATAACATTTGTATACATTTGTACCATCATAGATGGGTAGATAGAATCAATCATATTAGAAGATAACAACCATGCATATTTATTAAGAGTATATCATGGATATAAGGAACAAATAATAAAACATTTTTACTATTTTAATTTTTTCTCTCTTTTCGATATCATCCTTATAAATTTTCCACACATGCATATAGCTTCATCTAGATGGACTAATTTAGCGATTTTCCCATCATATTTTCAACCTAGGCCTTAAATAAGTGGTATCATAGTGGTTCATCTTGTTTTGCATGACCTATCAAATTTTATCAAAGTATCTAAGCCTTGGCATCAAATCTTGAGATCTATTAGATGACCTATTGAGTCATTTAAAAGATGGCTAAACTAACATAAGAGGATATGCATGTAATGACCACAAATGAAGTTACAAAAGCATTATTGACTAATAAATTTTTTATTTAGCTATTTTGTAGAAGTCCATAGATGGGTTTTTTCCTCAACTTGATCATTAGGAAAAGGTTTTAGTGGTCAATTTTTCCTAGGTTTCAAGTAAACTTAGATGTTCTTGTGTTTGAGGGGTAAGATTAATGCATATGTAGTACATAATTGGTTAGATCAATTAGAATCTTTCTTCTCCACGAATAAATTTTCTGACAAAGAGAAGGTCAATATTGCACTTCTAAAACTGTATTCATCTATCAAGAATTGGTGGCAAGCACATTCTTTGTAGAAAAAATACTAGACAAAACATAAATCTAACCTTACCTGGGATACATTCCTTTAAAAAATTAAGGATAAACTTACTACCCTAATGATGTTTATGGTGATCACTACATGTATTAGTCACAACTTTGATAAGGATCTGACTAGTTAGTATAGTCCTATAATGATGTCTTTCATGATTTCTATGCAAAACCGGGCTAATTAAGTCAAAAAAATATTGAAACATCATGTATTATAGTAGCCTATGATTGTTCATTAAATCTTGATTGAATATTGTTAAAGTTAAAACAATGGAAGGAACCTATCACTATGTAGGAGCCATTGAGGAGGCTTTCAAGTAGAAGAGTGGGTGAGAAATAGTCTTTGTAAAAAAACATACACTTTCTTTAAATAAGTCCAAACTATCTAATCCAAGTAAATATTTTAATAAATAAAAAATTAGCAATCATTCCAATAGAGTGTCATGCTCAAAATACTTTTATTGTGTAGATAGAAATAGAGGGTGATGAATTCAATATCTTAGGTGAAATCATTGACATAGATTCCAACATTCTATTCAATATTACACAAGCAATCCCCACAACACTATATTTTGAATTGGAGTGTTTATTCCATTCATAGATGCGGGTGTAAGGTTATTAATTAGAATTTCTAATTGAAGGCAATAGCATGAAGAAACTCATTTTTTTAATAACTATTAAGTGACTAGCTTTTCCAACCATGCCTCATCCACAACCTTGCAAATTGGGATGGTTTACCTCTTGCAACATCCTAGGTATATTCATCACTCTCCAATTCTATTTTCATATGCTATTTATCCTTGTAAGGAAATGTTAGTTTGTGACCTGTGATGTAGTTATAGATAGAGTATAATGAAAAATGTATATTTGTATAACCAAAATATAGAAGCACAAAATACTAACAAAAGTACTTAATAGAATCATATTTAGAAGATAGAAAATAAATTTCTCTAATATGATAAATAATATTTAAATATCAATAAAGAGTAATGTGTCAAAAAAACATTCCTTGAACTAATAGATCGTTATAATTTTAGGAATAATAATACTTATTATAGCATTACATGCCCACATGTTATATTTATATTACAATAATTAAGAGCCCTAAACCCTACTACTTATATCTATCTCCTTGATCCTCTACCATTATCCAAAGAACTTATTATTTTATTTATAGTATATCCTTCATAAGATGAGGTTTTCTTACCAAAGGTCATGATCCTTCTTCTACACTTCTACCTAGGACTGAAGTGAGATATTACAATATGCATATACTTTTGGCATAAAGCTTAAAATAAGTCGACTTTAGTTGAAAAGGTCATATTTGATGCCTTGCATAGTGCCATAAATTCTCACAATAAAATGGTTCATCAGGATAACATAAGGGAATGTGTTTTGACCTTCAAGAATTATAGTGTCCAAATCTAGGAGTAATAAGTTCAACTATAGTGACTTGCAACGAAGATTAGTGACTTTTAAACTAGGATATAAGTCCAATTCAAACCTTATGGTAAGAATATGCTTATGTAATAGACTAACCTACAAGTAAAAATTAAAAATATTCAAAATAAAGAAAAATAAAAAATGAAATATTTTGGGGTGATGCAACAAAAAAATTCATGCGATGCTCCTACATCAGACACTCCAAGTAATAGAGTTTTGAGCATAGTTTTTAATATTAAGAAAGGGAGTTTGAGATGGCCACCTTAACTAGTCCACTTCCTCAAAAATATATGTATCATCCTCTGGTCCCCTTCCCTTCAATCAAAATAAAACCTCATTATATTTATTCTTCCTAGTTCTTTTTCTAAAGAATTCATTCAATTTTAGTTTTATCTCATAGTTAGGAGTCTCAAGAACATGTTGCCTATAGTATGATTCTTGTAGTGAAGAAATATTTGTTTCTATATTATCAACTTTATGATTCATCTAAAAAAATCACATTAAATATAAGATGAGATATCCAAAGCATGTTGTTAATTGAATCTCATGAGAATTTTCATAAATTTTCTACAACACCCTATAAGGGCCAATCTTCTTTAGATTTAGCTTATTATATGTCCCTCTAGGAAAAAAAATTCATCAAATGTGTCATGACTAACTTTCCCTCTGAGTAATTCTTCTATTTTCTATGCTTATCCACACTTTCCTTGTGTTCACTACTACTCTCCAACTAGTACTTCACTTATACATGCACCTCCTACATGTGTTATACACAATCTTATACATTTGTGCTAAAAATTTCTCTATTACTTACCTTCAACAATTTTATGACACATTTATGATATGTACCATATATAATATAAAAAGGGTTCTTTCTTATAGACCAATCCATTAAGTTATTGAATAAAAAATTAGGTTGTGTCAAAAAAGTGTCCCACTGTACTAGTCTATCTCTCACCAAACTTCTTAGGAGATTTCCCAAACTCTTGCTAACAACCTATATTTTCTTAGGAAAAGGTGTGTTTTATACCTTGCATAATGCTATAGTATAATTTGGTATTATTTGTGGTGCACCTAGGTGATCTAGGGATGTGTGTACCATATGGGTTAGGCATTATTGGGGCCATTTCATGTTTTGTATGTAGCATTGGGATAAATATTTAATGTGGGTTTACACATTAAAAAATATTTAATATTGAAAAAAATTAGTACCAAAAATTAAAAGAGGGGGGAAATGGTTTTGTAAACTTATGGCATAAGTCAAATGGTTTATGTAATGTCACTTGGTGGTTTTTTTCAAGCTTATGTCTATAAAAGCAAGCACATGTGTAGTTGTCTAAGGTTGGCCTTTTTAGGGTTGACTTGTGAGAGCATCTATTGTAGGTTGCATATGTGAGGGTTTAAAGCATGGTATGAGATTTGTGGTTACAAGATTGCTCACATGGAGTGCATGTAGAGAGCTTGATGATTCTAAGGTATTCATGGAGGCTTTGCATAATGATTTCATTGTTAAATAATACATAAGTGATGGATATTTTTGGAGGCTGGGTTTTTCTCTCTTCAGGGTTTTCCTATAGTATATCTTGTATCATATTTGATTTCATGTTATCCATTCTTTTGCAAATGGATTATGAATACTTGTTTACATAGATTTCTCTATTTGGGTTATCTAGAAATTGTCATACATGGCTACAAAATTCCTTTCATTTGGTATCAAAGCCATGGTTGTGATTGGTATAACCCTTGCATGAGAAGATCTGGTGTATAGTCAAATCCATAATTTTGTAGGAAAATAATAGACATTACAAGGTATGAGGGTTTGTGCAAGTTGTGTTTTGTAGATTTGTGGTTATTTTTTGCAAATCTAAGGTTTGAAATCTAAGTTGTAAAGTGTTTTTTTTGGGTGTTCACCATGATATTTTTGTAGGGAAATATTCACAGATGACCCCTTGGAACAAAAAAAATCTCATCATTGGATCCACAAGGCCTGAGAGAGGAAGATTGATATAAAAATCGGCCTATTTTGGCCACTATGAAAAAGGAAAAAAATTGCCTACTTGCCCTATTATATGATCACATAGTTTATTTTGTGGCAGACCCCATGATACCTCTATTGATGCTAGTAAGGTATGATAGGCTAGATGACACTATCAATATCATCAGTGTTGTTGACCCTTATCACTAGTGGGAATCCCTTTGTTAGTGACTCCAACACTAACGGGTCATAGCCCCTCAACCAAGCTCTCAATCTTGTGGGGGCCTTATCCCAACCCCCTATGATGGGGTTTTTTAGATAAAATTTAAACAATTTTGAAACATAAAAAAATGGGTTCACCAAATTGGAATGGGGGTATGATACACCTATCTTCCTTAGTTCATTAGGAAAAATAGATCCCCTAGGGAAAGATTGAATTTCAACCCTTAGGTGAGTCAACCTTGATGGAGATCTTGTTGTTTTCCTTATGACTTAGGATGGGGTAAATCAACCCAAAATGCACTTTTGGGAGATGAATGAAATGATGCAATGTAACACGTGAAACTAAATTAAACCTTAATCTGATAGAATGTGGAAACTTTCAATAGATCTGAGAAGGGTTGGATTTTATGCACCTGTCACAAAAGGTTGTGCTAAGTGTCCTCTTGGGACTCATTCGTCCGAGGGTGAATGGGTATTTCTACAGGGGTTGAAAAATTTCTTTCACAGTCCTCTGATCCTATGTCTGCTCTTATGTTTCCTCTAGGTTTTATAATCAAAAAATTGAAATTAAATTCTAAATTTGAGTTTTTGTGACTTGATGACAACTTTGACAACTTTTTCAACCTTGACAACTTTTGCAATTTTTCTCCTTTGATAGATCTACAATCCTTCTTCAACCTAAGATCTATAAAACACACAAGAGGGAAAAATTGTTTGTTTTTTGTGAATGGGGGTTTGCCTTGGTCAAACCCCATTTTGGTATTTAAACCTTGAATTGAAAGAATGAAATATGAAAGGAATGATGAATGAACAATTGCTATGTTTCAACTCACCAAAACTTTTATTTTAAACACTTGAAGGACTAAAAATTAGTAGATCTCTCCAATGTCTTGATCTTGCATGAAGTGGCTTGATTGATTATGTGATCTTGATGCTTGAATCTTGACTTGAATGCTTGAAACCTACATCACAATGTTAGCTCCAAAAACATGCATGATGCTTGAGAAATATACTCTTAAACACCTTTGACAATAATCTTAGCTCTTGTGAAGTCTCTCTTAAAAATCTAGGATGCTTCTTTAGGATTTGAATTGATAAAAAGACCTTGCTTTTGTAGATAATTTTCTAATTTCTAAAAAATTAAACATTACAAGCCGACATTTGAATTTGAATTTGGGATCATAAAAAGGTTGCCAAAGCATATTTAAAATTTTAATTAAGCAACTAAAGGGGACCCATTCGCCCAAGGGTGAATGGATCCTGACCTAAATTGCCAGGACCTATTCATTTTGGGGTGTTAAAAATGACAATTGCATTAATTAAATCATGATTCCTCTTTCAGAAATTGCAATTAATTAGGCTTGTAGATGCAAAATTAGGCCAATTAGAGGCTTAATTAAGTCCAATTAATTAAGGGACCCAAACATGGTGTGAAAATGTAAAGGAGTACATTTTTTGACACTACAAATTTTAAAAAGGCTTTCAAATCTGCCACTGGTGGGTGACCCAAGGGTCATCAATTGACCACTAGCTAGCCACCATAGCCAGCCTAATTAGGCAAAAAAATTCCAAGGCCCATAATTTTTTCCTCGAGTGTTTTCTTTTCAACTTATTATAGTTTTTGGAAAGGTATTTTCGAGCACTACGTTGTGGTATCGATCTTTTTTTCTAGATTATGTTATTTTGATTGAGAAATTCCTACTGGAAGTTAGATTTACTTTGACATGGCATGATTATTTATACTAGTGCATTATTATTGGTGTTGGATTGATTATTTATTTTTGATAGTGGTGTATCTTCTTGTTTGATTATCATGGTTTTACTTTTCCTTTTGGGAGCTCCTGGTGTTGTAGTTGGGTTCTTTGACTATGTGAGGGCCTTTGGTTGATCTATAGTTAGGAGATGGTTGTCATGATGTCATGGATAGCTTGATTACACTATTTAGTGGGAGCTTGTGTCAATTATGGTTTGGTGGTGTTATATCTTCTTGGTTTGGAGATTGGGGTTATACTCTACCCTTTGGGAGCTCTTTTTTTAGTTCTTTGATCGTGTTGGGGCCATAGATGATCTTTAATTAGCATATTTTTAATCATGATTCCATGTGTATCTTAGTATCACATTTCAATGAGAGCTTTTGGTGATGATGTAGATTCACTATTTGATGATGGATGATCTTCTACAATAGTTTTTGATGTCATGGATGAGCTCTTGGGTCATGTTTTTGTATATAGTGATATTTTTTTGACATCTAGGGTTTCATTGATAAGAGATGGTTATCTTCATGTGATTTTGAGATGTTGACATCTTGTACCATGAAGGAATCTTGTAGTCTTTGGTTGAGATGTTGGTTATGATTTTTCATTTGACATGTGATCCTTATTTCACAAGATGTTTGTTATTATATCATGATATACTATTGATTACTAGTTTAGAGTGTTGGAATGATACAGGTGCTCTTGGGAGCATGATTTGTTCATTGGATCATATGATCTTATTTTGAGGAGATGTGAGATCATAATGTCACGATGTGTTCATGATTCTATAGTTGGAGTTTGGATATTGAGTACATTGGTCATTTGCTTGGGAGATTCATGAGAGTGTTGGGTTGTATTTGGATCTTACCATGGATTGATCAGTTTCGGTTACTCACAGATACTTGGAGACTTAGGCGAGGTTAGATTTCTCTCATGTTTAGAGACATTTGTTGAGATGATTAATCTTTGATGAGGTTTCATTAGGAAGTCTGAGGAGCCTTCACCTAGATATGGACATGAGTTCATGATGGACCTATTGAGGAGATTATTCTTGGAGCAAGTCATGATGACTTGGTTATCATGTAGGAGCATTCTCATTCCCGAGTCTTGGTCTACTCAATAGTTTATCATCTGAGATGTATTTACCCATTCTTGTTTTCATATGTATTATGTTTTATGCTTTATCTTCTCATGCATATGGATCTTGAGCTATGGTTAGTTAGTTCTAGAGGGTTCATTTGGGGATTTTATTGAATTTTTATCTCCATGTGTATATATGAGCTCATTTATGACATCATTCATTGATGAAGAGTTTAGGAGATGTTTTGGGCTTATTCCGTTGGTTTGGGAATGAATTATTTGGTTGATATTCTACTGGTTTGAGATGCATACGTCTTGATTATGGTTAGATGTCGATAACACTATTATATTTAGGGTTTTATGAAGTATATCATACTTATCATAACTAGAGAATTTAGAGGTGTGTGTAGAAGGACATGCTACATGCTTTGATTTGTGAGTTCTTTGTTTGGTCTTGTTCTTCTTCCTAGATTTTTGTATTCGCATGACATTGGATTTAAGGTTTGTGTGGAGCTATGGTGATAACTAGGTTTGTGGTAATGTGTTATTATTTTTACTTTATTTTTTTTTGGTGACATCGTGTAGGATTTTTTATCTCTTTCCTTTGTTGAGTGTCGAGAACTTGGGAGAGCTATGGAGACTAGTGGTGAGAGTTATATAGCAATAGAGATTTTTTCAGGTTATACATATCTTTGTGGATATTCCTTGGTACTACATGATGTTTCTTAAACCTTCTATGTGATGCTATTGGTGGATATTTGAATGCCTTGATCATTTTCAGATTTAACATTACCCATGCAATGAGAGTTCCTAGATATATGTTCCTCATTGATAAGTTTTATACATGGAGCTTGTGATTTTTATTTCATGGGTTGGCTATGTTGGTGGCAATAAGGTTTACTTGGTATGATGTGTATACCTTCGTTTTGAGGTATGATTAGTTGGATTTGTTAGCAACTAGTTGTGGTTGCTATTTTAGTTATGATAATTATTTATTGATAGCTACTAATAAATATTTGATACCATTAGATTTAGTGTGTGTGTTTGGATACCAGTTTGAGATGGGACTTATGCTTCTATGCGGTAATTAGTGTGGCATCTCTTTGGATGAAATCTTATCTTTTGTGAATTAGCATGATGGACGATGAGAGGGTTCATGTTTGAGATGGTGGTCACCTTGATTATTGTTACATGTATCTTGATGGAGCATATGGAGCACTTTGGCTCCTTGATGGTACATGTTGAATATAGAGGTTTTTCTCTTGATGTTTGATTTTACCTTTTACCATTTATGCAATGTATACAACAAGTGGGATAATGTTAGGAAAAGGTGTGTTGTCCACATTGCATGATGTTATAATGTAATTTAATTTGATTTATGGTGCACCTAAGGGATCTAGGGATGCATGTATCGCATGGGTTAGACATTATTGGGGCCACTTTATGTGTTGTATGAAACATTGGGATACAAATTTGATGTGGGTTTGTACATTGGGAAAATATTTAATATTAGGAAAACTTAGTACCAAAAAGTAAAAGAGGGGGAAAACAATTTTTAAATCTCATGATATTAGTCACACGGGTTTATGTAATACCACTTGGTGGTTTTGTGCAAGCTTATGTATATAAAAGAAAGCACATGTGTAGTTGTCTAAGGTTCAATATTTTTGGGTTGAATTGTGTGAAAACCTCTTATAGGTTTCATATGTGAGGTTTTGAAGTATGGCATGGGAAATGTGGTTACATGCTTGTTTGCATGGATTTCATGTAGAGAGCTTGGTGTTTTAAAGGTATTCATGGAGACTTTGTAGATGTGTATTAATAATTTCATTATTGAATAAAAATGAGTGATGGATGATTTTAGAGGTTGGGTTTTGCCCTCTTGATGGTTTTCCCATGGTATATCTTGTGTCATATTTTATGGTATGTTTTATATTCTTTTTCACATGGATTTTGAATACTTGTTTGCATAGATTTCCCTATTTGGGTTATGTGGAAATGTCTAAATGGATGCAAATTTTCTTTCATGTTTAACAATCTATTTGGAAATGGTATGTATAGCTATAATTTGACTATCTTCCAAACCTCTTCCATAATATGAATTAGAAGTGGCTCAAGAACTTAGTATCCCTATTTGATGCGATAATCTATGTAATGAAATAACTTGAACAATAGAAGAATGTGATAGGAAATATGCTGAAAATAATTGATAATAACTAAGAATAACAAGCAACTTTGAGGGGAAACCTCCAAATATCTCCAATGAGAACACAATTTACAATATGATGATAAAATAAGACTCACTACCTTCTCTATATAGCTTATTTATGCCTAGGATATCACCCAGATTGAATTAGATAACCCTATATAAGCCCTAAGCTGACCTAATTAACTAAATAAAAATATAATAATGATAATATGACTTAATTAAGAGTTAAGATAGCCATAAGTTGACTATTCATAACTCGATGTACTCTAACATTAAGGGTGTAGAATTCACATCTTTAGAGAAGCATTATCCTCAATGCTAAGAAATTTTGGATGCTTTTGAATGAACTCCTTGTCCTCCCATGTGGCATCTTCAATTGGTAAATTCTTCCATTGGATGAGATAGTTAGTGAGTGTTTTGGTCGTTAGATTCTATGTATTTTTTAAGAATAAACTCTAGTTCCAATATGATTCTTCCTTCTTCATCGATCTTGAGTAATATTGTCTGAGTAGGGATATTATTTCCAATTACCTTCTTCAAACAAGAAACATGAAAAAATAGATGCTCTTTTATTGTTGATGGCAATTCAAGCTTGTTGACAGTTCACTAATTATCTTTTGTATGATTTGATATGGGCCATAATATTTTGGAGACAAATTATTATTCTCTGACTGTTTCTTTAGTGACATTTTCTTGTAAGGCTACAATCTCAAGAAAATCCAATCTCCTATTTCAAAAATTCTTTCACTATGGTGATGTTTTGCCTGCTTCTTCATTCAATTTTGTGCCATGGATAGATTCTCTTTAAGTCTCAAAAGCACTTGTTGTTGATGAAGCATGTGGTTCTCCACATCGTGAACTCTTGGTGACATCTTCAATAATGATATAATAGGAGGATGATATCCATACAATGCCATAAGTGGACATTTTTGATGAACTATGGAAGGAAGTATTATACCACCATTCTCCTAGTGATAGCCAATCTACCCATTGAATTTTTTTATATGAAGTAAAAAAACATAGATATCCTTCCAAACACTTATTAACAACCTATGTTTTCCAATCAAATTGAGGATGGTATGAAGAACTATGAGCTAATTGAGTACACAAACATGAGAATAAATATTTCCAAAGGTTACTAGTAAAGATAGGATCACAGTCACTAACAATAACCTTAAGTATACTATGTAGCTTTTGAATATTCTCTAAAAAATCTTTTGCCACTGCACATGTTGTAAGAGGATGTGATAATGCAATAAAATATGTATATTTAGTGAGGCAATCCATTACTGCCATGATGACATTCTTACCATTAGATTTTGGAAGCCCTATGATGAAGTCTATGGTAACTAAGGGTTACAAGAGACTAGGTGTCTTAATTGTCTCCCTTTTATTTCTTTGACAAACCAAACATTTTACCACAAATTTTTGAGCATCCCTTTTAGCCCTTCCCAAAAGAAGTCTTTCTTGACTCAGCAATATGTCTTCAAAAATATTGAATGATCGCCAACTAGAGACTCATGAAGCTCTGTGAGAATCTTTTGTTTGAGAAAGGAATTATTGCAAAGATACAATCACTCTTTATACCACAAAGTATCTCCTTTCTAGCAAAACTTATTTGAAATACTAGGATCACTTTATAATTGTTGAATGAGATTAATTCTAGAAACATCATTCTACCCACTAGAAAAATTTGGAAAATAAATGACTACATGACTAACACTTTTAGTCACAACAACTAAAGATGACTAAATTCTACTCACTTTTTGCAACACAACTATAAATGACTAATTTGATCATCGGGTAAAAAACACAACTAAATACTTAGTCACACAAATAAAAATGACTAAATAATTAGTCACACTAAATAAAAATTAGACAATATGATATTATATTATATTATATAATATAAATATTATATTATATTATAATTATAATATAATATAATAATAATATATTATATTACAATACAATATAATATATATTATATAATATTATATTTATATAATATTATATTTATATTATAATATATTTAATATTATATAATAATATAATATTATAATATATTTATTATTCTAATATTATATTATTATAATAATATAATATTATATTATATTATATTATATTATAATATTATATTATATTATATTATTATATTATATTATTATATTATATTATATTATATTATATTATATTATTATATTATATTATATTATATTATATTATTATATTATATTATATTATATTATATTATATTATATTATATACTATATTTATATTTATTTTTTTATGGGTAAGTGCTATAGTAGGGTGTAGCTCCCTCATATTAATACAAAGCAGAATTACAAAGGCCTTAAGGTGATAGTGAAGTGGCCAACCACATCAATGATGTCGACAAACCAAGCAAATCATAGCTCAGCATTGGCGTACTAGTAGACCTTCTATCTTACTCACCAAGCCTTCGAGGAACGACATCTTTTTCTAAAAGCTTGCGGAGCTCAACACTAAAGGATCCAGAATCCAGGATTTTTGTTTCCTCCAAGTAGTTCAATGATGACCCAACATTCACCAAATGGTCAGCCATAGAGTTGGCCTCTCTATATATATGTGCCAAAGAGAAACAATCCAACCTGTCCAAGTTATGGATGATCTATAGCAAGTGACCCTTGAGCTTCCAATTTTGCACAAATTGCTTGCTTACAACATTAATACAAACTTGTGAGTCACCTTCAATCTCCACCTATTTGATTCCTAGTTCCACACAAAGATCCAAACAGCAGGCTAAGGCCTCCATTTTAGCAATGTTGTTGGTAGCAACACCAATATTCTTAGCAATCACCCCGATACATTCACCTTTGTAATTGCTTAGTAAACAACCGATATCGACCACCCCAGGATTACCCTTTGATGCGTCGTCGAAGTTCAGATTGTGGCTTCCAACATCAGGAGGAACCCACCGATCATCTGCCCTCCGTTGTCAATCAATTGTTGGGTCGAGGTTGGGCGGCTTCAACCCCGACCATGCTTTTTGGATCAAGTTGTCCTAGTTGGTGAAGGTTGTTCCTTTTGGATGACCCAAATTGGAGTTAAGCAACTCACAAAGGCCCATTTTGATCTTCTTGATGGTAGATTCCACTGGTAGCTCATAGTCACAAAATATTCTTTCATTTCTTTCATTCCATAAGTGCCATACCACCATTGATGGAGCAGCATTCCAAGCACTAGCCCAAACGCTCTTGCAGTTTCCCACCGGCCCACTTCGAATAAATTTTAGTAGATATTTATGTCTAGAAGAGGACCATCCCAAAGACTTGCAAAGCCATTCCCAACATGCAAAAGAATATTCACAATTCAGGAGGAGATGGTTTGCATTTTCCTCCTCGTTAGAGCAAAGTAGGCATCGACTTGGACCAAGAATACCAATAGAATGCAGGTGATCCCCCATCAAAATTCTTTTGTGAAGTGAAATCCACAAGAATACACCCGCCTTTGGCAAGATACACCATTTACAACAAAGCTTTACCGGCCAATACACACTATCACGCTAGACACACTGAATGTTATATCCCAATTTGACAGTATATTCCCCAATTTTCATGGCAGCCCAAATAATCTCGTCATCTGCAGGGGAGACCATGAATCGTCGAGAATGAATCATGTACATCAACAAAGCCTTATGCTCAGCGGTAATACAGATGACACTCTCATCCAACCAATCACCCACTTTCAAATAGTTCACCACTTTGACTCCCTTGGCCTGTTTTATTGTTTCCAACCACTCACGATCGCCAAAGAAGGAGGAGAGCACCTCATGGACATTCCAAGAGTCAGACCAGAAGTTAGCCTTGCAACCATTCCCAATGCGCCAAGACAAATGATTTGTTATCAAACTTCGACAACTCCATAAAAATTTCCAAATAGCAAAACCCCCATCAGTGTTGGCAATGGTGGGAATTCTTTTCAGGGAGTCATCGTCTAGATATTTCTTCCTTACAATCTTGCACCATTGACGATTAGGATTTTTGTATAGCTTCCAGCATAATTTAGCACCAAGGGCCCGATTTTGCAATGTCATACGCCTCAGACCAACGCCCCCAGAGTCCACCCTTTGGCACGTAGTATCCCAATTAATTAGTGGTATCCGCTTTGAATCATTGGCGCCTTCCCAAAGAATTTTTTTCATAAAGCCTTCTATCTCGCCAATTGCCTTGTTCATCATGCCTAGGTAGGATATGGTGTAAATTGGTACAACAAACAACACCGATTTGATCATTAGGATGCAGCCTTCTAGTGTCAACCATCTACTTTTCCAAGCTTTTGCCTTCCTTTGACACTTACCAATTGTTTCCCCCTAGTGTTCGGTTATGCAAGCCCCCAGAAAAAGAGGTGCCCCAAGATGCTTGGAAGGAAAAGAGGCGATTGAGAAACTGAGAATGCCTTCTATCTTCTTTTGAATCGCCTTTTTGGTGTTTAGGAAGAAAATTTCTGATTTCTCCTTGTTTAGAATTTGTCCTGATGCAATTGTATACTTGTCCAAGGCATCCTTTATGACTATCGCTTCCCTAACAGTGGCTTCACCAAATAAAATTGTATCATCAACAAACTAAGAATGAGTTGTAGGTTCTGGACCTTCAGCTATAATGATTCCTTTCCATAATCTGCATGCTCTTAAAGTTCTGAAATATTGGCCCATAGCTTCAACCACGATCACAAACAAAAATGGCGAAATAGGGTCTCCCTGACGAAGACCATTTGTTGCCTCAAAGAAACCACAAATCGATCCATTTACCAAAATAGAATACCTGGGGGTGGAGATGCAAAAGCAGATCATGTTCATCCACTGGGAAGAGAAACCAAACCTAGTTAAGACTTCAATCAAGAAATCCCAGCACACCCGATCATAAGCTTTACTAATGTCTAGCTTTATGATCATGCTTTTTAGCCACTCAGAGGACATTGTGTGTAGAGTTTTTGTTGTTCTAATTATGATGTCTATGATTTCTCTCCCAGGAGTGGAACCATTTTTCTCTTCGGAGATAACCTTGTTCATGACTTTCTTGAGTTGATTAGCCAAAAATTTTGCCACTATCTTGTATAGTGTGTTACAAAGCGCAATCAGCCAAAAATCAACAAAGGATTTGCATTCCTCTTTATTTGGTATTAGCATGATTGTAGTGTTGTTCATGTCCTGCATGAATTTATGATTAGACCTTAAGTCCTCCATGACCTTTAAAAGATCATCTCCCAAAAAGTGCTAGCAGTTTCGAAAGAATCTGGCAGTCAACCTGTCAGGCCCTGAAGCTTTCTGTGGGTGCAAACCGAAGATGCCAACCTTGATCTTCTCTAATGTGAATTTAGAGGACAACATTGCATTGTCAGATTCATCCAAACAGACTAGAATATAGGTGAGGAGGGACACATCTGCCTTGGTCTTGGGCACCTTCATGTCTCCGAGTAAAGCTTTGAAATAGAGGATTGCCTCATTTTCGATCCCAAGGGTGTTCATGATTGCTTGTCCTTCACTATTCATGATACTGTCAATACAATTTCTACCACAGCTTAATCAGATTGAATTGTGGAAAAATATAGTATTTGAGTCACCAGCCTTTAGCCAAGTCTCATGCGCCTTATCCCTCCAGTAAATCTCCTCTTTGGCCAATAGCTCGGGATGCTTTGCCTTAAGATCAAGCTTTGTATTGCATTCTATTTGGGTCATGCCATAGCTAATGAAAAATGCATTGAGCGCTTCCAAGTCCCTCTCCACCGATTCAAATTCTTTGAAAATATTGCCAAAGACAAACTTGTTCCATTCCTTCAATTTGATTTTTAGATATGACATCATTTTAACAAGATGAAATCTTACTGTTCCCAAGCCAAGAGGGGCCTCAAGCCACCATTTTTCCAGATGCTTTACCAGGTCCAACTCTTGCCACCACATTGAATCGAATTTAAAATAGCTTTTAACAGGCCTCTCACTCAAACAAAGATTCAAAAGCACCAAAAAATGATTTGACACAACGAGTGGAAGAATGTTGGATTCGAACTTGTAATTCTCCTATAGCCAGCCTTCCCTGACAAAAAAATGATCAAGTTGCTCCAATATATTTTTTAAGCCAATCCACATGTTGGTCCAAGTATATGCACCATTTTTGGGGATGCAATCAATAATTGGGAGGGAGTCGACAAAATTCCTGAAGTTCTTCATACTCCTCGACTCCTTGCACAAACCACCACTTTTGTCCTTCATGTCAAGGATAGTGTTAAAATCTCCACCAAGGATGGCATTGCCAACCCCATATAGAAGAAATTTCTCCTCCAGACATCTCCAGACTACCAGCTTATCCTTAGGTTTGGCCGGCCCGTAAACGTTGAAAATGGGAAAACATATATCAGCTCTCCTACATTTGATTGAGCAAGAAATCCATTGGTGATTAGATTCTAATAAATATTAATCTATTATGTCCTTGGACTACAGGATCCCCAAGCCCCCAGCCGAACCTGATGCATCAATGAAGCATCCAGACCACTTCCTACAACAGTTACAAAATTTGTTACCTTTTAATGTGCTTATCTTGGTTTCTTGTAACAACACAATGTCTGCATCACAGATCTCTAGATGGCGCTTAACCAGGTGCTGCTTGTCAGGGGCGTTTAAGCCTGTGACATTCCACGTAATAATTTTCATTGGCCTCCAAGGGAGGACTTGGCTCCCTTGGATAGTAGAAAGTCATGGATCTTGGCAGGCCTTTTTCCTTAGCCTCTTCCCCTTGTTTATGTTTTAGGGATTTCCTCCCTTTCCCTTTCTTTATTTTTTTCATCACCTTGGAAACCATTTGACTGATATGGCGAGGGTCGATTATATCTAACTCATCCTCATCTAAAAAATCATCCAACAAACATGTATCCACCAACTCATTTGGGCAGAAATCAGGAAGCTCGACGTCGCACCCCACCAAGCCCGGACCACCAATACCGCACAAAGATGCGTTAATATCATTTGTCCTAGCAGTAGGTTCTGAGCTGGGCCCAGAGCATAAAGGAGAACATGCCTCCTTGTGCCCATCGATCACAGGGGCAACAATCATGGAGACAACCTCATCCCCCAACCCCATTTTATTTTCTCCCTACAAAAATGATTTTGGAAGGGAGGCAGTTCGCTTGTCATTGATATCTGAAATGTTGGCCTTAGGGTAGGTGATCAAGTTCGTTGAGAAAGCCTTGGGGCGCCAGAATTTGATTCCCCATAGACAAGCATGTTCCATGTGATTTATGCTTTTGTAGTGTAAAAAAAAGGCCTTGTCCTCTTCTACAAAGACCTTTACCAAGTGATGGCTACCATTATTATAAATCTAAATTTCCTGAGGCACCTTTGAGATAGCCGTGATCTGAAGTCTAGCGTAGATGAAAGAGTCTTCGTACAAAATATCTAAGTCAATATTTATTAGAGTGTTGAGGGAGTGACTGATCTTCTTGAGGCATTCTTCAATCCAGTACTCCAAAGGCAGGTTATAAAGGCGAATCCAGATTGGCTTCTCATAGGGATTAGATTTGAGAGGGTCAAATTTTGGGTTCCATAGTTCCATATCAATTGGCCAGCCATGGATCTTCCACAACCCACTTTGCAGAACATCCATCTGGTTTGTTGATGAGGTGAATATCACCACAAATAACCCTTTAGGGAGAAACTTTACAATCGCCATCCGCTTCCAATTTTCATTCAACCAATTCCTTAGCGTAGCTCGATCACCCGATAAATAATTGCCAGGTTCCCAAGCATTTTAACATCCAGTTCAGCCTCCTTCGAGAGGTCAATGGTCATGTGTTCCTCATGGTGGTCCCCTTGGTAGTAGAGACATCAACCTCACCTTCGCCAACCTTCTCCTTAGAGCCCTGATCTGTGCAATTTTGCTTCGCTCGCACATCGCTCGCCATTTTTTAACAAATAAAAAATTTATTTATATTATATTATAATATATTTAATATTATAGTATATTATAGTATATGACATTATGTATTCTAATATATTTATTTTGGATTACATTTTGAAATAAAGTGAAGCGGGCAAAATAAAGTGAAGCGGGAAAAATAAAATGAAGCGGGAAAAATAAAGTTAAGCGAAAAAAAAAACTTTAATAGCTTGCCTCATTCTTGGCATAAACCCTAATCGAGCACCATAGAGGAGTTTGGAAGAGTCAAACTAGAGTGCGAGGAAGAGTTTGGAGGAGCCTTACTAGAGTGCAAGAAAGAGTTTGGAGGAGCTGAAACCAACAACGATAGGGAAAGCAACAAAAAATGGGTAATGTAAAAACCTAAATGTGCTCATTATGGGATCTTTTTCATTTTAATAAACATGCTCTAAAACCCTTGTCGAAACCTTATTTTTAGGCTACAACTCACCAAAATGAAGAAGTGACCAATTTTCAGCCCCTAAAATGATTTCCACTCTCCACCGTAGACAGATGAACATGACGAATTATATTTGTGTGTACTTTGATGGGGTAGTGCTATAGCTGGAGAAGTGGGGATATGCCCATAGTTTTATTTTGTCCCTGGTTTGTTGCAAGCCTTTGTCCCCAATCCTAAGCAATATATTCAACTATTGAAGGAGTCATGCCAGTGATGAGGAGTTTGGAGGAGTCGAGACCAATAGCAATGGGGAAAGCAGAAAAAACCGATTGTAAAAAATGGGTAATTTTAGAAACCTAAATGTGCTCATTATCATATTTTTCATTTTAATAAACATACTCTAAAACCCTCATCGAAACCTTAATTTTAGGTTGTAGCTCACCAAAACAGGGGAGTGAAGGCAATGACTAGTATAGATCAATTACTCATCAAACAAGCCTGTTGGAACTCCTTAAGAAGCCTACATGATATACTTCTAGGTAAGACAATAGCATTCGAAAGATAACTATGAGATGGGATTTCATTTAAATTTTTTATTTATTTTCTTGTTTTATTATAGAAATTTTCACCTTTTTATGTGAGAAGTTGCAGGGTTGAATAGTGGCCTCAACAAACTGGAAATTATGCTCACTCTCTACACAGTTGTAGCAAAATCTATTTGCTTTCAAAATGATGTCAAGGACAATATTAAATGATTTTCCTTTCTTTATGTCAAAAACCTCCCCTGTTTTGTAGATAACAATTGTTAATTTTGTAAATACTAGTTGCTTGTTTACAAAGCCAAGTGGAACCAATATAGAATGGCATCAACATTAAAGATCTTCCCAAAATTCTACTGATCAACTTGATGCTTTGAGTATGACCTTTAGATCCCACCCTTGATGACATAGCAATTCAATATTAAAATTTATTGTAAAAATCTACAAGGTTAGGATCCATCTTGGTCATTTATATGTACATTAAATGTCAAGAAAAACCAGAGAAAAAATCTCAACACATTACATAACACTCTCTTATTACACCTTGGAAGACTTCCATATGAAATAATGATCTTTCGTAGACAAAAAATACCGTAACTAAGTAGCAGAAAATATTTTTAGCCAGTAGGTAGTCATATTTTCTTTCTCACAAGGTGTTGATTTTTCCTTTCACTAATTTGGTTTCTCAAAGGTTGTCATCTGAAAAATAGTCCTCAATTATGTCAATGAAGTAGATAGAAGTTACTATTTTGTCAAAACTACATAGAAAAGATAGCCAAAACCTTATTCTTTTATCTATGGTAAATAATTTTCTTACAAGTGATAGCATTGGGCATTTAAGATCAGTGCTTTCTTTATTTGTAGGAGTGTTGCTTTGTGGATTGAGATTTCCTTCGCCAATGTTAGAAACTGCCTTTGCAAATTTCTTCTTGGCATGTTTTCTTATCACAGGATAACAATATTTTTCTCACATTGAGCAATTTTATTATTGGAGTATAAAATGGGAAAAGTTAGAAGAGGAATCTAATCATTTAATCAACCATCCAATAAAATGACGTAATATGTTTTTTTTTTTTTTATTGTGGAAAGGTATAGAGCAAGGAGAAAATGCAAAACTAGTGCCTTACTAGATGAATTTACAACTCACCCCATGTGCAACAGTGGCATCACTGAAGACATGCATTCACATCGATGGATTTTTAGCTTTAGTTTTAGTTTTTTTCAATTTTAAAAGTATAATAAATCAACAGTTTGCATACTACAAAAGATTGTCTTCAAAACTCCATATATATAATTCTTTGTAACATATTTTATATACAGTTTGAATATAAGTGAATTATTTTCCAACACTGTTTCAATATTTTGAGCAAATTTGTTGAAGTTTTATGATTTTTTCTAGCATAACATGAGAGTTTTACAGTTTTATATCTTTCAAACACAACAAAATTTTCTCTTCGTTTGCAATTTCATAGACTAGTTATTGTAACAACATTCTCCAAACATAGTTTACATACACATATGAAAGTATTAGTTCATAAATGACTAAATAAATGACTACCATGACTAAATAAATGACTATCATGATTAAATAAATGACTAAACCACAACTAAATAAATGACTACCATGACTACCATGACTAAATAAAATGACTACTATGACTACCATGACTAAATAAATGACTATCATGACTAAATAAATGACCAGTTAACAACAATCAATGACTAAATTAACCAATAAATATACTACCAAATTGATCAATCAAAACAACCAATAAATAACTAAAATTGGTTTAGTCATAAATTTGGTCATGTTATAAATGACTAACAATAAACTACTAACGGTCACGTGACCAAACTATTAATCGCATGACCAATTTTTTGTAGTTTTTTTAGTCATTTATTTTTTATTTTTGTACTAGTGACCACTCTACTTTGGCTTCTACTACCCAATATTATTGTAATATTGAAATGATACACAATAAAGCTTCATCCTTCTCATCTTTTCTCAATAGTGCATCTACCACAATATTTTCCTTCCCTTTCTTATATACAATCTCAAAATCATATCCCAACATCTTAGTGATCCATTTTTGTTGCTCTTCAAAAGATAATCTTTGTTACAAAAAATACTTTAGGCTATCATGATATGTCTTAACCTTGAAGTATCTACCCATTAGATAAGGCCCCCATTATTTTATTTCATGAAGAATAGCTAGCATTTCCTTCTCATAAATAGGTTTGTGTTGATTTTTATCCTTTAATTGATGACTCTCAAAATCAATGGACTGACCCTCCTATATGAGAATTGTTCCTATACCATTTCCTGAAGCATTAAATTTCACAATAAAATCCTTAGTGAAATTTGGAGTGGCAAGCACTCAAGTTGTACACATTGTTGGAGTAATCAGGATGACCACTTGATAATTAATTATTTATTAATTAATTATTAAGTCCCTCATTACTTTAGTTCACTTAAGCTAAATGTAGGACTGCTTTTTAAATTATTAGTTTGAACTAAATATAGGACAAGTCTCATTGCATGAGATTAGAACACTTGTCACTATCTAGTCAAGTCCTCATCTAGGATTTTCTTTTGCATTCTTTTATAAAGCTTGCACATTCATTATAATAATTCAATCCAGAACCATTCAGGAAAATACATTGCACATATCATTGCTCTTTTGGATTCAATCTTTTCTCTCTTGGTTGCATAGCAAATCAATTGCTTTGATCTCTTAGATGTGATAGGCATTTTGGTTGCAGGGATTTTTGGAAGCTATGGGGTTCACTATCAAATTCAATATGGTATGAGAGCTCCATATTTATAGCTTCCCATCCAAATTCTAAGAGATCCAACTTTTTGGTAAAAATCAACTCATCCTAGGGTGAAATAGGCATCACTGTTACGTCTAGAACAATCAAAAACCCTAAGATTGCTTATCATTTTGTCGATTTTGGTCTAGTTGTAAAAAAAGAAAAAAATTAGGGGCACAAGATCTGAGGCAGATTCCATACAGCCATCATACGGATATGTACCCTTTTCTACAAAAAAAATTGTGCCCAGGTGCTTCAATATTTTTTTCTTGTTTTCATTTCAAATTTTTCTAGGTTTTTGAAAAAAATATCAATTAAAAAAATTGTTTTTTTGCAAAAAAAATTGAAAAAGCTTTAAAAAATATATATCAAAAAAGCAAAAAGTGTAGAGAATATCCCTACTACACAGGGAATATTCCTTGTGTTGTGAACTCAAAGGACCGCCACTTTATGTATTTTTGCCTAGTGCCTAAAATAAAGTCACCAACTGAAAAAATCAATGCCCATAGGGCTCTATTTCAGGCCGACGGGGTAAAATTCAGGGTAGCGAAATATTGAAGATTCCCTTAAAAATTGGCAGGTTGCATCAAAAATCTTGGGCATAAAAATAACCTCACAACAAAAAAGGTAGCAAATTTTTTTGATGGTATTTGCAAATTTCGACGAAGAATATTCTCTTGGATATTCCACCAAAGAAATTTCGGTGACCCAAAGTTGGTGATGAAATCTTTGAAGATTCCTTTGGCATATTCCAACAAAAAAGAAGATTCCAATGATCGACAAATTTTTCAGGCTAACCAAAGTTTCTGCAAGCAAGGAATATTCTAAGAATATTCTCTGACGGTGAAGTGTCTATCAAAATTTAATCTCATGAAGTACTAATGCCAACATGACATCATCAATTGTACGACACTCAAGCCCCCCTCCTAGGTCCTATTTGCCTTAGAGTGGTTATTTTTTATTTTTAGCATAACTTGGGCATACGATGTTGAAATTATGAAAACAAGATATCATCAAAAAGTCAGTTCTGAGCATTTTCCAGTGGTGTAGATCTCATTATCAGGTTTTGCTTCTGGTTTCTATTATTTTCAATCAAAGGTAGATATTCATTTTTCACTTTCAAGCTCATAAATTTTTGCCTATATCTTTTATTTTCATGATTCAAGCGACGTTGGAAAGGTATTTCAGATCTCTTTGAATCTATTCATGCATGTTTTCCAAAATCTGCCCAGGTACATTTTATTTAGTATTTTGTGTTTTCACATTCTACTTAATTACTTGGACGTCTTGGAAAGGATCTTTTTACGTGAGATGACATATTTTGATCTGCTTTATCAATACTAAGGTTATTAGTCTCTAATTTTATCATTTGAGTGAGTATCATGGGTTTTCCTATTCATCCTTTTATGATCAACTTGGACAAGGATAACTATGATTCTTGGAAAAAATGGCATCCTGACACATCTTGGGTGGCTTGATATTTTGCCTTATTTGTATGAACCCATACCTACACCAAACACACCAAGGAGTTTATCAGCATGGGGCATTATCATATATCATATTGTAGGGGTTATATGTTCTAGTGTTGATCTTGACACTATGTGTGTTGTATCAAACATTGAGTGTACCCACACACTTTGGACACGACTTTGGGAGATCCGTGGAGACCCTCATATCTCTCCATACCTAGAGGATCTTGTTGTAGATTGTCTCGTCCCTCTTGCTGATGCAAATTTCATACCCTTTTATTATGATACTTTAGAGAAGCTTGAGTATATCATAGGTCTTGCATGTTCTGATGGTTCTGATACTTTTCTTCATGTTCCCTCTCTACAAATCGAGACTATATCATCATCTTTGTTGTTCTTGATCAGTTTGACATCGCCACATCTTTGGCCCCTATTAGTTCAATGCAGCTAGACATCATACATCTTCCAGACACAACTACTTGGGATTCGTATCTTGTAGACATATTATCCTTGTTTGTAGAGTCCTATATTGCAGATTTGGAGGATTACTTTAAGGAAATTCATCTCCTCTTTGTTGACATCCACATGACCGCTATTGGCCCACCATCTTCATTGCCTTTGCAACTTATTCTACATCAGTCTTCACAAGATCTTGGATCGAGATCATCACTTTCCAATGGAGTATTTCATTTAAGAGAATTTTTTGTTCAACTCCATTGAAGGAGTATTTCATTCAAGATAAATTTTTGTTCAAAGAGAAGAGGTTGTGTATACCTCAAGGATGAATGAGGGAGAATTTGATAGGAGAGAAACATAATGGGAGTTTGAGTGGACATTTTGGGATGGACAAAACATTGGCATAACTAAATGAGGGTTATTGTTGGCCAGGGATGAGTGCATATGTACAAAGAATGGTGAAAAGTTGTTGGATATGCTAGCATGCCAAAGGATTAAGAAAAAACATTGGATTGTACCAGTCATTGCCAATACCGGAGAGACTGTGGGCACACATTAGTATGAATTTTGTTTTGGGGTTGCCACAAACAAAAAGAGGTATTAATTAATTTTTTGTTGTGGTGGATAAATTTTCGAAGATGGATCATTTTATACCATGTTAAAAATTTAACAATCCTTCCCACATAACTACTTTATTTTTCAAGGAGATATAATTTTTGGTTAGATGGGTTTCCAAAGAGTATCATTTTAGATCGGAACAGCAAATTTGTTGGTCATTTTTGGCATACTTTGTGGAAGAAAATGGGAACACAATTGGGATTTTTCTTAGCTTACCACCTCAAATCAAAGTTGTGAATTAGTGTTTAAGTAATTTGTTGAAGTTTTCGGTAGGTGATAAACCCAATAAATGGGATTTAACATTGGGATAAATAGAGTTTGCATATAACAATTCAGTCAATCAAAGTGTAGGAAGAAATCTATTTCAAATTGAGTATGGATATAATACCCGAGGATTTAATGAGTTGAGAGATAGTGTAGATTTGAGAAGAAAGAGTGTAGTTTTTTTTTTTTTTGGCAAAACACTAGGGCCTATATTATATTAATATTTTTGGAAATAAAGGATTACATAAGACAAAATTATAGTAATAGCGAATATACATTTTTTGATTATGTATCAAAAAATCCAACCTTTGTAACAAATTTACATATGTAACTTAAGATCATTTAAAGACCAAGAACAAAAATACACATTATGTGTAAGGGAGTCCAGATATTAATATTTATTCCTTCACTATCTGGTAGTAGTCACAACTTCCATATATAATTCCTCCATTAAACTAGCAACACCAGGAATATCAAACCCCTCCTTGTTAGAATTAAGTCCACTATTCCATTGACCAACAGTTACCTCCATTGAGCCTGAATTGTTGAGAACTTTGTTCCTTTGATCAACAGGAAACTCCATTCTACCAGATTTCAGCGAAGCAACATCCCTACAGATGGTATTGACAAAAGCACTAGTTCCTTGCTCCTCCTCTAATACAACATTTTCAGGAGACCCTTCAAAGTCTGTGGCTAATGCAATTTCTCTCGGGCCATGGTGAATATGATGTGATAGAATGAATGAAATTGCAAAGTATGTTTCCTTGCATTTTTCCACCATTAAAGGACCAAGAGTTTGAGCATGAATGTTTAGAACCCTATACATTGTCCAAGGGTCGTCATTGTGGAGACCCTTTTTTATGGCAACGTAGACTTCTCTATATGCTACTTTTTTCCTAACATAATTTTTAGGAAAAAGTCCTCCAATGTACACTTTCCCTTTCATCAGCTTATATGCTTGAGTGGCCTGAAGGAGCTCATCATCATCCATGAAATTCAAATTAGTTGCTTCTTTTACCACTAGTGTCATCAAATCAAAAGACTGCAACAGGTCCATTGCATTAGACAAAAATATCGAAAGCATTTGTGTCAGAAATAACAGTCTTGGGGAATCTGGGTATAAAATCTCATGACCTATTATAGTTTTAATGCTATCCAACAGACTTGGACATGAAACTCTAAAGAATTTAGAAAGCTGAAAGTCTGATGCCTCTTATGAAAATGGGAGTTCACCTTCGCTAATTTACAATTCAATCCTAAAATTAAAATGCAAATACTCCATTGGTGACATTTGATACCCAATATTTTTACAATTTAACCAAAGATAGACCAGAATGAAAAGAGAACAAACTGCGTTCCCACAATGAAAGTCATAGTCCCTCAGAAGACAATTGAAATTCTCTTCAAATATTTGTAATTGTAAAACAGTTTTTACCAAGAAGTAAACAAGCCTAAGTATCATATAACCTTTATAAAGAGCACATAAAGATTTAAGATTACCCTTTATCTCGAACCCAACAGTTAGCATATATTTATGATGCCACTTCCATACTAGTAATAAACGGAGAAAACCCAAGCTTTTGAAGTAGCCTATAAACTGGAATGAATTAATTGCCACCTTATAAAAGGAAGGATTTGTATGATGGCAACTGAAAATCATCATGATACTAACACAAGACTCAAGAGCTTTAATTTTTCCCAGCATAGTAAACCACCAACATTGGCTTTATCATGAACCACCATTTCACTTGCCATGTAATTTCCTTGGCATAACCTTCTCCTTATCTATAATAACTTGCAAGTCCTGTGAAATTTTATTTAGACCTTTCTCATAAGTTACCTCCACTTGAGCTTGATCGTAGTCCAAATTTGTAAGATGGTCTGCTAACTGATTTCCTTCTCTATATGTATGTGTAATCTGAAAATTTTCCAATGTATCTAATAATCTCCATACCTGGACAAGAAAGTATGTAATTTTCTAGCTATATTGATTTCTATCCCTACAAGCATTAATAATTACTTGACAATCACCTTCTACATGAAGCTGCAAGCATTTTGGATTTACCGCCATTTGTAGACCTAACATAAGACCTTGAAATTTTGCTATATGGTTTGTTCCTAGGGGTAACTTTATTGATTTTGCACTAATTAAGATGCCTTCATAATTTCTCAACACATCACCTACACTCGACTTCCCAGGGCTTCCTTTAGAAGCCCAATCTAAATTCAACTTCATAAACCCAACTGAAGGTGGTTTCCACATTACCTTTTTTCTGTCCACTTTGTTGATGACATGAGCTTGTAAATTGCCTCTAAAATGAATAACCAAACTCTGCCAATTCTTTAATTGAATTGAATCCCAATCTCAGAAGATTGAACCAAAAATTTTCACATAATACACAAAAGAATTTGTAATTTCACATATTGAGATTTCCAATTTGTGCAACACTTGATAAATATTTGATGCTTGCTTATGAAATATTATTTTATTTCGCTCCCACCATATACACCATAAGACTGCAGAGGGAATGATTTTCCAAATACTTGCAAACAAGGATGACTGATACATAAGGGGCCAACTGGAAACATGATCCCAAAGTGTCTCTGGAAGAGGATCATACCAATTCAACTTTGCTTGGATGAATTTCCAACTAGAATTTGTGAATGAGCATTGGAGAAAGAAATGATTAACATCCTCAAAATTTGTTCCACAAAATACACACTTAAAAGGATCAACAATACCTAGACTATGCAATCTAGCACTTGTTAAAATCTTGTTTGTTAAATCCAACCAAGTAAAACAACCTGCCTTTGGCAATACTGCAAAATTCCAACAAAAAGATAGGGATCTCTTTGGACTTAATTGACCTTCTCTATTCATTAGTGCTTTATAACCCAAACTTACTATGTAATGGCCTGATTTTGAAGGAGCCCAAATAATCTTATCACTAGCATGACAGACAAAAATGATTCTATCAGCTAATAAGTTATTAAGACTTACTTGTTGAGCCTTAGGCAGAAGTGGATTTGCAAACTTCTTCCAAATCACTCTTCCTGTAAGATTGTTTGTTGCTTGAAAGTAGTTGCTTATTTTTTATCCCCAAAGTGGAATTATAAGATGTATTTGATGAAACTCCTATAATGTATTTAATGGCGGGTGCCCATGCCATGAATCGAACCAAAAATCTATCTTATCTCCATTATTAACCTCCTAGGTAATGTATGGAGTTATACTTTTTTTACAAATTAACAAGAAATTCCACATGATAGATCCTTGTGGAGGATTATGAATTGAAAGAATCCGTTCAGGAGAAGAGGAGTCTAAGTATTTTTTCTGCATGATTTTACACCATTTAGAGTGGGGCTTAGAATATAGATACCATACTAACTTAGCACCTAAACAGATGTTTCTAGCAGTTAATTTGTGAATGCCAACCCCACCTTTTAGCTTTTCTTTGCACAAATTTTCCAAAGAAACTAGAGGAATTTTCTTTTTTCCATCCATATTACCTTTCCAAAGAAAATTCTTGATCAAATTTTCAATTTGCAGAATAACAGTTCTAGGGGCTTTCAAAATAGCCATATAATAATTTGGAATTGCAGATAGAACTGATTTAATCATTAGAATCCTTCCATAAATCGATAACCATCTACCCCTCCAACCTACAATTCTACATTGAATGCTTTTTATTGCATTGTCCCAATAGGAAACCCTATTTGCTCCAGCAATAAAAGGTATACCTAAGTACTTACTTGGAAATTTAGCTTCTTGAAAGCCTAAAGTATTGACAATGTTCTCCTTTATGCCTGATGAAACATTGAAAACAAAAATCTTTGATTTGGCTGGATTGATTTTTTGACCCGAAGCAGAGGTATATATATCAAGAGAATATTTGATATGTTTGAGTTCCAAAATTATTTCCCTTCCAAATAATAAGGTATCATCAACAAAGAGAGAATGAGTTACTATAATGTTTGTTGAAGGAATTAAAATTCCCTTCCAATTTCCTTGAGAATGAACTATGTGCACATACCTACTTAAAGCCTCAACCAAGATAATAAAAAGAAAAGGAGACAAAGGATCTCCTTGTCTTACTCCCTAAGTTGAGCTAAAGAAACCCACCGGAGAACCATTGGCAAGAACTGAAAATTTCGCCCCGTTCAAACAAGATATTATCCATTTACACAATTTTGGATGAAAACCAAACTTCGATAAGACTTGCAAAAGAAATGACCAATCCACCCTGTCATACACTTTCATCATGTCTAATTTGATTATTAATGCTCGAATTATATTTGAAGTTATAGAATGTAGAACTTCATGAGCTACTAAAGCCCCTTCCACAGTTTCTCTCCCTATAACAAACCCTCCTTTCTCTTTTGAAATTATACTAGGAATAATAGGAACTAAACACAAATAAATTTCTTTTATTATGATTTTGTAAATCACATTACACAATGAAATTGGCCCGAACTCTGAAAAATATTTAGGAGAGGATGTTTTAGGAATGATGGTTATATGAGTAACATTAAATTATTTAAGCATTGTACTTGATGAACGAGAATCTTCCAAGGCTTGAAGAAGTTCATGAGTAATAAAATCCCAACATTTTTGAAAGAAGCAAACTATGAATCCATATGAACCCGAAGCTTTATCCAGGGGCATAGAGAACACAACAACTTTAAGTTTGTCAAGCGTGAAAGGCTTGATCAAAAAATCATTGTCCCTTTGTGAAACAACCATTGGTATTGCTTCCAACAACTCCTCCCTCTCCCTTCCTACTTGTAAATATTTTTGATCGGGAGCAAATAACAAACTTTTGAAAAATTGTACACCTTCTGCTTGTATTTCAACCTCTTTTGTTAGCACATTTCCTGTAGCAGTTTCTTGAATTGAAAAAATAGAACTTTTAGCCTTTTTTATTTGTGTTGACATGTGGAAGAATTTAGTATATATTCTTATCTCCCTCTTTTAACCATAGCTCCCGAGACTTCTGTCTCCAATAGATTTCTTCACGAGAAGCCAATTCTTCCCATTCTTCTTGTAATTGTGATTGTTGATCATAGAGATCCGAACTTAACCCATTGGTAATAAATTGTGCATTAACTTCCTCAAGATTCTTGACAACTTCAGCCTTGGACTGAAAAACATTTTTAAAAACATAAAAATTCTAATGTTATACTCTATCTTTGAGGAATCTTAGTTTCATACAAAATATGTACATTAAAGTACCTTCTACCAAAGGGGACATCAACCACCAATATTTTAATAGATCTAGAAATTACGGATGATGAAACCACATCCTTTCAAACTTGAAAGAAGATTTACAAGTGGATTTGATTTGCTTAAGATGAATATCCATGGAAATTGGGAAATGATCAGATCCATGCAAGGGTAAAATTAAGGACTGTAATCCATAATTCTTAGATAGCCAAGAGGGTGTAATGAGGAATCTATCAAGCCACTCAAATATCTGACAAAAATACCTCCTCTTATTTTTCCAAGTGAACTTACCATTCCCGGGTAGAATGTCAATAAGAGCATTATCCTGAACAAAATTAGTAAAATCCTCAATTGTTTTGGGTGGAAGAATGATACCTCCTTGCTTTTCCTCTACTGATAAAAGAGAATTGAAGTCCCCAACTAGAATAACCTTATCATCCCCATACTTTTCAAGTTCTTGTGACAAGGTATCCCACACCAACTTCTTACCAAAAGTAGAGTTGGGGGCATAAACATTAAAAAACAAAAACTGCAAGTTGAAATTAGTTACCTTAATCAATTGCCAATTAGTTTCACTTGAAATGGGCTCCAACATAAATTTCTTTGCATTCCATAATTTTATTAAACCTCTAGAAGCCCCATGCATCTATGATTGAAAAGCTTTCCAGTTGGACCACTTACTAATAACTGCATTAAAAATTTCCAAAGAAAACTTAGTTTCTTGTAGAAGAACAATATCAACCCCAATAGAATCAATTTGTTGTTTGATCTAGGCTCTCTTGTTAGGGGCATTTAAGCCCCTAACATTCCAAGATAAAAATTTCATTCTATGATCGGAGAGCAACAAGCTCTCCTCAATCTCTTTTTGAGATTACCATCCAAAGTTGTTTGTTTACCCGATGAGATCTCCTCTTGGAGCTTGACAACATTTGACTTATGACCTCTCTTACCAGGTGATTTTTGAGACAAAGAAGAAAGACTAGGTGACTAAGCAATGGATAAGGTCAAGGATAAATCAAATTCCTCAAAACCCTGATCACCTTCCAATCTTGTGTTGACAACATCAAAAAATTGTGTAACTAATGATTTATCAAGAACAATGGAATCCTTTAGCACAAAATTTGAAGACAAGGACACTGGAATTTCAGTCCCTTCAAAATCCCTCTCAACTACCTCTACAATTTCATCAATTAATTTTGATCCTACCATTGAAGTTATCTGATTTTCTAAGCCTTCTAAATTTCCCTCTTCCACCATGGATTGAAAGCCCAAGAAATCAACTTGATCCATAGATTTAATTTCAATAGATTAAAGTTGGAAGCCCATTGTTAACATAGAGGCACAACTATTTAGATGATTAACTAAATAAAACTTGACATTAGGCACAAGAAGACTGAGAGTATTTTGAAACATGAAATTTGGAGGAAGAAACCTCCTTTCCCAACCAAGAGCCAATGAGATTTTAAGCGGCCTATGCAATTTAAGGTTTGAGGAAGGATCCTTTGAAGAAGACATGTTAAGATGAAGAGGATTAGAAATGACCTTTTTAGCTAGAAAATCAAGCACAATAGACCAATAAACAAAACAAGGCACAACTGAAGCCTTTGTTTGTGTATAATTAACCAACGAACTCTGTGTCACTGCCTATGAAGCCACCTCCAAATTAATTCCATCCTTATCAAAGATGACCAAATCATTTTTTTAAATTAGAATGACCAACATAATGATTGAATTCTTTGCTTTGTGGTGAAAGATGTCGAGATGATGAACAATCACCTTTATCCAAGTCTCCCTCACAAACATAACTTGGATGAATAGGACAATGACATTTAAAATAGATTACAAGTGGATCCTCAAAGATAAGAGACTGTTTCCAAAGTCCATGCCTAGACTTGATATTTAAAACTGACGATAGAGGTTTAGAAGCATTAATAAGAATACAAACCCTGATTGGCATTGAGGGATTTAAAAAAAAATACAAATCCTAATGAAGGAAAATGCCTAATTGATTACCCAACAACTAAATAAGATGATTTTACCTGTATTCAAGAGTTAAACCTTGAAGTTGAATCCAAACTGGTATGAATTTAATCATGTTTTGAAGAGGATCAAAGTTAGGATTCCATATAGAAGTAAATAAATCATATCCTTCGCACATCCAAGATTTCTTTCTAAAAACAACATTCCTATCTTCTTTAGAATCAAAGATGACAACAAAAAACCTTCTCCTTTGTCAAGATAAAAAACCTGGATAGCTCCCTCCCAAGTTTGAAATACCCAGTTTTGCAAGAAATTAATATCAGGAGGGAATTTCCAGAACTTACATACAAGAGATTTTTCCTGAAGATCAAGAAATTGAGGCTGAAGTAATTCATCTTTGAAGGTAACATAATGATCTCCTTGACTTGCAGATGAACCACTGCGTATTTTGGGAACCCATCTCAAACCCTGACGAGCCTTATAGTCTCTACCAAGACCAGAGGATCGATGAGCAGGAGCCTTCAAACCCGAATAAACCTTAGGATTCAAAGAAAATCTAGGGTTCAAAATAAGGATAGAGTTTGGAAAGGAAGTTGGATTAGAAACCAAAGGCTTAGGGTTAAGAGCCCACGGATGTGAAATAGGAATAGAGTTAGGAAAAGAAGCAGGGTGCGAAGCAAAATGATTTAGATTGAAGGGAGCTCGTGTAATAATCGAGATGGAATTGGGAAAGGTGGACAATGAATGAAAACCAGATACAATCTCTAACCAATGCCTGTAGTGAGAAGAACCCAATGATTTCCTAGAAGATGTCGAGTTTGAACCACAAATATCAAAAACAACTTGTTTTCTCCAGAAAAAGATCTACAAGGACCGCTAGAATGAGGATACGAGCCAGATTGCACCTCAGAGAAATTCTTGTGCAAATCCTCAGCATCAAAGGACTCCCTTAGCTACATAGAATGGTTTGGAAAAGATCTGTTGGAGTCGAAGGGCATGCCCCTATTTTTGCGGACCAAAAGTAAAATAGAATTTGAAAAAGAGTGTCATTAAGTATAAGGAACATATTGATGTGCATAGGAGACTGTAGGAATTTTAGATTGGTGACGTGATAACATATTTATGGAAGGAGAGGCTCCCACAAGGAACATATAATAAGTTGAAGTGGAAGAAAATAGGCCCGTGCAAGATTTTGCAAAAAATTTCATCAAATGCATACAAGATTGATCTTTCAACAAGTATAGATATTTCACCAATATTTAATGTTGTTGATCTGTATAAGTATTATGAGGGAGAAAAAAGTGGATTCTAGAATATGCAATTAGATTTTCTAGATACTCCTGAATGGGTACACCAATTGTTGAAGAAAAAGTTTGAATAAATTGATCAAGCAATTGATTCTCGTATAGCCAAAAAGAAAGAGGAATTGAATATTGGGAGTATTTGGTTCATTGGAAGAATTGTGCAACTAATGAAGCTTCATGGGTCAGCTCTTTAGATTTTACAAAGTATGGAATTTAGATTTTAATATTGCTAAAATGTTCATGAGTTGCACAATCATGAAATTTTTTTATACTTGGTGTGTTTGATGTAGAAGCATCCAAGCAAATGGGAAATCCACATAACCCCAAAATAAAAATTAGTTTGGTTTTGTTATTTTGGTTTTTGTTTTTCATTTTTGAAGTGTAGTTTAATTTGGATTTTTGGATAAAGGAGGCAAAGCAGAGTGACATTTTTGTCATTTTATTGATAAAATGCAATGTTTTTATATATAATTTGAAGCTTCATTATCTATTGAATTAAATTTCATTTGGTTCTTGAAGGCTGACTTTGGCCATGGGATAACCGATTATGCATTCAATTTGTTGAGTGTGACTTCTCCATTTCATTTAAACTACCAAAATTAATTTTAGTTGAAATGTTGAGTTGTTGGCCTATTGAACCAAGTGGGTCGATTCATTTTCAAGTTTAAAGAAACAAAAATTAATGAACGAGGGGCCACATAGGAAAATGGAAAGGGGCCCACGCTTATGGAATATGAAGAGGTTGGTAGGAAGGGACGGAGAATGGTGTGGGTAATTGAATTTCAATGTAGCCAACATGGAATCCAGAAGGCGTTGGAAGCAAAAAGGAAGACACCAACACTTTGAAAGAAGTCAACACAAGATAAAGGAAAGTTCGTGGCTATTGGGAAGACATGAAGATAAAAGGAAACAAAATGTCATGCAATAATAAAAGACTAAGAAGATGTGTAAAAGAAAATTGAGGGGGTTGTACAAGAAGAAATGAGAAAAGGAGTATAGGAGGTTGTGGGTAGGAGAGGAGTATGGGGTGTGTGGAATAAAAATTTTTATTCTGATTAAACAAACAATAATAAAAGAATAAATAGGGGTGTAGGGAGTGAAGGATAAAATAAAAAGATTGAGAGAGTAGAGACACAAATAAAGGTGCTTGAATAAAGAATTTGATAATTGGAAACAATTTAAAACTTGCAGATTGTAAATGTTTGTAGCCTATGGAATCAATTAAAACTCATTGAATTCCCTCTTAATTTTGGTGTCATTTAAATTTGAATACAAATTAAATGTTTTACCTACTTATTTCATTGATCTGTCAAGATACACAAAATTAAAACTACATAATAATATAATCTCTTTTGGCATTTCTATGTACATTATGTCTCTATTTGATTATGAATTTGTACCCCAGTATAAGACATCGATCCTAGAAATGTTGACCCTCCATGCATGTTAAAATGAAAATATCATTAACTCATAGCTAAGGAGTAGGAAGTAGTTCCTATGCACTTCATGATTATGTAACTCACTCAAGAAAAATATCTGAAGTGACCCATAATATTTTTATCTTAGAGAATCATGTCCTACATACCTTCATTAGCTTAAAAGAGGCCATATATGCAATAGGGTAGACTTGATATAGTGATAAATTTTGGGGCTAATCATACATCTATATACTATTGTAGTTAGTTTATTTGCATACTTTTGGTTGTGATTATATCTTGTTAAAAAGTGTCTTTAGGAACACCTTCCTAGGTTTGACTAAGCCCAAAATGAATGAGATGTTATCCACTCTTAGCAATTAGTCTAATATCACTCATTCTTTATTGATAAGCTAATAAATCCACCCTTAGGATGACATTTCCTAGGTAGCCTTGAAAAGTGATTGATTCCTCTAGAAGTTCGAGCAACAATTTTGGGACCCACCACCATGGATATTACTTTAAAATTTGTTGATCATAACTTTTCTCAGCCTTTGGATTATAAAGGGATTGCCTTTTCATTTTCATATTAGGTGTTATGATATAAGCCACTTGATTGTAGATTGCCCTAGTTCAAAGCATAAATTAGATTATCAAGCTTCATGGTGAAAATAAACTCGTCGCCATCATTACTTAATGAAGGTCCTTTGGGGGGATCATGACCCTTATGTGGGATCATTTAGGACTCACATGTGCCAACCAAGAGTATACGTGATTTGTAGGAGCCTTCATTAGTGTTAAATAAATCTTTTTCAATTAAACATAAGTCAAAATTTCCCTGATGGAAGGTGGTTCCCACAAATGATTATGCCTTGGTTAATAGGTTCTACCCTTTCTTAGATGCTCTTGATGATGATAGTGCCAATAAAATATGTAATGTTGTGCAAAAGAAAAAAAATCATCCAAAAAAGATGCGAGTTAACATAATATGCTTCTTCATTCTCATGTCAAAATGCCTAAAATTATTTGAAAACTAGATAAGATAAATACAATATGATATCTTTCCTATGATGATTTTGCAACTCTATTTTGATAAATTGTGCCTATTTATGGGTCTAATGCTATTTTTCTTTATTTTATTATTTCTTCTTTAAACTAAAGGGAATGGTCCCTAATCCTACAATCCTTAATAAAAATATTTATTTTCTTACTCGCTTATTAATGTGCTTACCTATATATAAAAAGGTTGCGATGTTGCAAAGTTCCTAACAAATGCTGGCAAAATGGTTTTGTTCTTTGACATGTATTTATTTAAGTAGTTGTGTTTAAGAAATAAGATACATAACTCCTATAATGACAGTCAAATAGATAGACTATGTAGTTGAACACAAAAGCAAATAAAATTTTAGAGTTCATAATTTGACAAGGATAGCTTTATACAAATCTTATCTAGGTTTTATCATATTATATCTTTTTAAAATTAAAGGGACTAATTTTCGTACAATAGTTAAATAGTTAAAAGTTGAAAAATCCATGGAGAACATTTGTAGTTTCTTAGGTTTCAACACATTATGCATGAATGACTATTATTTAAGATGTTTTATTTGATCTTGTATTAGTGTCGCATCATGTAGACACTTGCCTCATCACTAATAGATATTTATTTTGGATTCACTACCATTACATCTATACGGGATACTCTATCTTCACATGGTGTCTTGGACTTATGGGTTTTTTGTTGTAGGATTTCCCTTGGATATTCAATATTGTGATTTGGAAACTCATACTTATCTAGATCAAAAATATGTTCACCTTGAAATATTTGAAAAATACATAATAATCAATGCATTCCTCTTCTTTCTTGAAATCATATTATGAAACATATTGTGTCCACCACAATCCAAGGAGGGATGTAGGAACAAAATAATGAATGATAATTATCAACCACCTTGGAATCACATATTATTAGTTAATGCAATATGTTTTCATACCTAGGTCATGCCTATTCTTGGAATATGTAATAAGTTTCCTATGAATCTACCCATTTAAATAGACATTTTTATCACTTAGTAAGACACATTGAGGGTCAAAGAATTCAGTACATTGACAAGAATAAGGTGAATGAATCCCTAGTTTAGCCTTGCACCCATGATAAAATGTGATAACCAATTTGATAACATGAGATGATTTTTTATCAAGATTTTCTCATGTGGCTAAACTAGTTTCTATTAGAAATAAAAATGGCTAAACCTCTAAGAGGAGAGCATAGAAATTGGTTGATTCCAAAGTGCAACCTGTGTTTAACAGTAAAGACTCCATGAAACTGTCAGGATCTTGGAACTAAGTGGGACATCAAACCTATAAATTCTTCACCAATTGATGAGGACCATAAAACTCCAAACTATACAAAAGAAACAAAATAATATTATGCTGGAGTTGAAAAAACCTAATCATTTTTCTATCACTTCAAATGAGACAAAAAGCACATCTTCTTTGAGTTACCTTTTTTGTTTGTTAGTAGCAATTATTTCTTAGAGATGGAAACTCTCCATGATTATAATTTGATCTCTATAATGATGCAATAAATTGAATTGTACTTCATAAATGTACTGTTTCATTGTATTTTCATTTGGGCATGTTTACTAATAAGAAATTATCTATTATGGTGCACCTCCAAGAGCATGTCCAGTTTGATAATTGCATAATACGAGCAATACAAACTAGTTGAAGGAATCTCGACATAAGAGAAAGTTAAATGTGAACAAAAATTCAAGAGAAAGCTTATTCTATGCAGATAGGATTAAAAAAATGAATAAGTTTGCTATATAAAAATAGAAAATGAATAAGGCAGAAGAATTTTCTAAGGAAATAGAATAGTAAAGCAATGCAAAGGAAAAAAATTTGGAATAATGAAGCGAAATAAGCCATTCTAGGCCTAAATTTGGTAACACTTGGTTTACTCTAGATGCTAGTCATGAGGTCAAAATTTATGGATGCACAATTTGTACAAAATATCAAGTTAAAGGAAAGAAATCCCTTAGTGGAATTCCACAAGGGGTATCTCATATGCCAATATAGAATTTAGAAAACCTTTTCCTTTTCCTTTAAGAATGATGTGAGAGGATAAAGCAAGAATGGGGCATTTTGGAAGAATTATTGCCTTCGAATATTGCAAAGATTCTAGTAATAAGCAACTTTTCCTTATGCAAAACACTTTGATCTTGCTACACAGGCACTTAATTCATTGAAGGTTGGTTTGTCTTCCAAGTTAGGATTAATTAATCTTAAATATATGGTTTTTTTATATATGGGTGGTATTAGAACAAGATTTCATTTCTAGAAATTTGTGCTAAAGATTTTTTAGATATTTTTTGTTTCAAAATTTTTAGTGTTCAGTTCAGTTCATTTCATTGGTATCAAAGTTGCATATTTAAGAGTTTTACCAAGTATAACAACAAGTTCTTGTTAGCAACACATCAGTAGTACTAGATCTCATCAATCAAATCTACATTTCACTACTTAGAATGTTTGTTTCCAAATTACTTCATCGCAGTTTGCATGTTCCTTCTTGTTATGCAACCGCTACATTAAATATGTATACTTATCAATAAAAAAATTAAATCTATTTTTCTAGAGAGGCTAGACCAAGGTGGATTATCTAGGCATCCCAAACATAAATCTTTGGCAAACATAGTTTCAAGACCATGCGATTATCTAAAGCAAATTATAGAAAACTATCATCTCTATTCTTGCATTGTCATCGTAGACATCTATACATGAACCCTTATTTATATTCCCATCTGAAAATTGAATTTTTAATTCCATTTTAACCTAGACAATGGTCTAAGTGTTGTTGGTAGAACATTTTTTGAGTAATGAATAAACCCTTATACCTTAGGTTGGGAATTTCATTTACCTTTCATACCAAAATCAGTTACGAATTTATTATATAAAATGGCTATGAGATGCTCCTATTTCTCATTCATTATCTACATACCCTAAATAAGAATAAAAAATATAGCATTGGTGTTTGCCCTTGGCTTCACTCAAGATTTTTTCCAAAAATAAAATGCAAATAAAGATGGTTTTGGGTGACTTTGCAGGCACTATCACTACTTTCTATGTAATTACTATTAATCACACAACCATGCTCTACTCTTCTCAATGCTTTCTTTTTCTCCACATGTATAACATGACAATTTAATTATTTTTTTGTGAGTTTCAGTTTTCATCACAAAACTCAAAGCATGATGAGATAGACACTGTTGATGAAACAATGTGATTTAAGGGTTAAATGTGTCTGTGTGTGTTTTCTTGATAGACAAATAAGTAGGTGGATAGAGTTAGAGAGAGTACTCAAAAAAAAATATGATATGAAGAACTTAATAAATAGAATGAAAGAAAATGTGCATACCAAGATAGAGTGATATGCATTCATTTGCATCAATCCCAATGTTTGCAACACAGATCATAAAATTTTCAGTTTATACCATTCCATAAGTAGAAATTTTATGCTATAAATCCAATATGATGCACAATGTAAATTTGATTTTGAAGCATGCAATTCTATCAACCTTACTTTTTATAGACACACAATAATTCCCAACCAATAGTAGAAAACATCATTTAAATTGGTAAAGTGCAACAGAAAAGTGCCATATTAATATTGACATTATTGATGTAGGGGGAGGTTTCCTATTGCTAGCTACATCCATCCATGATAAAGAAGTCATAAAAAACAATTACAAAGAGAGAATCAACCTAAAAATTTATGCATCCTTTGAATTATTGCTAGTCCATACAAATTTGTCCAGCGGAAAAGTAATAGAAGTTTAAATATAACATATTCCCCAATTGGGATTTGTACTGAAAATCTACAACCAATCAAAATGAACATGTTGCAAGTTTTTTTATGCTGAATAAATTTTAATTTATTTATGAAGTTGAATGAGATTACTGATATGATGTATAAGCTATTATATCTTACAAGATTTTCAGATTAATCAAATTAAAGATAAATGTCTTCATTATAGATCAACTCAAAACAATAATAAGAACAAATTCTGCCATTTTTTATAACTGGAACAATTATATATCTTTAAATCATTACAAAATTTTGGGTTCTCTTGTTTGTTCAAAATACGTCTCATATCTATTACACACCATTTGCACACAATAAAATAAAATATTAAAATAAGAGTTAATAAAACACGATCTTGTGAACTAAATTTCTCAGTTTTTTTCATGCCTATATTTGAGGTTGGTAGTGCATGGTTGTAGTCCACCATGGTATTTCCCATAGAAGGAATGGTAAGTTATTTTTTATTAATAGTATATTTTATGGTAAGAATTTTAGAATTAAAACTTGTATTTTACTTATGTAAATTTATTTAATTAGAAAAAAATAATTATTAATAAGAATAAAATATAGGTATTTAATGTTTTTGATTCAGGTAAAATAATAAAATTTTACAGGTTGAATTTTAAATTATTATGATTAATAATATATTAAATTGTTAAACTTAAATAGTAGCAATGTCATACTATATATTAAAATAAATCATAAATAAATTTAAAAAATAGGTTTTTTTTTTAGAGAGTAAAAAGAGAGTTTTTTGCCTCCCTTCTTAGGGTCTTATCTCATATTTTGTTATGGGTTTTGATTGTTCTAGAGATTTATTTTTCTTGCTTTGATACTACTGTCTACTTTTAATGGGTTTATACTATAGGGGTATTCATTTTTAGGTTGCATTGATATTTCATTATAGACTTATTTTGTGGTTATCTATTGTAAGGGTTTTTGCTATAAAGGTATTCCTTATTTAGGTTGTATTCATAATTCGTCTACCGGCTTTGGTATGTCTTGTTAGACTGTGTTTTGATTCAATCTATACTTTTTCTTGTTCTACCTATTCAACTTATTCTATTACTAAATAAATTTTAAATGATGAGTTTAGATTTGCATACCTTCCTTTCTGTAGAGCTTCATTTTTATGATTTAGGTACATACCTTGTCTTCAAAGAAACCTTACCAATCTTTGTTTTTCATGTTTTTGCCTGGATCTGATTTTCAATGGTGCTATTTTCTATTGATAAGAATTTTTTTAGACCCACCCATATACTTGCTTGGTTTCCTTCACAATTTTTTCCTATTTGATCAATCCCTTGATTGGCTAACAGGTCTGCTGCCATGTTTGCCTCTCGATCTAGATATGTTTTGCACTTTGGACTTCCACTTTTTCTATTAGTTCTTTGATTTGGCTCACCTTAGTACGTAGATTCCAATCTCTGATTTTTCCACTGATAATTGCTTTTATGCAAACTATAGAGTCACATTCTATTTCTATGTTTTTTAGTCCTTTCTCTTTACACAGTTGCAGGTCATGTAGTAAACCTTCAATCTTAGCCGCATTGTTTGTTTGTGTTGGTAATTTTATTGAAAGGACTGCTACTAGGTTGCCATTTTCATTGCGTATAAGACAACCTGCCCCTGACATACCAAGGTTTCCTCTTGATGCACCGTCAATATTTAATTTCAATCTTCCCTTTGGGGTAGGCTTCCATTTTTATTTTAGTCTTTTTTCCTTAGCGCCAGATGCAAATTGAAAAAAAGGTGGGACTTTTAATTTTTTCCATTTCTTCATTAGTTCATCATCCCATATTGAAAAAATTTCTTTGCTTCGAATTTTAATATGAGTATTCAACCATTCAAATATAGCATTTTCAGTCATTTTCCATAGTTCATTTGCTTCCCTGAATTTGTTCTCATAAGTTCTTCTATTGTGTTCTTTCCAGATATTCCATATTAGAATCAAAGGAGCCGTTTGCCAAATATGTCCCCAGAATAATTCATTTTTGTGAATTGGCCAACTGGAGAAGAAATCCCTCAAATTTCTGCTTCTTGGAGTAGCCCATCCCAATCGGTTTTGTAACCAGTCCCATCCTTGTGTTGCATACAAACAATTTAGTAGTAAGTGGTATGTGTTTTCTTTGTCTTTGTTACACAATATGCATCGACTAGGCCCCTTGATCCCTATTATTTTTAGCCAATCTCCTGTTAAAATTATTTCATGGAGGGCTGACCATGTAAATACTTTGGCCTTTGGTAAGATCCATCTTCCCCAGCATAACTTATGTGGCTAGTTGCTCTCTTTCTATTTTATTTGGACTAGATACCCCAATTTTGTTGAGTAATTCCCTGATTTTGCTCCGCACCAGATTATTTTGTTTGGTTGTCTGTTTAAACAAACTTGTCTTTCCTGCAAGATTCCTCTTAGAATTACTTTTGCCTCCTCATTTATGGTTAATTCTTCAACTTTTTCCCAACTATTTATTACATTTTTGTCCTCTTTTACATAGTTGCAGACCAAATTTTCGTAATAGATGCGTATCTCTGCTATGTGGGGGACTAATTTAGGGTATTATGTTAGTGGCTTATACCCCCCCAAGAGTCTTTCCAAAATTCTTCCTTGCACCCATCATTTATTTTCTAGGTCAAATAGTTTGTTATTAAGTGTCTACAGCTTGTCATAAAGTTCCATACATGGGAACCAAACCCAACATTTGCTATGGTTAGGATTCTTTCTAGATTCAAGTTGTCTAGGTACTTTCTCTGCATGATTTTGCACCAAAGTAAGTTAGACTTTTGGTACATTTTCCAAATTAGCTTAGCTCCCAATGCTAAATTTTGTGCCTTAATATTTCTAATCCATGCTCCACCCTCTGTTTGGGACTTACAGACCGTGTCCCAATCTATCAATGGGATTTTGTGTTCATCATTAGATCCTTCCCATAATTTTTTTTAAATATTCTTTCCAATCCTATAGTACCTTTGTTTGTTAATTGCATGCAAGACATTGAATAGATGGGAATAGTAGATAAGACTGCCTTGATCATGGTTATCCTTCCTGCCAACGTCAACCATTTACCTCTCCAGCTTTTTGCTCTTTCACTACACTTTTCTATTATCCACTCCCACATGCTTGATCTTATGACACCTTTAAATAGGGGCACTCCTAGCTATCTACATGGGATCACATCTATTGTATAACTAAGTATTTTGGATATTCTTCTTTGCAGTAATTTCTTTGGAAAGAAGAAATAAATCTTGGATTTTTCTTTATTTACTTGTTGCCCTGAAATACTTATGTATTCCTCAATGCATTTCTTGATTGCTTTTTCTTTCTTGATTGTGGCTTCCCCATATAGAAGTGTGTCATCTGCAAATTTTTGGTGTGTTGTGGCTTCAATCCCTTGGGAAATATGTATTCCTTCCCACATTCTTTGGTTTTGGTAGGCTGTTATGTGTCTACTTAATGCTTCATCCATTATAACGAATAAGAATGGGGATATTGGGTCCCCTTGTCTTATTCTATTTGAGCTCTCAAAGAAACCACATGGGCTACCATTTATGAGAATATAATATCTTATTGAGGAAATACATTGATATACCATTTGAATCCACTCCTTGGAAAAACCATTTTTTTCCATTATTCTCATCAAGAATCTCCATCTAACCTTATCATATGTTTTTCTTACATCTAACTTTATAATCATGTTTGGGATTCTATCTTTGTTTATAGTATGGATTGCTTCATTTGCTAAAATAATGTTGTCCACTATGTCTCTTCCAGGAGTAAATCCACTATGATTTGGTGATATTATTTTTTCAAGCATTTTCTTCAATCTGTTTGCTAGAGCTTTGGAAATAATTTTGTAAAGTGTATTGCATAGTGATATTGATCTGTAGTCTCCAAAGTTGGAACAATTCTCTTTCTTCAAAATTAGGACTATCATTGTGTTGTTTAGATCCTTAATAAGTTTCTTTTTCCTCCTGAAATCTTCACATATCTCCCATATTTCTTCCTCTAGGAAGTACCAACACTTTTGGTAGAATAATGTTGGGAATCCATCGGGTCCTGGGGAATTATTTGGATGTAGTTGATGTGCTGCCTTTTTTATTTCTTCCCTAGTGAACGGTTCTGTTAACATTGAATTATCTTCTGATGAAATTAGCTTTGGAATGTTAGATAAGATTTTTTTGTCATTGAGAACATCATTGTCACCCTTTGGGAATAGTAATTGTTTGAAGAATCTAATTGATTCCCCATTCACTTCGCTTGGAATGTTTTTTATCCTTTCGTCTGGGAGCTTGATCTCTGAGATCCGTTTGTAGGCTTTTTTAATTTTTGTTGTATTGTGAAAGAATTTTGTGTTGGAGTCTCCTTCGTTTAACCATAACTCTCTTGATTTAGATCTCCAATACTCCTCTTCCCTCACCAAAATTTCATTATATTCTACCATGATATATTTTTCTTTTAAGTAATCTTCTTGAAACATTCCTTCTTCCATTACTTTGCTATTCAGTTTCTCCAATTCATCTTCTAGTCTCTATTTTTCGGTGAAAATATTTTTGAACACTTCTTTGTTCCAATATTGGAGTTTTCTTTTTATATACTTCAATTTGTTTATGAATGTGAAGCTTTTGGTGCCAATGAGTTTCAGAGTAGTGTTCCACCAATGTTCAATAAGTTCCACTAGTTCTTCCTTTCGGAACCACATTTTTTCAACTTGGAAGTAAGATTTTATGTTGTTTTCAGCCACAGTGATTGTTAGTTTGACTGGAAGGTGGTCTGATCCAGTTATAGGGAGAATTGTTGCCTCCATATTTAAATTTTTTGTCAGCCAATCCTGTGTGTATAGAAATCTATCAAGATTTTCTTTAATACATCCTTCTCCCATTCATTTATTTGACCATGTATAGGCCCCATTTTTCATTTGAATGTCTAACAAATTATTATGTGATAGGAATCCTCCAAAGGCTTCCATAGATGGAGTTATTATACTATTTCCTCCAAGTTTCTCTATTTTTCTAAGTACTACATTATAATCTCCACCCATAATTATCTTCCCCCCTAGATTTGAAATCTTCTGACTCAGCATACTCCATAGGGTTTCTTTTTCAAGATTTTTAACTGGGCCATAGATGTTGAATAGGTAGAAAATCATATTGCTTTTCAAGATTTTTGCTTCACATAACATCCAATTTCTTTCCTTACACATTATAATTATTGAGGCCAAATTGATTCTCCACAGGATCCCCAGTCCTCCCATTGTGTCGAATTCTTTTGAGAAAGACCCTTCCCATCCTTTTTTGTAAAGTATCATATTATTGACATCTTCTATTTTTGTTTCTTGTAATAGGATGATGTCTGAGTCTGTTTCTTCTAACTAGCATTTTATCAAACGCCTTTTGTTAGGGGCATTCAATCCCCTTATATTCCATGTTATTATCTTCATAAGTCCTCTTTTTGGGAGTGCTCTACTTCCCTTTTTCTCTTGAATGTAGTTTATGATGATTTTTGTTCCCCATTCCTATGCTAGTTCTTCTCTCTTTTGTTTAATAGATTTTCTACCTTTCTTCTTTTTCTTCTTGAGGATTATTAGGTCCCAAATTTGTGCTATTATTTGGGATATGCTCATATTTTCGATAATATTCAAGTCCTCCAACTCTTCATTCTCACTTTCTGAGGAGAATTCTTCTTCTTCTTCTTCTTCTTCTCTGTCATGTCTATTTACTTCATCTTGCATGTTGGCTAATGTGTTTTCTTATACTATGTTCTATGTGTTGCCTTTCTTTTCCTCTATCCTGCATGTCTCCTTTTTATCTTCCAAAAGGTAACAACCCTGGTTTTGTCTTCTTGGGTTTCCATCATTTGATACTTCCTTTACTACTTTCTCCCTTTCATGTTCTTTTTTCCTCCAGACTTTAATCATCTTTGGATGTAGCTTACAATCTTCTATTTTATGATCCCACTCTTTGCAATGCCTACAAAATAATTTCTGATTTTCTACTTCCACCTCTTGTAGCCAAATGCCTACATTAGATTTCAATCTGATTTTCTTTTGAATGTCTTTTATTGCTGCTATTTTAATCCTTGAGTATAGGTAAGAATTTTCTTTTAGTAATTCAGTGTCTGTTTCAATTAGGGCTCCCAAGGTTTTTCCAATCTTTTCTAAACATTCTTTTGACTAGTATTATATTGGTAGATTATATAATCTTATCCATTTCACTTTGTTGTAGGGTGTCACCATCTTTGGGTTAAAGTTCGCTTCCCACTTTGCATATAGACTGGATTGCCTTTGAATTCCTAGATTCCTTTTTCCAATATATGGTTTCTATCTTCTTCCTTGAGAAAAACTATTATAAAGAAACCATTTGGGAGGAACTTCGTACTTTCGTTCTATTTTTTCTTGAGCCCATTTTTCAATCATTTCCCTTCCCTTCCTCGAGCCAATTATCTTGCAAATTATAGCCACCTTCTATAAAATTTGTATGTCTTCTTCTACATCGATTTCTATAGGCTCCAGTGGGGTTTCCTTTGTTCTTGATTTGTCCTCCTCCTTTTCAGGCCAGGTTCTGGGCTTTTTATTTTTGTGTTTTAGGTTTCCATCCTCCCTATTATTTAAGAGTTGTCTTTTTCATATTTTTGAGGAATTTCTCTTTTCTTCTTTCTCTATATTTCTGGATTGTACATTTCTTCTTCTACTATTTTGTAGAGAGTTTGCTTATGCTTTAATTACCTTCTTGGTTTCTATTTGCTTTTATATATCTTCAGTTTTGTCTGGTTGGTGCTTTCTTTTTGGGATTATTTCCAGATTATTCATCCAAGTGATATAGTGTGGGACTTTAAAATCAATTCTTGGATTTTCCTTTTTTGTTCTCAGCCTCCCTCTTGGCCACATTGTGAGTGGCGATCCTTTTTATCTTTTGCTTTAGATTTTTTATTGTCTTTTTTCTATTGTTGGGAGGAGTATCTTTTTCTATCCTTGTTTCATAGCTTCTTCCAATCTTGATGAATTCACATATGATAGCTTCTTCCAACCCTAGTAAGTTTTCATTTGTTATTTAAATTCGCTTCCCTGAAGATTGATGTTCGCTTTTGCTTGTAGGGAAGGGCTACAAATTATTTTGAATTAAAAACTTATCTAAAAAAATAGGTATATTTTAAATATTTAATATTGTTTTTTTTATTATTGGAAAAAAATCAATAAAGAATTACAAAGATCATCAACAATGCTGAAGTAGAACCTCAAGAACATAGCCCCAACACTGAAGAAAGAACAATAGCAGGGTTGTTCGAAGCAACATCACAAAAACATAGACCCAGAAATGAAAATAAAACAACAACATGGCTCTAAAACAACAACAACGAGGGTTTTCCAATGTACAAAAGAAGACATGAGCAACTAACAATGAACCATGAAATATCAACAAATTAAAACTAGAGGAATATGCACAATTTGTAAGAATTCCTCTCATTTGGAGTGTTGAAAGTGTCTCTTGAAAGCATCGAGGAAGCCAAATAGCCCGTTGTCCATCTTTTTGCAGCCTAAGATTAAGGACCCCTTCTTTGAATCTCTATGAGCCACAAAAGAAAAGCTGACTAAAACCACTGTAGACAAGTGAAAATGAAAACTCAAAAATTTGAGCCCCAATTAGCATCAGTAATTGTGTGCAGTTGTAGAAGAAAGTTGTGTAAAGTGTCCTTAAGACCGGTGGATGGATGAAACTTTTGCAAATTCACAATTTATGAAGGCATAAGTTAGAACGGATCATTAGCAATTCAATCTGGGGAGGGAGGATGGAGTTAGAAAACATGGCTAGACAACATAATTTCCAAAGTTGATTGATAATCACTTGTCTACAAGTGTGAGATAAAACATCAGAAGATGAGAAAACACCTAGAAGAGTTGATTTCCAAGTCCATATTTGAGGAAATAAAGTTGGAAAAGAGGTAAATAGTAGGTGCCACAAGTAACGAGCATGAGTGCAAAGCCAAAAAACATGTTTTATGGACTCTAATCTATCACAAAATGGACAAGTGGGTTGAGGGTAAACAAACTTAAGGCAGTTGCCAATGGGGAGTTTCACATGAAGAAGTAGATCGCTGAAGAGGAAATTGAGGGGATAGAGAGCCATTAACAATGATTATAGCATTAGCATCCACAAAAAGCATTTTAATGTGATCATAGATTTTAGGGCCAAATCCCAACCATTGCATCATGTTCAAGATGAAGGGCCAGGGTGATCCCACAAAGCTGGTTTACAATTTATGAGAGGAACTAATTTTTGCTGAAATCACATATTTTTAGAAAATATAATTATTTAAGCCTTTAAAAGTTTCATTTTAAGGATTCCAATTGAAGAGGGTTTGATCAAACCACCTTAGATCAAACTCCCTTGGATATAACCTCGCTAGTTTTAAACCATACCTATAAATGAGTCTCCTTTACACCTATCAAAACGTTGATAAAAAATCACTTTTCATTTACCTTTTGGGGGATCAAATGAATTCATTTAAATTTATTTCAAATTATTATGGTATTCCTTGAAATGAGCTATCCCACAAATATAATTTTAATATGTTTTGGTTTTATTATGTATGCGTTTTTTTAGTTTTATTAAACATAGGTTTTTCACCGAAAATCAAGCTCTCTATTTTGCACATGTGGAAAAATAGAAAATTATCAAAATAATTGTTTTTAAAATATGTTTGTGCTGGGCATTGATGTCCTTGATCCATTAAAAATAAAAATTTGAATTTCGATACATACAAAAAAAGTTATGTTGTATACAGTCCGCCTATGTCTGAATTGCAATTGGTTTGACTTCGAAACTCTATTAAGGAAAAAATATTTAATAAAAAAGTATGAGAACAAATGAAAGTGCTAGATATCATAGTTAAAAATCTAAATTTGAAAAAATTATAATTTTATCCTTCATACAAAAAAAGTTATGTTGTATACGGTGAACGACACTTTTTAAAAATATTGTTTTCTGAAAAAAACCAGTTTTCGTGGGAGATGGAAAAAGAAGTGCAATATTATTCCAAAAAAATTGAAAAAAATATTTTTAGAATCTACAGACAAAATGTGATGAGACTCTAGTTTGTATCATTTTCAAACTCCTCACGGTTTAGTCACTATAGGTGCCCGAATGTGAAGATTTAGTTAAAAATAATAATTTCAGTGTCCAGTTTGGCCAAAAATTGTAAACCACTATTGTGGGATCACCCGCCATCAAATGTGATCATAGGCTTTGTTGAAGTCTAATTTGACAATAAGGGCATCTTGGGTAGTTTGTTGAGCCCATTCAATTGTTTCCCAAGCCAACACAATATTGTCAAGGATAAATCTTCCTCCCAAGAAGCTCGTTTGTTTTGGATGCACAATCATTTGAGTAATGGGTTTAATTCTTCAAGCCAAAGATTTAGCTATAATTTTGTATGAGGTATTCAACAAGGTAATGGGTCTCCAACTAGAAACAAATTCCTCATCTTTCCCTTTAGGAATGAGTTTGATGAGACCTTGGTTAATGATTGGTCCTAAAGTACCAGTTTCAACTCCTTCAAGATAAACATAGTAAAAATCCCCACGAATGTAAGGCCACCTCGTTTGATAGAATTCAATAGGGAGACCATCCATTCCGGGGATTTTTTTAGTGGCCATGTGGAAAGAATCTCCATCATTTTTTTTCCAAAGAGAGAGGTTTATCCAGAAACTTACTATATTCAACATCAATTTTACAAGGGATGCATGTTGCCACACTTTCTTCAACAATAGGAATTAAAGGATCATCTGCATTTTCATCAATGTAGAGGTGCTTATAATATTCCAAAAAATTATGCATGATGTCTAAATGGTTGGTTTGAGGGGTGCCATCAACAGATTTAATGACAAAAATATGCTCTTTTTTGTGTTTATGTTTCAAGTATTGAAAGAAAAAATTGGAACCTCGATCACCATCCTTAATCCATTAGAGATGAGCTCCAATCTACGCACCTTTTCCTTTGTAAGCAGCCAATTTCCTATAACCAATCAGTTTATCCCAACATGCTAAAACCAATTAGTTTATCCGTGGTATTTCCTTGCCTAACAATGCCACTGCTCTCAACTCTCACTTTGCGGATGACAACATGCTTTTTATCCAAAACACTGCTGAAGAGGTAACTAATACTTTGGATACCCTAGATTTGTTTTGCACCATTTCTGGCTCCAAATTAGCTATGAACAAGACATAATTTATTATGTCTCGCCCCAACCCCCGACTAACATGGATTCCATCTGATTGGAAAGAAATAAAACATGGTTCAATCACTAGATATTTAGGAATTCCCTTTGGGGTTGGAGTTTCTCCTAAAGACATGTGGAATTGGTTTTTGAACAAGATCAAAGCCAAACTCTTGAATTGGACTAACAAATTTCTATCTATGGTTGGCCATATCCAAGTGGCCAACAAAATATTGCTTGCTAGTCATGTTTATATTTCTTCATGTTGGTTGCCTTCCAAGAGTTGTTACAATCAACTAACTCGGCTAATTAGGAACTTTTTACGGGCCAAGTGGGGGAATAACAAAAAAGGGTTTCTTGTTTCTTCATGGAAACATTGTATCCAACCAAAAGACAAGGGGGGTTGGGAATTATTGATCTGTATAATCAAGGAATTTGTCTAACCACTAAATGGATTATTAGAGCCCTGGAGGGTGATGCTCCATGGAAAGAATTAGTTAAATTTCATATCCAAACTGCTTCAGCTAGTCAATATTGGGGAAATGTTAGTGGAAAGAAAAAATCCTTATAGCACGGCATGGTTTTAATATAGTTAATGTCTATTTTATTTATTATCACTTAAGGGTTGTTTTATTTTTTATATGACTATTTATTACATATTTTAAATATATGAACAATTTCAATGGTTTTACTTATTACTTTACTAGTATTTAAATATTATATCATGTAGATACAAGTATATATAAACAATATCTATAATAAAATATCTTTGTCCAATCAAAATTATCCTTAACATATAAATCCTTAACATACTACAAATTTATTCTTAAATATAAATTCTAACCCACAATTTAATTGCTTGTATCTATAACTTATGTAGAAAATATTTTTATTTGTTTACAATTCTTAAAAATAAAAACCATTAAATTTTAATGTCTATTAATTGAGTTCAAATGATATTATGAGTTTCACAACATGATAATTTAATATAATTTTTAAATTTAATTTTTTTTAAAATCTATTATTTTTTATTTTATTTTTTGATAAAAGATTTTATATCTAACAAAAATAATATAACTAGAAAATATAAATTAATAAAAATAATTCTAATTTATTTCTAAAATTTTATAAGAATGTATTTTTAAAATAATATAAAATAATTATAAGTTTAAAAAAATATATTCTAACTACTTTTAATTTTAACATAAAGTAGGAAAAAAAAATTAAACTCTAATTTAAAACTACAAAAATATATATTCACAGCTATAAATATTGATGTAAGTAATAATTTTTTTTCAATTTGTTAATAAACTTTACCATTGGTTTTTCAGTGTGGAAACAAAAGCCTTCAAAAATGGAGAATAAAGAGGTAATATGTTTGTGAAAAAAAAAGTTTTAAAAAATGACAAACAAAGAGGCCATGCGTCATTCATTTATCGTGAGCTTTTGTGCTTCCTCTATTCTCTGAATTTAGAAAATCTTGCCCAATGGAAATAAAGAGAAATATTCATTTTACTCTTATTGTGAATTTTTGTGGAAAAAAACATCTTAAAAAATGGCAAACAAAAGAGCGCACGCGTCATTCATTTTACTCTTATTGTAATTTTTTTGTGCTTCCTCTATTCTTTGAGTTTAGAAAATCTGCCCCAATGGAAAGGAAGAGAAATATTCATGGCAAACAAAGAGGCCACACATCATTCATTTTACTCTTATTGTGAGTTTTTGTGAAAAATAAAAGCCTAAAAAAATGGCAAACAAAGAGGCCACACGTCATTCATTTTACTCTTATTGTGAGTTTTTGTGCTTCCTCTATTCTCTAATAGAAAATCTTGCCCAATGAAAATGAAGAGAAATATTCATTTTATTCTTATTTGAGTTTTTGTGCTTCCTCTATTCTCGAAATAGAAAATCTTGCCCAATGAAAATGAAGAGAAATTGTTTGTTTTTATAATTTTTTGAACCATTAAAATGTTACAAAACATTGAAGTGATCTTTTTAAATTAAATTTTTTTAATGGTTTTTGATTGGTTTAAAGTAAAAAAATTGATCACTAGTTCCATGATAGGAATCATTATGAGAGAAATCCTATAATGATAACAATGGTTAGAATGTAATGTATTGAGTATGTTTTACCTTAAATTTGTTAACCATTTACATGTTAAAGTATGAATATTTAATAATGAAAATAATATTAATATTTAACAATAAATATAAGTATATATATGAAATATAAATAAAATTGTTTTTTATTTTAGTCTATGTCATGTATTTTTTCTTATAAAAAAAATTTAAAAATAAAAATAAAAATTTATAATAAAATTTACCTTAATTCACAATAGCCATGACCTGTTTGATAAAATAGAAAATAAACTACATATATAACGATTGATATAATTATATAGTAAATAATTTATTAATATTGTAGTTTAAATATATATTTTTAAAAAATATTACACTAATAATATCTCTTCACATCTTTTAAATTTAGATAATTATTAAATAATACTAATATACAAATATATAACTAGTAAATTACTAAAATTTAAATATTTTTCCAAAATAAATAATATTTAAAATAATAATATCAGAATAAATAGATCCAATGTCTTATTTATTTATTAATAAATTCATGTAATAACTTAAATATTTATTAAATTATTGAAAAATAAAATATTTTTCTAAATAAAATAAAATAAATAATATTTAATATAAATTAATTTTAAAATAAAATAAAAAACTTTCAAATAAATAAAATAATTTATATTATATTTATTTATCAATGTGTTCATATGATTTAAATAGTTATTAAATATTAATATTAAGATAAATACATGACTATTAAAAATAAAATATTTGTTAATTATTTATTTTAGATATAATTATTCAATCTTCCTATTTATTTATTTGTTTATTTTAGATATATTTATTTAGGTAGATTTCTTATTAACAATTTTTTTGTGTTTTTTTAATTTATTTTGAAATATAAATAAATATTTATATTATTTTACTTAAGAATTAATTATTTGTTTTAAATTTTTTTTTATTATATATTTTCGATAGATTTATTTAAATAGGTTTTTTTAACACTATGTCTTTATTTAAAACATTCTAATATGTAAATATATAAAATATAAAATTAATTTAAATTATTTTTTAAAAATAGTTTTTTATTGGTACCAATAAACTAATATTCCTCACATTAAACATAGTAAAAAAGTGAATCTTATTCATGTGCAATAACATTGATGGTATGAGAAAAGACTAGCAAGATTAATAAAGAATAATAGTTTTGTCAAAGATTATATTGAAAAATAAATGAATATAGCTATTTTAAATATATTTATTTAGAAATTATTCATTAAAATTAAGTAATTTTTTTTATTCAAAGAGTTATTTTATTTATTGAAGAGTTATTTTATTTTTATTTAAAGAGTTGTATACTTAAATTTGATAGTCATTTACATATAAAGTATTAATATTTAATAATAAATATAAATATATGAAACACAAATAAAATTATTTTTTATTTTCCTCCTTACACTTATAATGAAAATAAATAATATAAATTTTATAATACCTTTGAACAATAAAAAAATTATATGTTGAAATAAGATATAGCTTAATTTTGTAATGTATAACCTTTAAAAAGTTGAATTATTGAATATATGAATGTTATCTACTATTGCTAGGTTGATTCTTTTGAAAACATAAAAAAATAAAATTTATTTGACTCTCAATATATAGTTTTTAAAACACTATGTGCATAGAGATTAATGTATTGAACGAAAATATTATGTGTGTAATTGATGTAATGAACACACTTGGTATTATGTTTAAACGATTTTATGAAGATCTTTTCAAAGATGACTGATGGTAGGATATTCAACAAGCCCTTGAGGATATTACCAAAAAATATATTCCTAATCAAATAGACTTTGAATATAGCCAATATCTTGATCAAACACTTTCCTTGGAAGAGTTAGAAAATTCTCTTTTCTTCATGGCACCTTATAAAAGTTCGGACAGAGATGGGCTCCCTATGGAATTCTACCAGGCTATGTGGCATCTTATTAAGGATGATTTTTATTGCCTATATTTGGAAGCTTTTAAGAAAGGATAATTAGGTCCAATCATAAATGGAGGCATAATCAAGCCCCTTCCCAAGGGAAAAACGTAGGATACCATCTTTGGTTGGTGTCCAATCACCTTGCTCAACACCTCCTATAAAATCATTACAAAAGCCTTGTCCATTAGGATTAAAGCTATTATGCAAGGAATTATTAGAGTTGAGCAAACAGGTTTTATTGCTGGCAATTTTATTCTTGACAATCTAATTTTGGCTTGGGAAACCTGTGAATGGGCCCAACAAATAGGTTAGAATGTTGTTGTAATCAAACTTGATGTTGATAAGGCATATGACATAATTTAGTATAATTTTATCCTTAACATGCTTCAATGGTTGGGGTTCAGGCCTAAAATTCGAGCTCATATCAAAATATTGTTTCAAGATGCTAATGCTCAGGTTATTATTAATAATTTGATGATAGAATCCTTTCCTCTTCATAGATCTATTCAACAAGGATGTCCACTTGCTCCATCTCTCTATCTTCTCACAGTTGATGCATTGGGATATATGCTGCATAATGCCAATAAAATGAAACTCGTTGTAGGAATCTCCATTCTGCAAGATATTGTTGTTATTAATTCTCATTATGCTAATGATAGTTTATAGTTCTTAAAAAATTCTGAAAATAATATCTCTAATGTGTTGGAGATACTGGAGCTATATTGTGTTGTTTCTAGATCTAAACTAGCTCATGACAAAACTAAATTCTTGATGATTCAGACATGATCTTCTCCTTGAATTCATTGAGAATGGAAATATATTAAGCATGGAGAAATCATAAGATATCTTGGGATACCTTTTGGTCTTGGGGTTTCTCTTTCTAATATGTGGAGTTGGTACCTTAATAGAGTCAAGAATAAACTTTTTAGTTGGAGAAATAAATTCCTTTCTTTCACTAGTAAAATACAAGTTGCTAGAAAAATATTTCTTGCCACACATATTTACTACTCATGTTGTTGGATGCCCTCTAACAAAGGTTATGAGGACTTAATTAAAATTATTCATCATTTTTTATGGACAAAATAGGATGATAGCTTTGGGTTTATATCCACTTCATGGACACATTGCATTCAACCCAAATCCAAAGGAGGGTTTTGGCTAATTGACCCTAAATCTCAAGGATTTTATTTAGCAACCAAATGGATCATAAGAGTTGTTAAAGGTGAAGAGACATGGAATAATCTTAGATGAAACAAAGTTAACCTTGCTTCAATAAAAGGTAAATGGTAATTGATGGGATGACAAGATAAAATCTTTCATGCTTCCTTTTTCTCAATTAAAGTTTCTCCATCCCTTCAGTCCATCTGGAAGGTTTATCAATACATCTATCATCTATTAAAATGGAGAGATGCCTCTCTACAACATGGGTTCAACTTTTCCACCTCTTCCATTTGGTGGAATAAACTTATCCTTTATCATGAGCAACCTCTTGCTTTAAGTTTTCCCAAACAATCATATTTTATTTTTAGAAAGTGAATTTGTAAAGTTGGAGACCTTTGGGATTTTTCTACTTTGAGTTGGTTACCTTGGCATATCCTTAAAACTCATTTGAATATGAGCAACAAGTACAAACAATTCTTGATATTTGTGCATTCCTTGTACTGCTTGAATTGTCTATGAAGCTATGTACTCCTATTCATTGCAATTTCTTCAAAGACTAGCTATGGTTGTCAAATTATCCTCTCTTAATTTTTCCTCTAAAAAGGATATATTTGAAGTTGCTTCCTATCTTACCCTTGAGATCTCGCTTAAATCTCAAATAGAATTACAAATTTAATAAAAAAATTTGGGTATAGCTTTCTACTTAGATTTGGAAATCAAAAGCCAACTCAAACACCCAATTATTGGCCTGGAAAATATAATACCACAAACTACCCATTGGTGATAGGATGAAGTGCATTATGTTCTAGTCAATTACTTGCCCATTCTGCCTAAGAAATGAAGATATGAAACACACATTTTGAGGATGCTTCTTTGTTAAAAAGTAATAGAATTCTATATTTAATGACCTATCGACTATTTTCAAGCATAAATTGAAATGGAAAGAGGCATTACTCAGGGTCAGGGTTAATGATAATGTCATTGTTGATAGTGTTAAACATATTTTTTTGCATTTATGGAGAGATGGGTGTAAAGCAATGTTTAATTTTTATAACGAGCTTCCTTGTTCTCGCAACTGCAAGTGGAGTTTGAAAATGATCCTACTATTAAGTTTCAAATCCAACAAATCAAAGTTCAAGTGAATCAATTGTTGAATGATAAAAAAATTGCATTACTCAAGCTCTTAAGTCTCAATTGCAAAAATGACTATTCTGTTGTTTTTGATTGGTTGTTGTTCCATGTTTTGTTGGATAATTGTTGCTATTTTTAAAAAATTGTAATGTTGGACTTGCCGATTCTATTGGATAGGTGTTGTATTAAAATCTTTGTAATGTTGGCCCAATTTTGTTGTTGGGTAGTTTATGTTATTTGTCATTTTTGTTTGATGTTTTTTGTACTGTAGTTTCTAACTACATTCCTTATTTGTAATTTGCATTATTTCAATAAAAACATATTTTTGATTAGATACGTGATTTCAAATTGCATGTTCTTATTTACAGTAAGATTTTAATCATTTATTGTAGAAACTTTTCAAAAATTGGACGACCAAGTAAATAAATGCTATCTCACTATATCCAACAAACATAAAGAAAACAATAATTATTTGACCTTGAATATTTATAGTTTAGAAATTGTATGAGATTTTTTTAAAATCTTATGTGCATAGAGATTGAATTGGATAAATGATTCTTCTTAAACAAAAATTCTAACTATATGATCAATAGAGATGGATTGTGAGATACATATATATATATATATACAATACAATTACATTCTATAAAACATTTATAATTTAAAAATTGTATCGTAATTTAAAAAATATTGTGTACATAGAGATTGAATTAAGTGATTTGAAATTAAATATTCATTTCTTCTTGAAACCAATAGAAAATGGATTGGGAGATTTTGAAGTATACAATAAAATTTGAAAAGACAATGCAAATATTCTATAGAGATGAGAGAAAATTTGGATAAGGACAAGTCAATTTAATATTTATATTCCCACCTACATCTCATCATAATTATGCACAAAACAAGGAAATATTTAAATATAATAATAAAAATTATCAAATTTCAAAATGACACATTAATTTATGAAAATATAATTTACTAAATGATTTAAACCAAAAATATGTAAAATGATATAATAAAATAATTAAAAATATTTAATAAGATAATGAAAATTATCAAATTTCAAAATGACACATTAATTTATGAAAAAATAATTTACTAAATGATTTAAATAAAAAATATGTAAATGATATAATAAAATAATTATACAAAATTTTATGTGTTTACTTCCCTATAATGTGATAAATTTTTAAGGAAAAATACAACCCCGTATAAAATTATCCCCTTTCTAGACTAAATCAAGAAAAACATTTAAAATATTGTAGTTCATAAAATTAAAAAATTTATAACAATTTTTTATCTAAATTTCTATAGTTTAGATTTTTTTTTAATTTAAACTTTTAATGCATAGAGATTTATTTATTTATTTTTGGTACGTAACGATTATATTGTATTTATACTTGTAGATCCAAAGTACAACCGTCTGCTATGCAGGTATTAAGCTAATTTCACCAATTCCACCAAGAACCAAAAAAATATCCAAAAAATGTTTGTACGCATCCTCCAAAATACAAGCCATAGCTTCAAACATTCAATAGTTTAAACAGTCTACATTTAAACCAATCTAACCAGTTTGTGCTTGCATTAACAAAGAAAAAACTAGCTGCTAAAATACTAAGAACATACAATGCCCTTCACAAAAACTTATTCAGAAATGCTAAATCTTCAAACTCCTCCCTCCATTCATCGCTATCAGTCGCAATTAGCTCGAACCATTTCTTCAAGAAGATGACCGCTACTGCTACTATGGCCCGGTGCTTCATCAACCCAATACCATGAAGGTCCAAGAGAAATGAAAAAAATCTTCACTGTGTCTTCATCCTTCACCTTCGCCACCTTCGATGCACGCATACATGCTCACCCTTCCACTACCACCTGAAGGAGCTCATCCATACCGCCCAACAGTATGGGTATGAACAATTTCCTCATTAAAGTCCTTGCTTCAATCTTTGAGACCAAATTATCTAGCAGGGAAGCTAGAAAATGAGAAGATATCTGCAAATCATCGCGCCCATACTCTATTTCCTCCAAAAAACTCAAACCCAAGACCATTTTGATTGCAACTAACACTAGAGGCTTATAGTTGAGCAAAATTATTTTAAATCGTTGGTCCATGATGAAACGAAAGGTGGTCAGCCTATCCTTAGACTGGAGAAAAATGGGGGTGTCTACCCCAAACCGAGCTACACCTGCAACTGAAACCTCTATCATAAATTTAGAGGACCTAGCCATTCAGCTCCCAGCAGTAAGCGCTTGACAAGATGACAACCAGACTTCAACCACAACACTAAACTAGAACAAATGCCCACGACATTTTGTGCAAGCCTTAAATGAGTACTTCTACCAACCGTCATCAGCCTCACCAACGTCCTTTTCCTACGTGCGAGCTATCTGAATGCAAGTGATAATCCAATTCCCTATAAATTTCATTATTTCCTACATCTTGGGAAGATAGATGAGTTGTCTTCCCCGAGCATTCAGCTTATTTATGAGACAAACCAATTCTCTCCTACCGCCATGACTTTCCACCCGTCACTATCTCCCCCATACAGCTCCAATGTGGCCGTTCATGCCACCATCCTCCACCACCTTGGAGGGCGCCCTCCCTACCTCCCACTAATGCATAGAGATTTTTACTAGATAAACAAAAATAGATTATAGTTTTGATAAATAATTTCAAATTTCAAATTATATATGCTCATTTCTTCTCAAAAATAAATTATGACCATTTATTTATAGGAAAATAGATGGTGAGATTAAAGCAAGAAAATGATGAAGTAAGTTAATAAAAATTATCAAATATGAAAATGCTAGAATAAAACTATAAACTCTATAATAATCTTAAATAAAATTCAATTAAAAAAATTCTTCAAGTTTTTATTGTTAAAAAAATTACATGATATTAAAAAATCACGTGCATAGAGATTTATGTTAGGTTTCTAAGAGGCATTTGCAACAATTCAACAAACACAAAAATCTTATCAAATATCAAAATGACATATTGATATGTGAGTACATTAACTCTAGCATAAGTTGGTTTATATCACTTTTTATTTATTGAAAGCTTCCTAATTGCACATCATTCTCCTCCATTAAAATATAAGAATCTACACGAAATCAATACAATTATAAAATAAAAAGGAAAATAATTAGGCTTCAAATTTTAATAAAAATATATGTCAACATAGAGTTAATATTTATATAAAACATGCATTTGAATCATTGGATTGATCATCCATGTTAACTTTACACTACACTCAAAAGATAAAAAACTGATCCAAATGAACAACATAGCTACTAAGAATTTATATAACTAATAGAGATTTTAAATGACAAATACCACCAAATTTTAAAATAGTAAACCTAAATGTTGTGTGATTGAGATTCAAAATCAAAGCACAAGTTTTAATTTTATGAAAAACATGGCCTCAGAAGTATGTTGGAATTTAATTTTTAATAACGAGTATGAGCTAAAATTGAAACATGTAGAATAATTTTTTGGTAACTCAACACAAATCAAATAGATTACTATGAAAAAATGGTCCAATATAAAATTATAATAAATAATAGTGTAGAGATCACATAATGTTTGCACCGAATTCTATAAACTTAGGGTGATATTGTAAGTTTTTTTGTATATCCTATTCACCAAAATTTTTAGGCTCTAATTAAAAATATTCTCTAATATGTGAATATTCACCACTAAAATAATCATTGGTCAACAATGCGTGCCTCCTACTTAAAGGATTTTCCACCTTATTGGTTACAACCATCATGTGTTTGAGAATAAAATAAAACCCATACAATTACCATACCCATTTTATGTGACTCTAATTTTAATTTAATTTTATTGTTGATAAACCTCAATTTTTGATGATTAGTATATAGAAAACACTCTCTTTTTATGAATAGTTCCTCCACTTTCACAAGGTTTGAATAATGGCATTAAAATGTTGATTATAAACTAAATATTTATACTTGTCTTCATTCAACTTCACAAAAATATGCAATGTGGGTTTACCTTCTTGACTCAAAACAATATCGAAATCCTTGTACCACTAGCACTACAATCCACTTGAAATACCTTCTTAAAGCCTAAAAACACCAATATTAGCTCCTTTATCACCTTCTTCTTTACTAGATAAAAATTCTTCCCTATAGGAACTATCTAGTGAAATCTGCCCTCTTGCATGCAATTTGTTAATGGCATACATATCCCATAAATTTTTTAAAATATTTAAAACAAAAAAATTCCAACTCATCACTTTTGACCTTTGAGGAATTTTGTGGTGTTGACCACTCCAAAATTTCTCTAACCTACTTTAGATCAATCCTCAGTCCATCTTGAGATATCACAAGTCCCGAGTACACTAACTCTTTTTGTGTGAAACTACACTTCTTCATGTTTATAAACAACATCTCCCTTTTCAAATATGGTAAAACTTGCCACAAGTGTTCAATATGTTCTTCTCTAGTATTTCTAAACACCAAAACATCATCTAAATAGATAATAAATCTACTTGAAATATTGGTAGATCCATAAGGAATGAGAAGCCACTCATACAATCTATCCATTATTTTAAAAGTTGTCTTCAAATCATTTCCCTTGGGAATTACAATATGATGATAGTCACTCTTAAGATTATTATTGGAAAGGTAGCATGTTCCACTCAAACATTTGGTTTCATGCTTTAGATTGTGGGGTTTTTCTCTCGAAAAGTTTTTCCCCATTTATACTTATGTGTTATAATTGTATTTTTATGAGTTGTGTGTATATTACATGCCAATACATACATTTGTGATTTTGTTATTATAAATTGTTAAATCGAAGATTGCGTGCATTTTCTCTCCTCATAGATTAGTGTACAAAGCATTGTTGTACCTTAGCTTTCTTTCATCATCATGAATGGCATAAACATAATACTACCAAGGTCCTTCCAAAAATATATGACAATTATTTGTGAAAATCACATCATATCATATACCTCATCTACATATCCTCCAATATGAAAAGATATTGAGCACTACTCTCTCATAATCATCTATTAGCCCTTTTGCAAGCATGAAACCTAATAATGATTAAGATGTAGTGTCATTTTTAGAAATAAATTTTATCTACTATATAAATGAACACTATATTATTTTTTCTCTCTCCGTCTATGATTATATTACAAAACTTACCATCAAATTTAGGCCTAGTGCATAAGATAGTCTTCCTCAAACATAGTTTTGTATCTTCTTTAGCAAAATTCAATAAGACCTTGTGCAAAAATAATTTCTCTCCGTCTTTAGTGTCATAGTTTATGTCTCTCTTCTTGATTCATCACTCTCTTGTGCAATATTCACTCTCTTCTTAGCATACCCTTATTATTTTGCTATCCATATATATTTAAATGCCTCGTGCCTTGCTTCTTCACATCTATAATAGGTACCACTAAATTTTTTCCATGATCTCCTCTACCTTTACCATCCTCTTTCTTGGAAGTATTTTCATCTTTAAAATATTATGTGTGACTATTAGATGTTGTGGTCTCCTTCTACACAATCCCTTGTTTATTGCTTTTCTTGTGCCTTCCACCATTACTCTTAATTTGCACTATTTATTGCTTTCTAGAAAACTTATCTTCTACCCTCAACACAAGTTGGTAAGCATTCTTAAAAAATGAATTGGCAACAAAAATATTTTATATTGAATTACATTCTACAACTTATTCAAATACCAAGACACCTTCTTTATGTCATCTTCCATGTGAATTGCTTGGGTTTTGTCTATAAAACTTGCATTCTCCTTTATACATATTCCTTGGTATTATGAACTCTAGAATTTATTGAACAAATCCACATTGTAATTTATTAGTAAGAATTTATCCTTCAATTGTGCCACCATCAATTTGATATTTGACCTATTATTTTCTACCTCATCTTTTTAAACATAGTCCCACCATAAGTCTACACACCTTTTCAGCTTATGGTCTCATACTTGATGTAATTTTTGATTGACATCTTTAGTGTTGTGAACAAAAGTTTCTTGGCATCATTGAACTTGTTGATAAAATGCATGAATTGACTTGTTGAATCTAGTTATCTAATGCCATGGCATTAATTTTCCCCTCAAATACTAGAATATCAAGATTATTTTCCACTCTAAAGGGATTGTGATGATGTGTTATAGCTAGTTGGTTGAGATTTGTCAATGTTGGTGGTCCAAGTTGAGTCATGAAGTTGTGAAACTATAACAAAATTTCTTGGAATTATGTTTCTAATGCCACACTGAGTAGTTTTTGTACTTATGTAGGAACCACATGTACATATTCAACCACTATTGTCCTTTGTTATTAGTATTATGAAGGTTGCTAAGATATTGAACTAGGGACATGATCCTTTTGTTAATATTATGAGTGAGGTTGTACGTGCATGAAAATGTTTAAAATGAATTTTTTTAAGCTTTAATGCCAATACCCTAAACCCTAAGAGGGCCAAAGGATAAATTTTTACATTAGAGTAATAATCTATAAATTTATATAATATGCATAAGAAACTCTAGGTTAGTATGTAGATGTATATTCAAGAAAAATAAAAGACTCTATAATATAATTATATTTCATAAAGAAGATATATATATATATATACCCACACATCAACTTGTTGGTATGAACTTCATTTCCTGTACGATTTTGAACATGGAAACTATTATACAAAGGGGTTGTAAGCTAGGCCTTCAACAATATGCTAAAAATGGTCATGGGCATTTGATGTGATTTTCATGTGCTTAAAAGCATGTCAAATGTTAAACTTTTATGGAGCCAAGTGTTGATCCTCTATGGTTGCTTACATATGTGGTGTAGATGTGGGAATAGGTTAGATGCATATGGTATTGAATAGTATGTGACCAAGTGGAGGCATGCAAACCCATGTGCAATGCCACAAAATGTGGGTGAATGGTGATGTGCAATGATACACAATGACTATATATTGAACTAGGTTGAATCATCTTGCACAAAATTGTGACATGATTGTTTGGTGTGTGTTGAGTGTAGACAAGTGTGCAAGTTGAGAGAATGGATGAGACTATAGTTGTAGATGTGATTGCACTTAAATCAATATTTTCTTCTAATGTTTGTCTCTCTAAAGAGTGTTTTTATATCTTGCCTTACAAGTTATATTATACATTCTTCAAATCATATGACTATTTAGGTAGTTTTTAACACTTATGTAGGCTATGTATTGTACTTTGATTATCTCTTTGGATTGAATTAGATCACACAATTAAAAGTGAAGTAGTCGATGACAAATAGTTTGAATTCTAAAATTTAAAAGGGTTCATATCTATGCTCATAGATTTGAACAGGGATGCCAAACAATAGGTTTGAGGATCAAGAATGCAAATATAGGGATAAACAATTGGAAGGGATTGAAATATGAAATGTCATGAGCCAATTTGACATACAATTATGCCATTTATAAAATAATTATTACATTTATGACACCCTAATAAAAATAATCATGAAACATGAATGAAAAAGACATCGTTATACAAGTTTCACCATGACAATAATAAAATTTGTGACAACTACTATAATTTTTATTATACATTATATTATTTTTTAATGATATAATGTTAAATTCTTTTGATCATTTCATGAGTTAATATGAAATTACTATAATTGGCTAAGAATTAAATGCCAATATTTATGATGTCTATTTTGTTAAACATGAATAAAAAAAACAGTGAGACTATATTATCAATATGTATGACTCAAAGTGTATAATTTGGGAACACATATGAGCCAACACTAATATTGTTTGCTTATGAGTGAGGCTCAATCTTCTTTGTTAAAATTAATTATTGGTTTAGTCATGACCAATTTAAGTTACAAATGTAAATAAATATTCTTTGGTTTATTGGTCCATTGGAGATGAGCTCCAATCTACGCACCTTTTCTTTTGTAAGAAGCCAATTTCCTATAACCAATCAGTTTATCCCAACATGCTAAAACCAGTCAATTTATCCATGGTATTTCCTTGCCTAATAATGCCACTGCTCTCAACTCTCACTTTACGGATGACAACATACTTTTTATCCAAAACACTGCTGAAGAGGTAACTAATACTTTGGATACCCTAGATTTGGTTTGCACCATTTCTAGCTCCAAATTAGCTATGAACAAGACATAATTTATTACGTCTTGCCCCAACCCCCAATCAACATGGATTCCATCTAATTGGAAAGAAATAAAACATGGTTCAATCACTAGATATTTAGGAATTCCCTTTGGGGTTGGAGTTTCTCTTAAAGACATGCGAAATTTATTTTTTAACAAGATCAAAGCCAAACTCTCAACTGGACTAAAAAATTTCTATCTATGGCTGGCCATATCCAAGTGGCCAGCAAAATCTTACTTGTTATTCATGTTTATATTTCTTCATGTTGGTTGCCTTCCAAGAGTTGTTACAATCAACTAACTCGGCTAATTAGGAACTTTTTATGGGCCAAGTGGGGGAATAAAAAAAAAGGGTTTCCTATTTCTTCATGGAAACATTGTATCCAACCAAAAGACAAGGGGGGTTGGGAATTATTGATCCGTATAATCAAGGAATTTGTCTAACCACTAAATGGATTATTAGAGCCCTGAAGGGTGATGCTCCATGGAAGGAATTAGTTAAATTTCATATCCAAACTGCCTCAACTAGTCAATCTTGGGGAAATGCGAGTGGAAAGACAAAATCCTTATAGCATGGCATGGTTTTAACATAGTTAATGTCTATTTTATTTATTATCACTTAAGAGTTGTTTTAGTTTTTACATTACTATTTATTACATATTTTAAATATATGAACAATTTCAATGGTTTTACTTATTACTTTACTAGTATTTAAATATTATACCATGTAGATACAAGTATATATAAACAAGATCTATAATAAAATATCTTTGTCCAATCAAAATTATCCTTAACATACTACAAATTTATTCTTAAATATAAATTCTAACCCATAATTTAATTGCTTTTATCTATAACTTATGTAGAAAATATTTCTATTTGTTTACAATTCTTAAAAATAAAAACCATTAAATTTTAATATCTAGTAATTGAGTTCAAATGATATTATGAGTTTCACAACATGACAATTTAATATAATTTTTAAATTTAAATTTTTAAAAAATCTATTATTTTTTATTTTATTTTTTGATAAAAGATTTTATATCTAGCAAAAATATTATAACTAAAAAATATAAATTAATAAAAATAATTTTAATTTATTTCTAAAAATTTATAATAATGTATTTTTTAAATAATATAAAAACAATTATAATAAAAAATAATATATTCTAATTACTTTTAACATAGAGTAGGAAAAAATAAAATTAAACTCTAATTTAAACCTACAAAAATATATTAGAGCTATAAATATTGATATAAGTAATAATTTCTTTTCAATTTGTTAATAAACTTTACCATTGGTTTTTCAATGTAGATGGTAGTTCGTGAAAAAACAAAAGCCTTCAAAAATGGTGAATAAAGAGGTAATATGTTTGTGACAAAAAAAGGTTTAAAAAAATGACAAACAAGGAGGCCACGCGTCATTCATTTTACTCTTATCATGAGTTTTTGTGCTTCCTCTATTCTCTAAATTTAGAAAATCTTGTCCAATAGAAATAAAGAGAAATATTAATTTCTCTTATTGTGAATTTTTGTGGAAAAATCACCATAAAAAATGACAAACAAAGAGGGCACGCATCATTCATTTTACTCTTATTGTAAGTTTTTGTACTTCCTCTATTCTCTAAGTTTAGAAAATCTCTGCCAATGGAAAGGAAGAGAAATGTTCATTTTACTCTTATTGTGAGTTTTTGTGAAAAATAAAAGCCTAAAAGAATGGCAAACAAAGAGGCCACACGTCATTCATTTTACTCTTATTGTGAGTTTTTGTGCTTCCTCTATTCTCCAATAGAAAATCTTGCCCAATGAAAATGAAGAGAAATATTCATTTTACTCTTATTTGAGTTTTTGTGCTTCCTCTATTCTTGAAATAGAAAATCTTGCCCAATGAAAATGAAGAGAATTTGTTTGTTTTTATAATTTTTTGAACCATTAAAATGTTCAAAACATTGAAGTGATTTTTTTAAATTAAATTTTTTTAATGGTTTTTGATTGGTTTAAAGTAAAAAAATTAATCACTAGTTCCATGATAGGAATTATTATGAGAGACATCCTATAATGATAACAATGGTTAGAATGTAATGAATTGAGTATGTTTTACCTTAAATTTGTTAACCATTTACATGTTAAAGTATGAATATTTAATAATGAAAATAATATTAATATTTAACAATAAATATAAGTATATATACAAAATATAAATAAAATCATTTTTTATTTGAGTCTATGTCATGTATTTTTTCTTATAAACACAAATTTAAAAATAAAAATAAAAATAAAAATTTATAATAAAATTTACCCTAATTCACTATGGCCACGACCTAGTTGATAGAAGAGAAAATAAACTACATATATAATGATTGATATAATTATATAGTGAATAATTTATTAATATTGTAGTTTAAATATATTTATTTAAAAAATATTACACTAATAAACATTCACATCTTTTAAATTTAGATAATTATTAAATAAAAATAATATACAAATATATAACTATTAAATTACTAAAATTTAAATATTTTTCTAAAATAAATATTATTTAAAATAATAATATCAGAATAAATAGATGCAATGTCTTATTTATTTATTAATAAATTCATGCAATAACTTAAATATTTATTAAATTATTGAAAAAAAAAAAATTCTTCTAAATAAAATAAAATAAATAATATTTAATATAAATTAATTTTAAAATAAAATAAAAAAATTTAAATAAATAAAATAATTTATATTATATTTATTTATCAATGTGTTCATATGATTTGAGTAGTTATTAAATATTAATATTAAAATAAATACATAAATTATTGACTATTAAAAATAAAATATTTGTTAATTATTTATTTTAGATATAATTATTCATTCTTCCTATTTATTTATTTTAATATATTTATTTAGGTAGATTTTTTATTAATAAAGTTTTGTTTTTTTTAAATTTATTTTAAAATATAAATAAATATTTATATTAATTTATTAAGAATTAATTATTTGTTTTAAAATTTAATTTTTATATATTTTTGATAGATTTATTTAAATAGGGTTTTTAACACTATGTCTCTATTTAACACATTCTAATATGTTAATAATTAAAATTATTTTTTAAAAATAAATTTTTATTAGTACCAATAAACTAATATTCCTCACATTAAACGTAGTAAAAAAGTGAATCTTATTCATGTGCAATAACATTGATGGTATGAGAAAAGACTAGCAATATTAATAAAGAATAATAGTTTTGTCAAAGGTTATATTAAAAAATAAATGAATATAGATATTTTAAATATATTTATTTAGAAATTATTTATTAAAATTAAGTCATTTTTTTTTAAAATTCAAAGAGTTATTTTATTTTTTATTTGAAGAGTTCTATACTTGAATTTGATAGTCATTTACATATAAAGTATTAATATTTAATAATAAATATAAATATATGAAATACAAATAAAATTATTTTTTATTTTCCTCCTTACACTTATAATGAAAAGAAATAATATAAATTTTATAATACCTTTGAACAATAAAAAATTATATGTTGAAATAAGATATAACTTAATTTTGTAATATATAACCTTTAGAAAGTTGAATTATTGAATATATGAATGTTATCTATTATTACTAGGTTGATTCTTTTGAAAACATAAACAAATAATAATTATTTGACTCTCAATATATAGTTTAGAAATCATATGATAATTTTTTAAAACACTATGTGCATAGAGATTAATGTATTGAACTAAAATATTATGTGCGTAATTGATGTAATGAACACACTTGGTATTTTGTTTAAATGATTTTATGAAGATCTTTTCAAAGATGACTAATGGTAGGATATTCAATAAGCCCTTGAGGATATTGCCAAAAAATATATTCCTAATCAAATAGACTTTGAATATAGCCAATATCTTGATCAAACACTTTCCTTGGAAGAATTAGAAAATGTTCTTTTCTTCATGGCACCTTTTAAAAGTCCAGAGATGGGCTCCCTATGGAATTCTACCAGGCTATGTGGCATCTTATTAAGGATGATTTTTATTGCCTATATTTGAAAGCTTTTAAGAAAGGATCATTAGGTCCAATCATAAATGGAGGCATAATCAAGCTCCTTTCCAAGGGAAAAAAGGAGGATACCATCTTTGATTGGTGTCCAATCACCTTGCTCAACACTTCCTATAAAATCATTACAAAAGCCTTGTCCATTAGGATTAAAGCTATTATGCAAGGAATTATTAGAGTTGAGCAAACAGGTTTTATTGCTAGCAATTTTATTCTTGACAATCTAATTTTGACTTGGGAAACCTGTGAATGGGCCCAACAAATAGGTCAGAACGTTGTTGTAATCAAACTTGATTTTGATAAGGCATATGACAAAATTCAGTATAATTTTATCCTTAACATGCTTCAATGTTTGAGGTTCAGGCCTAAAATTCGAGCTCATATCAAAATGTTGTTTCAAGATGGTAATGCTCAGATTATTATTAATAATTTGTTGATAAAATCCTTTCCTCTTCATAGATCTATTCAACAAGGATGTCCACTTGCTCCATCTCTCTATGTTCTCACAGTTGATGCATTGGGATATATGTTGCATAATGCCAATAAAATGAAGCTCGTTGTAGGAATCTCCATTATGCAAGATATTGTTGTTATTAATTCTCATTATGCTAATGATAGTTTATAGTTCTTACAAAATTTTGAAAATAATATCTCTAATGTGTTGGAGATACTGGAGCTATATTGTGTTGTTTTTGGATCTAAACTAGCTCATGACAAAACTAAATTCTTGATGATTCAAACATGATCTTCTCCTTGGATTCATCAAGAATGGAAATATATTAAGCATGAAGAAATCATAAGATATCTTGGGATACCTTTTGGTCTTGGGTTTTCTCTTTCGAATATGTGGAGTTGGTACCTTAATAGAGTCAATAATAAAATTTTTAGTTGGAGAAATAAATTCCTTTCTTTGGCTAGTAAAATACAAGTTGCTAACAATTTTTTTCTTGCCACACATATTTACTACTCATCTTGTTGGATGCCCTCTAACAAAGGTTATGAGGACTTAAATAAAAGGTAAATGGCAATCGATGGGATAACAAGATAAAATATTTCATGCTTCCTTTTTCTCAATTAAAGCTTCTTCATCCCTTTAGTCCATCTGGAAGGTTTATCAATACATCTGTCATTTATTAAAATAGAGATATGCCTCTCTACAACATGGGTTCAACTTTTCCACCTCTTCCATTTGGTGGAATAAACTTATCCTTTATCATGAGCAACCTCTTGCTTTAAGTTTTCCCAAACAATCATATTTTATTTTTAGAAAATGAATTCGTAATGTTGGAGACCTTTGGGAATTTTCTACTTTGAGTTAGTTACCTTGGCATATCCTTAAAACTCAATTTAATTTGAGCAACAAGTACAAACAATTCTTGATATTTGTGTATTCCTTGTACTGCTTGAATTTTCTATGAAGCTATGTACTCCTATTCATTGCAATTTCTTCAAATATTGGCTATGGTTGTCAACTTATCCTCTCTTAATTTTTCCTCTAAAAAAGATATATTTGAAGTTGCTTCCTATCTTACCCTTGAGACCTCGCTTAAATCTCAAATAGCATTGCAAATTTAATAAAAAAAATTGGGTAAAGCTTTCTGCTTAGATTTGGAAATCAAAAGCCAACTCAAACACCCAATTATTGGCTTGGAAAATATAACACCGCAAACTACCCATTGGTGTGTTCTAGTCAATTACTTGCCCATTCTGCCTAAGAAATGAAGAAATGAAACATACATTTTGAGGATGCTTCTTTGTTAAAAAGTAATAGAACTCTATATTTAATGACCTATCGACTATTTTCAAGCATAAATTGAAATGGAAAGAGGCATTACTCAAGGTCAGGGTTAATGATAATGTCATTGTTGATAGTGTTAGACATGTTATGTTTTTGCACTTATGGAGAGATGGGTGTAAAGCAATGTTTATAACGAGCCTCCTTGTTCTCGCAATTGCAAGTGGAGTTTGAAAATGATCCTACTATGAAGTTTCAAATCCAACAAATCAAAGTTCAAATGAATCAATTGTTGAATGATAAAAAAATTGCATTACTCAAGCTCTTAAGTCTCAATTGCAAAAATGACTATTCTGTTGTTTTTGATTGGTTGTTGTTCCATGTTTTGTTGGATAATTGTTGCTATTTTAAAAAAATTGTAGTGTTGGACTTGCTGGTTCTATTGGATAAGTGTTGTATTAAAATCTTTATAAAGCTGGCCCAATTTTGTTGTTGGGTAGTTTATGTTATTTGTCATTTTTGTTTGATGTTTTTTGTATTGTAGTTTCTAACTACATTCCTTATTTGTAATCTACATTATTTCAATAAAAACATATTTTTGATTAGATACGTGATTTCAAATGCATGTGCTCATTTACAGTAATATTTTAATCATTTATTGTAGAAACTTTTGAAAAATTGGACAACCAAGTAAATAAATGCTATCTCACTATATCCAGCAAACATAAAGAAAACAATAATTATTTGACCTTGAATATTTATAGTTTAGAAATTGTATGAGATTTTTTTAAAATCTTATGTGCATAGAGATTGAATTGGATAAATGATTATTCTTAAACACAAATTCTAACTATATGATCAATAGAGATGGATTGTGAGATTTATATATAAATATATATAGATATAAACAATACAATTACATTCTATAAAACATTTATAATTTAGAAATTGTACGATAATTTAAAAAAATATTATGTACATAGAGATTGAATTAAGTGATTTGAAATTGAATATTCATTTCTTCTTGAAACCAATAGAAAATGGATTGGGAGATTTTGAAGTATACAATAAAATTTGAAAAGACAATGCAAATATTCTATAGAGATGAGAGAAAATTTGGATAAGGATGAGTCAATTTAATATTTATATTCCCACCTACATCTCATCATAATTATGCACAAAACAAGGAAATATTCAAATAAGATAATAAAAATTATCAAATTTCAAAATGACACATTAATTTATGAAAATATAATTTACTAAATGATTTAAACCAAAAATATGTCAAATGATATAATAAAATAATTACAAATATTTAAATAAGATAATGAAAATTATCAAATTTCAAAATGACACATTAATTTATGAAAAAATAATTTACTAAATGATTTAAATAAAAAATATGTAAATGATATAATAAAATAATTATACAAAATTTTATGTGTTTACTTCCCTACAATGTGATAAATTTTTAAGGAAAAATACAACCCCATATAAAATTATCCCCTCTCTAGACTAAATCAAGAAAAAACATTTAAAATATTGTAGTTCATAAAATTATAAAATTTATAACAATTTTTTATCTAAATTTCTATAGTTTAGATTTTATTTTTAATTTAAACTTTTAATGCATAGAGATTTTTTAATTTTTTTTTTATACATAGGGATTATATTGTATTTATACTTATAGATCCAAAGTACAACCGTTTGCTATGCAAGTATTAAGCTAATTTCACCAATTCCACCAAGAACCAAAAAAATATCTAGAAAATGTTTGTACGGATCCTCCAAAACACAAGCCATAGTTTCAAACATTCAATAGTTTAAACAGTCTACATTTAAACCAATCTAACCATTTCATACTTGCATTAACAAAGAAAAAACTAGTTGTTAAAATACTAAGAACATACACTGCACTTCACAAAAACTTATTTAGAAACACAAAATCTTCAAACTCCTCCCTCCATTCATTGCTATTAGTTGCCATAAGCCCAAACCATTTCTTCAAGAAGATGACCGCTACCGCTACTATGGCCCAGTGCTTCATCAACCCAGTACCCTGAAGGTCCAAGAGAAACGAAAAAATCCTCACTGTGTCTTCATCCTTCAACTTCGCCACCTCCAATGCACACAAAGATCCTCGACTGTCCACTACCACCCGAAGGAGCTCATCCATACCACCCAACAGCCCGGGTATGAACAATTTCCTTATTAAATTCCTTGCTTCAATCTTCAAGAGCAAATTATCCAGTAGGGAAGCCAAAAAAAGAGAAGATATCTGCAAATTATCACGCCCATACTTTTTTTCCTCCAAAAAACTTGAACCCAAGACCATTTTGACTACAACTAACACCAAAGGCTTATAGTTGAGCAAAATTATTTTAAATCGTTGGTCCGTGATGAAACAAAGGTGGTCAACCTATCCTTAGACTTGAGCAAAATGGGGGTCTTTGCCCCAAACCGAGCTACACCCACAATCGAAACCTCTATCAAAAATTTAGAGGACCCAACCATTCGGCTCCCATTAGTAAGCGCTTGACAAGATGACAACCAGATTTCAACCACAACACTAAACTAGAACAAATGCCCACAACATTCTGTGCAAGCCTTAAATGAGTACTTCTACCAACTGCCGCCAACCTCTCTAACGTCTTTCTCCTACATGCAAGCTATACGAATGCAAGTGATAACCCACCTCCCTTTAACTTTCATTATTTCCTGCATCTCGGGAAGATAGATGAGTTGTCTTCCCTGTGCATTCGACTTATTGATGAGACAAGCCAAATCTCTCCTACCGTCATGGCTTTCCACCCGTCACTATCTCCCCCGTACAGCTCCAACGTGGTCGTTCATGCCACCATCCTCCACCACCTTGGAGGGCGCCCTCACTACCTCCCATTAATGCATAGAGATTTTTACTAGATAAACAAAAATAGATTATAGTTTTGATAAATAATTTCAAATTTCAAATTATATATATGCTCATTTCTTCTCAAAAATAAATTCTGACCATTTATTTATAGGAAAATAGATGGTGAGATTAAAGCAAGAAAATGCTAAAGTAAGTTAATAAAAACTATAAAATATGAAAATGCTAGAATAAAACTATAAACTCTATAATAATCTTAAATAAAATTCAATTAAAAAAAATCTTCAAGTTTTTTATTGTAAAAAAAATTACATGATATTAAAAAATCATGTGCATAGAGATTTATGTTAGGTTTCTAAGAGGCACTTGCAAAAATTCAACAAACACAAAAATCTTATCAAATATCAAAATGACATATTGATATGTGAGTACATTAACTCTAGCATAAGTTGGTTTATATCACTTTTTATTTATTGGAAGCTTCCTAATTGCATATCATTCTCCTCCATTAAAATATAAGAATCTACACAAAATCAATACAATTATAAAACAAAAAGGAAAATAATTAGGCTTCAAATTTTAATAAAAATCTATGTCAAAATAGAGTTAATATTTATATAAAACATGCATTTGAATCATTGGATTGATCATCCATGTTAACTTTACACTTAAAAGATGAAAAATTGATCCAAATGAACAACAACATAGCTACTAAGAATTTATATAACTAATAGAAATTTTAAATGACAAATATTACCAAATTTTATAATAGTAAACCTAAATGTTGTGTGATTGGGATTCAAAATCAAAGCACAAGTTTTAATTTTATGAAAAATATGGCCTTAGAAGTATGTTGGAATTTAATTTTTAATAACAACTATGAGCTAAAACTGAAACATGTAGAATAATTTTTTGGTGATTCAACACAAATCACATATATTACTATGAAAAAATGGTCCAATATAAAATTATAATAAATAATAGTGTAGAGATCACCTAATGTTTGCACTGAATTCTATAAACTTAGGGTGATATTGTACCTTTTTTTGTACATCCTATTCACCAAATTTTGAGGCTCCAATTTAAAATATTCTCTAATATGTGAATATTCACCACTAAAATAATCATTGGTCAATAATGTGTGCCTCCTACTTAAAGGATTTTCCACCTTATTGGTTACATCCATCGTGTGTTTGAGAACAAAAGAAAACCCATACAATTACCATACCCATTTTATGTGACTCTAATTTTAATTTTAATTTATTGTCGATAAACCTCAATTTTTGATGATTAGTATATAGAAAACACTCTCTTTTTATGAATAGTTCTTCCACTTTCACAAGGCTTGAATAATTGCATAAAAATGTTGATTATAAACTAAATATTGATACTTGTCTTCATTCAATTTCACAAAAATATGCAATGAGGGTTTACCTTCTTGACTCAAAACAATATCAAAATCCTTGTACCACTAGCACTACAATCCACTTGAAATACCTTCTTAAAGCCTAAAAACACCAATATTAGCTCCTTTATCATCTTCTTCTTTACTAGATCAAAATTCTTCCCTATAGCAGGTATCTATTGAAATCCACCCTCTTGAATGCAATTTGTTAATGGCATACATATCCCATTAAATTTTAAAAATATTTAAAATAAAAAAATTCCAACTCATCACTTTTGACCTTTGAGGCATTTTGTGGTGTTGACCACTCGAGAATTGCTCTAACCTACTCTAGATCAATCCTCAATCCATCTTGAGATATCACAAGTCCCGAGTACACTAACTCTTTTTGTGTGAAACTACACTTCTTCATGTTTATAAACAACATCTCCCTTTTCAAATATGGTAAAACTTGCCACAAGTGTTCAATATGTTCTTCTCTAGTATTTCTAAACACCAAAACATCATCTAAATAGATAATAAATCTACTTGAAATATTGGTAGATCCATAAGGAATGACAAGCCACTCATACAATCTATGCATTATTTTAAATTTTGTCTTCAAATCATTTCCTTTGGGAATTACAATATGATGATAGTCACTCTTAAAATTATTATTGAAAAAGTAGCATGTTCCACTCAAACATTTGGTTTCATGCTTTAGATTGTGGGGTTTTTCTCTCGAATTTTTTTTCCCCATATATACTTATGTGTTATAATTGTATTTTTATGAGTTGTGTGTCTATTACATGCCAATACATACATTTGTGATTTTGTTATTATAAATTGTTAAATCGAAGATTGCGTGCATTTTCTCTCCTCATAGATTAGTGTACGAAGCATTGTTGTACCTTAGCTTTCTTTCATCATCATGAATGGCATAAACATAATACTACCAAGGTCCTTCCAAAAATATATGACAATTATTTGTGAAAATCACATCATATCATATACCTCATCTACATATCCTCCAATATGAAAAGATATTGAACACTACTCTCTCATAATCATCTATTAGCCCTTTTGCAAGCATGAAACCTAATAATGATTAAGATGTAGTGTCATTTTTAGAAATAAATTTTATCTACTATATAAATGAACACTATATTATTTTTTCTCTCCCCGTCTATGATTATATTACAAAACTTCCCATCAAATTTAGGCCTAGTGCATAAGATAGTCGTCCTCAAACATAGTTTTGTATCTTCTTTAGCAAAATTCAATAAGACCTTGTGCAAAAATAATTTCTCTCCATCTTTAGTGTCACAATTTATGTCTCTCTTCTTGATTCATCACTCTCTCGTGCAATATGCACTCTCTTCTTAGCATGCCCTTATTCTTTTGCTATCCATAGATATTTAAATACCTCGTGCCTTGCTTCTTCACATCTGTAATAGGTACCACTAAAATTCTTCCATGATCTCCTCTACCTTTACCATCCCCTTTCTTGGAAGTATTTTCATCTTTAGAATATTATGTGTGACTACTAGATGTTGTGGTCTCCTTCTACACAATCCCTTGTTTATTACTTTGTTTGTGTCTTCCACCATTACTCTTAATTTGCACTATTTATTGCTTTCTAGAAAACTTCTCTTCTACCCTCAACACAAGTTGGTAAGCATTCTTAAAAAAAGAATTCGCAACAAAAATATTTTATATTGAATTACACTCTACAACTTATTCAAATACTGAGACACCTTCTTTATGTCATCTTCCATGTGAATTGCTTGGTTTTGTCTATAAGACTTGCATTCTCCTTTATACATATTCCTTGGTATTATGAACTCTAGAATTTATTGAACAAATCCACATTGTAATTTATTAGTAAGAATTTATCCTTCAATTGTGCCACCCTCAATTTGATATTTGACCTATTATTTTCTACCTCATCTTTTTAAACATAGTCCCACAATAAGGCTACACACCCTTTCAGCTTATGGTCTCATACTTGATGTAATTTGTGATTGACATCTTTAGTGTTGTGAACAAAAGTTTCTTGGCATCATTGAACTTGTTGATAAAATTCATGACTTGACTTGTTGAATCTAGTTATCTAATGCCATGGCATTAATTTTCCCCTCAAATACTAGAATATCAAGATTATTTTCCACTCTAAAGGGATTGTGATGATGTGTTATAGCTAGTTGGTTGAGATGTGTCAATGTTGGTGGTCCAAGTTGAGTCATGAAGTTGTGAAACTATAAGAAAATTTCTTGGAATTATGTTTCTAATGCCACACTGAGTAGTTTTTGCACTTATGTAGGAACCACATGTACATATTCAACCACTATTGTCCTTTGTTATTAGTATTTTGAAGGTTGCTAAGATATTGAACTAGGGACATGATCCTTTTGTTAATATTATGAGTGAGGTTGTACGTGCATGAAATTGTTTGAAATGAGATTTTTTAAGCTTTAATGCCAATACTCTAAACCCTAAGAGGGCCAAAGGATAAATTTTTACATTAGAGCAATAATCTATAAATTTTATAGAATATGCATAAGAAACTCTAGGTTAGTATGTAGATGCATATTCAAGAAAAATAAAAGAATTTACAATGTAATTATATTTCATAAAAGAAGATATATACACACACACACACACACACATCAACTTGTTGGTATGAACTTCATTTCCTATACGATCTTGAACATGAAAACTATTATACAAAGGGGTTGTAAGCTAGGCCTTCAACAATATGCTAAAAAGGGTCAGGGGCATATGATGTGATTATCATGTGCATAAAAGCATGACAAATGTTAAACTTTTATAGAGCCAAGTGTTGATCCTCTATGGTTGCTTACATATGTGGTGTAGATGTGGAAATATATTAGATGCATATGGTATTGAATAGTATGTGACCAAGTGGAGGCATGCAAACCCATGTGCAATGCCACAAAATGTGGGTGAATGGTGATGTGCAATGATACACAATGACTATACATTGAACTAGGTTGAATTATCTTGCACAAAATTGTGACATGATTGTTTGGTGTGTGTTGAGTGTAGACAAGTGTGCAAGTTGAGAAAATGGGTGAGACTATAGTTGTAGATGTGATTGCACTAAGATCAAGATTTTCTTCTAATATTTGTCTCTCTAAATAGTGTTTTTTATATCTTGCCTTACAAGTTATATTATACATTCTTCAAATCATATGACTATTTAGGTAATTTTTAATACTTATGTAGGCTATGTATTGTACTTTGATTATCTCTTTGGATTGAATTAGATCACACAATGAAAAGTGAAGTAGTCGACGACAAATAATTTGAATTCTAAAATTTAAAAGGGCTCATATCTATGCTCATAGATTTGAACAAGGATGCCAAACAATAGGTTTGAGGATCAAGAATGCAAATATAGGGATAAACAATTGGAAGGGATTGAAATATGAAATGTCATGAGCCAATTTGACATACAATTATGCCATTTATAAAGCAATTATTACATTTATGACACCCTAATAAAAATAATCATGAAACATGAACGAAAAAGACATTGTTATACAAGTTTCACCATGACAATAATAAAATTTGTGACAACTACTATAATTTTTATTATACATTATATTATTTTTTAATGATATAATATTAAATTCTTTTGATCATTTCATGAGTTAATATGAAATTACTATAATTGGCTAAGAATTAAATGCCAATATTCATGATGTCTATTTTGTTAAACATGAATAAATAAAAGAGTGAGGCTATATTATCAATATGTATGACTCAAAGTGTATAATTTGGGAACACATATGAGCCAACACTAATATTGTTTGCTTATGAGTGAGGCTCAATCTTCTTTGTTAAAATTAATTATTGGTTTAGTCATGACCAATTTAAATTACAAATGCAAATAAATATTCTTTGGTTTATTGGTAAATTTGAATAATTTATATAGATAATTTTCTAGAGATTGAGTTTTATGGAATGTAAATTATGGAATGTAAAGGTATGACTTTTTAAAAGGATGAGGCATATGACTGCCCTCTCTTCTTAAGGGATGATGCACAAGATTGCCCTTTAAAGAGATGAGATAGAATGACATGATATTGTGCCTAGGTAAATGTAAATACTTGACCCTCCAAAGAGATGACATAAAATGACACAAGGTTGTATTCAATTGAATGCAAATGTTTGATCCTCTAAACAAATGAGACATAATAACACAAAAATGTATCTTATTGAATACAAAATGCTCATCCCTCTAAAAAAGGACACAAGATTCTACCCCATTAAATATAAAAAACTTAACTCTCCAAATAAATAAGACATATGATTGCACCTTTCCCCTTTATAAAAATGAAGCATAAGATTATACCCTAGACGCATTTTAAAATATTTATCCTCTAAAAGAAAGGACACTAACCCCACTAAATATAAAAGCTCAACCTTCCAAATAAATAAGACGTGATTGTACCCTTCTTTTATAAAAAGGGGCCACAAACTTATACCCTAGACAAAATTTCAAAATATTTATCCTTCCAAAATTAAATAAATTCTTAAAGAATAAAGAAATATTTATTAATTTTGTAAATAAAAACACCCTGCAGGAGAAGCTTTAGGAGGGCTCGGTTTCCAAGGCAAGGGCCGGCGGACAGAAAAACAAGCTATACAAACCTAAAAACCATGATGGAAATAAACTTATGATGGAACAAGAAAAAGTTGCATTTGACTCGTATAACTGAAATATTTGGTTGCATGTGGAACGCAAAGAGAAAACAAAGGGCTGAAAATATCCCGCATATTTAAATGCAAGTTAGATATTTATTATTTATTTGGATTAAAAAAACAAGGGGAAATTGGTGTCCCCTATCCACACGCATGCGTGTCCGAATGGGATAATACACAGCGTTTCTTTTATATTCTCGTGTCTTACTGTGGGCCCCACCCAACGGTCCAGATTTTGCTAACGTGGCAGAACGGACGGTCCATCGTGAGTTTCTATATCCACCGCTAGTCAGAAGTTACTGGCACCGTCCGATTGTGCTTGCGGAATTTGAGCCGTCGATTCGAGAGAAGGTAGCAATCTAAGAGCTGGTTTTCTCGGCAGTCTTTTCGGGCATTTGGACGACGTCACATCGTAGCCGTCCGTTTCTTGCGATCGACGGTCACGAGGTGTTCTGTGCTGACGTGTCTTAACTTGCGGAGGAAGTATGGAAATGACATTTTTAACTGTTGAGAAATGAGAATGGGACGCGTGGAGACCACGTGGGCTTCTCAGATGTGGGCTGATCGGACGGGAAGGAAAGCAGCTCGGGCAGCAGAGGCCATCGCAGCCGTCGGTTGGGAACGCTGACGTAGGGCAAGGGATAGCTATTTCTGTTCTTGTAATTATTATGGTTAGTATTTTAATAAGTAATTAATATCACTTTTCTGATTTATGTCTGTTTTTTTTGTTTTTGGTAATATTCTTTGTTATAGGTCTGGTATGTGTGCCGAAATTGAGGCGTAAGAAAGCTTTGAAAATGATTGAGAAATGCTCAAATTTGCTCCAATGTGAGCTCGCAATCTGAAGAAATGCTGCATTTGAATGGGTTTTTCGAGCTCTGTGGTCAAGATTTGGAGGACTTCTGTTTCGCTGAGAATTTGCTGCGCTTGTTTTGCTTCTTTTAACGTTTTGTGGAAAAAAGGTCTGAAGATTTCATGCGTCAGGAGATTTTTTTGGAGCCAAGAATGCATAAGGAGCTGCAGAGAAGGAAAAAAAGGCTTTCTGACAGAGATTTAAATATTACTAAAGAAGATAGTTTGGATCTTTGTAAGAAAATCTCGGAAAAATATTATTTGAATGCTTGGAGCAAAAAACATTTTTATGAATGCGCGCAGCATTAATTTGAAGCGTAGGAAACGTAAGGCTCAGAGACGTCAGTGTGAGATCCCATCATTTTATTCATTTTTTGTACAGCTTTAATCAATATTCTGCTCAGAAGATTTTTTTTGTTTTGTTTATGTAAAGATATTTTCGTGTGATAATAATTTGAGGCCTGATTTCAGATTGCAGAGAACGAAAAGTCTGAAGATATTTTTTTCCGGTGGAATTGCAAAAATACCTGAAGCGGCATGCGGACTGGGAAATTTAGAGGCCGATTTAGAGATGGATAAATTGTGTTAAATTTGTCTGTGTTTGTGTAAAAACGGTTTTTTTGCATGATAGATTTGATGGAAAGGAATCGTGAAGGAAGACGTGGAGGTAATGGCAGTGGAAATGTTTCTTCCAGCCGCCGACCTAGAACGTTCGGATTCAGGGATGCTTCTGGTATGGTTTTATTTATCTATTGAAGGAAAAAGCTCAGATTAAAAGATTAGTTGTGGCTTACGTTGCGGTATTTAGATTATTAGATTAGTTCTTCTGCGGTTTTTGCACTTTTTGGAGACTTTGCCGTATCTTGACCAAATGCAATATTTTTGCTCTTTTTTGTTAATTCGGGCATTTTAACTGCAGTTTCGTGAAACTCTGCTGTATTTGTGGCCAAATGCAATGTTGTTTTTGGTCTTTTTGGTCATTTGGAACATTTTAACTGTCTTTTAGTTTTTAATAGAATTCGAGGTTACATTAAGTTTGAGTTTTCTTTGTAAATTAAGTGCATCTGAGTGGTTGGGTTTAGTCAGGCCAAATGATGTTTTTTGGGTTCTGCTGAATTCGGCGCACTTGTCTATAGCAGAAGATGAGAGTCAAAATTCTAGATTTCGTTCCAAGAAAGAAGGCTTTGGTTCAAGGAAACGGAAAAATTGTCGAAGTTCCAATGGGGAATATCATCGTGGCCAAAGTGAGGAGAGGGATGAGAACTTTGAAGATGCTTCTGTAATGGCTGCTTCTGAAGAGGATGACGATCTTCCACCGCCTACAGTTGGGCGACAGTCAGGCAAATTGAAGATTCACTTGAAGGTGTGGATTTTCGTGAGATGAGATTGCTTTTAAAATCCTTTTGGTCAAATTGGTTTTTAGGATCTATCGGATTGTATTTTTATGGGTGCCTAGTTTTAAAAACACTCTCCCCAAGTTTTGTTTGAATGTTTTGGTTTACCATTAAATGTACTAGGTTATGCTGAGGGCCATCTTTATTGTCCGTTTTAAAATTTTGAAGCATGAAATTGTATATGCCTGTTTTGTAACTGTTGCAGACTACTTATGAGGAGGTGAAGCCCATTGTAGTTCCTCGTAAGCTGCGTACAGGTTTGATAAATTTTCAACCTCTTTTATGTAAATTTAAAATTTTGTCACTTGTTATTTTAAAGTCTCTATTTTATTTGTAATGAATTTTAATCCTAAGCAATTCTGTGTGATCAGCAATGCTGAAACGTTACAATGAGTCAACACCTCAGTCTCATAATGAGACTAGGAGGAAATTGAACGTAGAATTCGCTGTTGCAAAGGCAACTACTCCTTGTTCTGGCACAGCCCTGCAACCTGCCCAAGATATGGTCAGTATAGAGAAAAGTACTTACACTATTTTGAACTGGGTTCTCTCTTAGCTTTTTATTAGACTGTTTGATACTATTTTTGCTGTAATTTTGTCATGCAGAAGCCTAACAATCACAAGGTCCATTCTGACAAACATCCAAAGGTCTGCTTTTCAGTTTGACTACTGGCATTATGATCAAAGAGAATGTTTCGATAATGCTGGATTTAGTTGGTGCATTGGGTGTGCGTTGCTTAAATTTGGACTGATTCCTGCAGGTATCTTCATCAACAATATCAGAACAAGAAGCTGAAGTTGCAGAAACTTTGTTTGATCTGGCAAGAATGTTCTCAAGTCAAGCAACAAATTCTGAAACAAAATCGCAATCCAATTCAGAGATGAAGATGGGGCCAAATACTACAATGTCACCTCTTTCATCTGCACAACACTGTTCACCTGTTGCTACCATGGCAGGTCCCCCATCTTCTAACCATAACTTTAGTGCATTAGGAGGTATGAATTCACTTAGCATGAAGTTCAATTTCTAGTATAATTGTTCTAAATTTTATTAGAAAACTAAGGGATTGCTCTCTGGGTTTACAGCTTCAAAAAGAAAGCACCATGATGTCTATAAGTCAAAAGATGCTGGAGAGGCTGTTGGAGGTGCTCAGTTCTCATTAACTGCTAAACAATGCTTGTCTGCAAGTTCATTGGGAACAGCTGCTGAATCTGTGGATGCTGAGCAATTTGCTGACACAAGTCCATTCCAGACAGAGGCATGCACTGACCGTCTAGCAGAGCCCTTAGCTTTGTCTATGGTAGCCTCAGTAGCAGTTTCCCCTAGCACAAGCACTAACGCCTCTCTCACACCCACACAGATGTTGCAAACTGCCAATTGCCCCAAGATTGAAGAGGAAACTTTTCAGCGAGAAGAATCTGATAATCATACATTCACACAGGAGGTCCCAAGCACTTACACTGTTGTAGAGAACAAGGGCCCTGTTACCAACTTTAATGATGTGAAAAGTGAATCTGAAAAGGATATCGAAGCTGTTCGAAACTCAGTTGAAAAAGAGACTACAACAAAGTTAGATGCTGCGAATGGGCAAGTCTTAATCCTGTCCTTCTCATAATGGATATTTTTCATCTTTGATTAAATATCAAATTTTGTTCCACTTTAACAGCTTGATCTGCACTGATCACAGGCTACTGCAGTTGCCTCTGGCCAAAAGTAACTGTCCTGGCAAATCAGAAATTGATCTGATGGTGAGATACAAAATTCTCTTTTAAAACTTATGCTGATGATCACTATGTTTTCCCACTTTCCGGCAAAGTTTATTAGTCTATATAATAAATTCTGTAAGAGCTGTTAATATTTGGGGTATTTACATTTGTTTTGGGAAGTTTCTGATTTCAGGTTTTTTTTGTGGAAACTCCACTAATGCACTGACAAGGGATCAATCTTTTTGAATCATACGTCTACAGGCTCCTCCTAAACCTGGTGATGAGATCAATGACATTATGAATACGAAGAAGCCAGACATCAAGGAAAAACAAGAGGTTTTTCTTCTGGAATTTATTTTATGTAGTAAATTGATTTAAAAAAGGAAAATGGCAAATTTTATCTGTTTGAAAAGTTAGAGTACAAATTCTTAGACTGGATAAAGGCATGCATTTGTTTTATATTTGATCTAATAGCCTTATTATGCCTAATGATGTAGCGTCTAAATATTTAAATTCTAATTCAGTTTTATGTAATTGTCTTTTGTTTTTGGTAAACTTTTTCTCTCTAATTATACTGAGTTGGTTGCATCTATGGATTATTCTAAATTTAATAAATGTTCGCTTGCAGTTTGATATTGAGGGATATGAACAAAAAGACAGGACAATGAATTATCAAACTTCTGAACAGGAAAACCAAATGCCCGTCAAGATAGAGCAAGATGTGTGCAAATATCAGGAATCTGGGAAAGCTAATGAACAAATGAAAGATATGCCTGATCAAAGCAATTGTTTGGACAGACCAAAACAGGATGTTGGTAAAGAATCGCCAAGAGGAACTGGGAAAAATGTTAAGGCAGACTCAAGGGTGCAGAGAGGAGATAGATCTGGTATAATTGATCTGCATAGCTGATCATGCAAATGATGGATATTTTTTTTTAGCAGGTCTTTGCTTTGGGTTCAATGATTTTAACTATTACTTGAATTACCAGCTTCAGCAACAACATCAATGCCAATTGGAGTAACTGGTGTAACAGGCCCAACATTACCCTTATCTATGGGACTTTCTGGTTGGTCTGCAGGACTTCCTCCATTAGGGTACGAGTATTTATTTTGTTCATTCATTATCAGTCTGGATTTTGACACTGCAGCAAGTTGTTGCATTTTAATTCAATTACATCTTGGGATAAATCTTTTCTAATTCTTATTGTGTTACAGATATTACTCTCCAGTAGCCGCTGCTGCAGCCGCAGCTGCAGCTGCCGCTTGGCCGTCATCTCTACCTTTGACAGGAACTTCCCCAGTTGACGAGAACATCAAACTACCATCACCTGTAATAACAAAATCTTTTAATTTATATCTCTTTTTTGAAGAAATGTTGCATGCAGTTAGTTTTCAAGTAATATTTTATAGAACCACTTCTGTTAAATAGAAACTAATGATTTTATCAATTACATGCTTACCTACAAAAGGAAGAATGTGACCATTGAATGAAGTATGAAGTTAAATGGACCTTTCTCTTAGATGGGAATAGTATACATTATGCAAGGTGATCACTAAGGATTCAACTGAATATTTTCCAGTCAATCTACATTGACCCATATTTCAAGAGTAATGTTTCACTATATACCATCTCTAATTGCATAAATGGTCCACTTCGAACTCATTGCATCCAGGTGATTGTCACAGGGGTGAATACTGGGACTTCTCTGGAGGCCACCCATTCTAGTACTACTCCAGTTCAAGAGTGCTTAACCATGGAGCTTCTCCCACAATCAATCCCACTTACCTTGCGATCCCATCTGCAAAAAATTCAGCAAGTATTGTTCCTGACCAACCATTACTGTGGAGATCAGTAGCTCATTCATTGTTATAGAATTGGCGTTTCTGCAGTGTACCATTATGCAATATGACTATTTTGGATTCAACCGTGTAATTTCAAGTCAATCTGCATTCCCATATTTAAAGCCTAGAGGTTCACAAGAAACCATCTCTTGTGATACATGCGCACATCACCCCAACTGTACCTTAATTCATTGTGTTATACATCATATAATTTCTCGTATTTGCCCAATGTGGACTTAATGTCACATTGAGTCTATTATAATAATCTTGGTTATGCAATAGCTTGTTTCCAGGAAATATGTTCGGCTGCAATCTTGTGCTTAACTACATTGTGCGACTGTGATTCTATTTCTATTTTGATTGTTTCTTCTCCATCCTCCTCATATCCATCTATATTTTCTGTACTTCCATCAATCCATCTCATTTTAAACCTTTTCTAGTTCCAATTAGGTTGTCTTATTTGTTCAAGACACTAGACTAAATAATATTGTGATGGTAAGAGTACAGGTCAACTTGTGGCCAAGGTACTGGTTATTTTTATGGGGCAGACAATGGCCCTTTTGGTATTAATGATGTATTTCTAAGTGAGGCAGTTCAAGGGCAGGATGTAAGCTTTGGGTTGTGGATATAATCCCCACTAAGATTTACGGTTTTTTTGTCATCTTATTTGTGCATTTTTGACATATTATAAAGGAGCAAAAACTACAAAAACTGCATGTCTATTGGCTGTCATTCCATTCCCCTTGTTTGTAGCAGTTTCTTGTGTTCAGATTTTGGGCTTTTAGTTGTCAAATAAGTTTAAATCATCTGAATTGAACTTAATGGCCCTTTAGAAACATCCTTAGAAATACCCAAAGAGAGAAACACCTATGTTATGTACATCCATTATCCAAAATCCCCTGTAAGACAGATTAGTTACATAGAAACTTGAGAAAAATGAGACAATTCTGACATTCAGTGGATTGCAAAGACATAGATTATCAATTCATAAAAATGTGGCAAGTTTGTTAAGGTGTGCATTAATAGAAAATATCTGAAACGGAGAATTATACTTGCAATAAGTATAGCATTAAGGCATCTTATGTGAAATTAGGAAGATGACCAGAGAAGGTGAAGAGCATCTCCGAAGAAGAGTTACAACATTTTAGTCAAGCCTAGACTATGTAATGAATTCACAAGATGGCTTAATAGGCAACAAGAGCTCATTACAAAGAATCAAGCATCCATAAGCATGGTGGCTTGTGCTCTTGCCAAGAAACTTGGGAGTGGAAGAAAAGAAGCCCCAAGAAGAAAATGAAGACAATTTTTTTATAGATGAGGATCTATAGTCTAAGAAAGATAACGTAAAAGACTCCAACTATATCTCCCTTTCAAAGTCGAAACAATATTTGAAATTAAGACTTCAAATCCAAAGAAATTTTTAATTTGTTTTGTTAAGGTTAGATATGTAATGCAAAGTCTTTGAAGTTGCATCTGCTCTTCAATCCTATGAACTAGACCAAAGAGGACTCCAAGAAGTCGATGGCATTCTTGAAGGAAGGAGAAGAGGTAGAGATTGAGGATAGTTTGCATATATATGAGAATTTGGTTGCATCACTACCAATGTGGTTAGCTCAGAGCAGGAAAGAGAAGAAATGGTCAAACTTTTCCAAATCAAAATCTGAATCAAGACAAAAGTAAATGGACTTATTGATGCTGATTTAGTCTAGTTTGATTTCAGATGAAATTTTATGATGTTTGGTTTTATAACTTATGATCGTCCACATCCATACATGTTGGGTTGGATGAAAAAGGTTATGAGAATACTAGTAATCAAAATAAACAAAATCAAAACTGACTTTAATTTAAATTATGTTAATTAGATGGAGAGTGTTGTTATTCCACTCAATGCATTTGATGTTGTGTTTAGGGGTCCTTGTATGTTTGGGATGCTCTCTTCATGAGGTTGGTAAGTAAATACAAATGTGTCAAGGACGGGGTTGGCTATATCAGCAAGGTACATCAAAGCAAGCCCAATCTTGCGATGGTAAGTGCCAACCAAGCCAATTTTTTTTTTTAAGCGAATCAAAGATTTTGTTTACTTCATTTGGAGGATAAGCAAGATGACGAGCTAGTACAAGTGATTGTGTGAACAAGGGCTTGAAAGATTTGGATGAGTTGTATTCTTTTCAAAAAGTGTTCCAAGCTCCCGAAAGCTAGCCACTAAAAGTGAGCCATGAAATTCTTTTGTTGTTAAATTTTCCTCAATTCATTTTTGGAGAGTAATAAGGCAAAGAGATAGCTTTAGTGCTTGTTGAAATAAGGGGTTATTTGCCCAAATATTAAAACTATATGGGATCCATACTCACAATATAGAAGGATGGCTCTTGGAGGATAAACATAGACTACAATGCATTGAATAAAATCACAATCAAGATTTAGGTTTCCACTCCCTAGGGTAGATGACTTGTTGGACCATTTTCAACATGTTGAATATTTCACAAAGTTGGATCTCAAATGAAGAACTGTGAATTTACATAGCAAACACTAGTTTAGTTTGGACATGTGGTTGGAGGAGGAGAATTGAGAGTGGATCAAACAAATGTTGAGGCTATCACAAAGTAGCCCACACCAAACACACAGCTTTGCTGGAGCAGTGTAGTATATTAGGAAATTTCTTCCTTTTTTGCTCTAATTGCAACACCTTTGCAACTGATTGTAATGAATGGTAAGAGTTTCTATTGGAGTTAGAAACACATACAAATGATTTTGATAATTTGGGAAAAAAAATCAGCCACTCACCAGCTCTTGTTCTTCCTAACTTGCAACAACCATTAGAAGTTAAATGGATGTGAGGTAAGTCAATTTCTTATTATTTTGGAGCATTTTCTAAAGCTTTAAGAGATTACCTAGTTTATGATAAGAAAATGTACTTGCTTGTTCAAGCAATTAAGAAATTGAAGTATTATTTGTTGGGCAAGGAAACAATTGTTCATATTGGTGACAAACCTCTTAAATTTTTTGCAAGGACAAAATAAGTTGCAATAGGCAAAACACTACAATGGATGGGATTTCTTCAACAATTTGATTTGGTGGTCAAATACAAGAAAGGGAGAGAAAAAGTAGTGATGGATATGCAATCTAGGTCATCCATTACATATCAAGCTTAAGCTTCTGCCATAGCTTCACAAATTGAGCATTTCACACAAGAAGCTTATGAGAAAGCATACACAAAAGTTGTAGATTTTGGAGAGAGATATACAATTAGCTGAAGACAAGAAAGTTAGATGTTGACAGACAAGGCTGATTTCTACCTCAATAATTGGTTATTTTGAAAAAATATTTGTGCAAACAGAGGAAGAATTTCTACTTGTAAGAGAGGCACATACATCAAAAGTTTTAGATTACTTTTGAGTTGGAAAATAGTAGCAAAATCAAAAAGGTATGTGTGTTTCTCCACAATACAAGAGGAAGCTTCTAAATTCATTAGAGAATGTATTTTATGTTAAAGTCGGGATGGAAATATTATATATGCATTTACCTTTTGCTACTCATGGGAGAGAATTTCTATGGATTTCGTAGGGGGTTTACCAATGTCAAAACTTGGACATGATTATGTTTATGTGGGTGTGGATAATCCCATTTTGACAATCAAGGGCTATGAGACAAAAGAGTTATTTTTAACTAATAATGCTTGCATGCGTAATGATTTGCCTAAGTCTATTGTTTCAGAAAGGGATTCTAGATCTTTTGGAAAGTTTTGCACCATTGTGCGGAGCAAGATGGATGCCAACTTGCAAATAAGCACATTCTTCCAAATTTAAACTGATGGGTAAATAACAGTGGCCAATAGAACCTTGTTACAACTTGTAAGAGGGTACATCAACAAGTGTCCAAGAATATTTGATGAATCTTTGGCATTTATTTAGCATTCATAGAATAGGACAATTTAGGCATCTATGAGAAAGTCATCTTTGAAGCATGTTTGGGTTATTTAATATTTTCCTACTAATCCACTTGATGTTTCATGTGAACAACAAGAAGATAAAATAGATACAAAAGTGACAAGGGTGGCCAAGTTCAATGAGTGGATCAACATATCTATTTCAAGGTTCCAGAACAGCTAGAGATATCTCAAGCTTAGTACAAAGCAAGGCAGGAATGACATTGTCTAAAGTACACTTTCAAGGCAAGGGATAAGATATGGCTTTACTTGAGCAAATAAAGCCTTCAAGGGCAAGGAAAAAACTTTAAATCTCTAAGGTATGGGCCATTTATAATCTTTGTGCAGGATGTCGAGATTGCTTTCAAGTTAGATTTACTTTCTTATATGAGAATGTATTCAGTAGTTGATTGTGAGAATTTGTACTTTATGAACTTTCCATGCTAGATGATGATGAAGATGAACAATTATTACCTTCCATTGAAGACTTCATTATGCATGCACAAGGATAGTTAGAGGAGGATATTATATTTCATAAGAAAGTAAGAGAAACAAGAAACGCGCTATTAGTGTCTTCATCAAAGTCAAGACACCAAGCCAAGCAACGTTGTACTCCAAGGAGAAAGTGGGAGAAATCTTTCCACATCTCTTGTATTATAGAGCATTTGTGGGATCAATAGCCTTGGAAGAAAGGTGGGCGTGATCCATAAGTATCAAGAAAACATCGCCTCTTAACAAACAATAATTTGACAATGTTCATTAAAAAAGCATGGTTTTGTTTGTACAATGACAAAACTACCTTGGTAGTTCTGTCCTTACAATCCAGTGGTTCCATTTGTTTTAGTGGCAGTTTCCTAGTGACAGTGGTGGTTTTGCAAAGCTGCAGTTGCATTTGTGTCACCAGCAACTCAGTTTGCGACATGGGCAGCTGCATTTGTGACAGTGGAGGCTTTGTCCTACAAAGTGATTGTTTAGTCTGAATGTCGCAACAAGTCTAGTAATGGCTATGAAACTGCCTCTTCTAATTCCTGACCAGTTGGAGTTCTTTAGTTCATGAAGGGACACCTCCAACATTTGGTATACGAAGAAGACAGCTCATTCTAAGCATAAGAAAGTAGAAGTGAGTACAAATTCAGTTGTAAGTATGCTGAGGAAGGGGAGGTAGTTAAGTGTTGAGAAGTGTAGTATTTGATTGCTATAAGCACACTCCTTTTTGTACTCTTTATACCTGTCCAAGTTGAAGGAAGGAGGAAAAGTGATAGATTGACACTTCTGAATTGCTTTCCCCACATAGGCATTTCCGGTTAAAATTCTCGTGTTTGTGTATTTTTGCATATGAAATATGTTATCACTGGTTTATGTTTCTTTTCTAGCAAGTACTCACACTAAATATTGCACAAACTACATTTAACTCATTGTCTCATGGAGTTTAATTAAAGTAGGAACATCGATTAATTTGTACATATTGGCAAATCAAATATTTTTGAAAGAGATGTGCACTATTAACAGTTTTGAGATCTTCAAATATGGCATTTAAATCTAGATAATTAGGCTAAGAGGTGTAGCTATAGTGGGGCAGCAAATTGTGAAGTGTAAGGGCATGAGTGTGTTACCAAAAACTATTAAGGAGCTGATATACAAAATAAATAAAAATACAATATATGGCTGACATAGAAAAGTTTAATAACTCTATAATAATCTAAACAAAAATAAAATAGCTCTTAAGTAAATAAAAATAAAATAATTCTTAAGTAGTTGTAAAGTAAAATAAAATAACTCTAAATAAATAAAAATAAAATAATTCTCAATATTTCTAAATTAAAATAAAATAACTCTTCAGCAAAAAACAAAAAATCTCTTCAAATATAAACAAAGTAAAATAAAATTAATTCTTAAATAGTTCTAAAGTAAAGTAAAGTAATTCTTTGGTAAATAAAAAAAAAATTCAAATAAAAATAAAGTAAACAATGTAAATAAAATAATTTTTAAATAGCTCTAAAGTAAAATAAAATAAAATATCTTTTGGTGTTTTTCAGATAGATGTATTTAAGATCTCTTTACTAGTTGATTTGATCCAAAGCATGTAAAGTCCTATATCAAATAATAAACTGATGAGACGTACTAAGTCAGGCAATTGTATTTTATTAAATGTGAGACATATTCACATGGGCTATCGTATTTTATTAAATATTCTTATGTATTGCACATAGCTCTATGTACTTCCTCTTGAAACTTCCCTGCAATTTCTTTGTACTCTAAAGTACAACACATGCAATTGCAACAATCTATATGATTTTCATTGTGGCATTGTGCTTATATCACTTTGTATCATAACCTCTGGATTTTGTCACTTGAAGGTCTTCTATCTTTCACTCGAGGATATAGTTCAAGCTCACTCTACTTGATCGTTTAGAGTTAATTCGTAGGTGTTCTTACTAGTACAATCGACCTTTTGTTTGTGATGGACTGATGACACCCAGAAGATTTATGAATCTTCTACATTTTTTACAAACTTTAGTTTCTGGAAAGCAAGCAGTGAATCAAGTTAATATAAATAAGTGCATTGGGCATTCAGGCTATTATTGATGTATATTGCCAACTCTTAGAACCATCAAACACAACATTGATTTGGATATTGGCAACTTCCTAATTTTCTTGCAGATCACATCATGCCTATTGAGAATATGGAGATAGAGAATCAATAGAAAAATCTTTGTGAAGATGATAAGATCCACCTTGCACTTCTTCAGTCAAAACCATGGGCCAAGAAAGAACAAAATAAATGGAGATTATGCTTATATTAGACCATTGAACAGAATAACCTTAATAATTTGGTACCCACCATGCAAGATTGATAGTCTCATAGACCAGTTAAAATTGGAAATTTGTTTAGCAAAACTGATCCAATTATTGGCTACCATTAGGTCCATATGGAACCTTTTGATGTTTTTAAAGTGCCCTATAATATACCGTTCTAAATGAATGGCTTGTCATGCCTTTTGGTCTTACCAATGCCCAACAACATTCATAAGAATATGCAATGATATATTTTACCTGCATCTGTGGCAATTCATGGTAGGACATTCAAATGACATATTGGACTAAAGTAGTAGTTGGCAGGATTGTTTCCAACATATTCAGATCGCTTTTGATATTCTGTGACAGCAAAAATTACAGGTCAAAATGAAGCAGCCATTCTTTGGGCTAATCTCCATTCAGTATTTGGTTTTGTAATTGACCAAAATGATGTACGTGCAGATCTGACAATATTCTAATTAAGAATATGCTTATTCCATCCAAAACCACAGGATGGAAAAGTTTCCTATAGTGCATATATTCTACAAAAATCATTTGACATCACATATGGCCTGTTCACTTTGTCAACTGTTCAATAAAAAACTCTTAGCATATAATACAACAACTAAAGCATTGAGCTTAAGGAAACCCTTTGCTTATCTCTAGTGCTTTCTCTTCTTGAATTGCATCAGCCCTTTAAGATAGAGAAAAATGCATCTGATTGTAAAGACACTTTCTACAGAAAAATAAATCTACGCCACATATGATAGTAATTCAATACATTGGTTTAGGAATACAGGGAATGGAGAATCTACTTCCTTGGTAAGGGCATAATTTAAACTGATCATCAACCCCTCATGTTTTTGAAATCACAATTGAAGATTTAAAAACAAAGGCATCTTAAATGGATCACTTGTATTCAACAATTTCATCTCATTATCAAGAATACTTGTTGATATGTTGAGTAGATACCTTCCAAGGTGCTCTATACCAGATTTGTTACATATGAAGATTGGAAGTAAATTTATTGTTGAATTTCACATTTTGGCCCATTCGCACCTCTATACAACAAATTCTAGAATCAGATAGAACTTTTTTCAATTATACTCAGATGGTTTGTGGTAGAAATTGATTCAGCTTTGTGTTCCTGTTGGTTTAGCTTGCTTCATATTCATTCAAGAGGTACATCATATGGTGGTCAGTTTGGCACATTGAAGACTTTGCAGCATTTACAAAGATATTTATGTTGGCCTTTTACGAGGAAGCATGTGGAAGATTTTATAAGATGTTCATTATACAGTCAATCAAACCTTCTGATAGGAAATTTGGTTTGTACCAGTCAATTTTAGTACTATCAAGGGCTCGAGAATCCATACCCATGGAGTTTGTTAAAATATTGCCAACTACTCTTAGGAAACAAGATTTTATCTTTAGTTATGTGTGCAGATTTTCCAAATGGCTATATTCATTCTGTGCAACAAAACTAAAAATGCTTTTGAAATTGCTGGATTGTTCTTTAGCATGTATGTTATCACTTTGGTGTAGCAGTTACTATTATTTCCAATCGTCACTTAATACTTCTTAATGCCTTTTGGAAAACCTTGTGGAAGCTTTTTGTCTGTCAGTTGAGCTTCACTACATTATCTCACTCACAAAATTGATGGTTGTTAGCTGCTCCTTTGGTTCAGCCTGTCCACATTTATCACTATGAAAGTAAACAGTGACACCTATCTTAATGTTTTACAACAGTCACAATAGAGCTGTCCATGTTTCTGCAGCTCACGCCATTTGGGATTTGCTATGGATGCTGACCCCTTTTTTCTTATGAGTTTTTTGGTAGTTCTCCTCACAGCTTCCGCATTTCATCTAACAAAAGAGCACATTTCGTTTGTCCAACATTTGGCTAAAATCCATGCGCAGGTTCATGTTACATTGCTGAAGACTCCAGCCAAAGACAAAGAGCTCTTTAAAAAGTTTCAAGTGTCTCCACATTTTCAGATTGGCTATAAAATTTGGGTTTACTTGGTGAAATAAATATTGAAACAAATGTTAAGATTGAATGTATTCTGTATCATTCTGATATTATTATGCAGCAGGCTTGGAGACAATGCTTTTAGGTTGGACCTTCCCTCTCAGCTTGGTATACATGATGTGAACGTGAGTCAACTTAAGCTTTATGAGCCATCTTGAAGCAAGAGATCATCTCTCATCTTATGGAAACCATAACATAATTTCAGCCTCTTTTGGATAGAGATACTCTTCTTAATGTTTATACATGCACTTCTAGGTACAACTCCACTACCACTAGAGCCTACTTTTCACAAAGGCTTATTGCCAACTCAGGCTATGTGGATGTTCAATTAGCATTCAAAAAGGGTTCTCATATTTAGAGCAGAATGAGGAACAAATTCCTCTAAGCTGGGAGGAAATGATAATACACTGTTACTTGGGATATACCATTTTATTAAATGATGAGATAGGGACACGGAGTATTGCAGTATTTCTGTATTTTCTTGTATATTACATACATCTCTATTGAACTCCTCTAGAAGCTTCCTTATATATCTCTCTTGTCCTAGAAGCTTCCTTGAGCACCATTTGTACTCTATATACTCATAATAAAAAATCACAAATGAGTTCACAACTTGTACAATTGTGGCAATCTCTTTGTTTGTTTTCCATTTTTGCAGTTCTGCTTGTTTCATTCTTGATTGAATTTGTCTTTGATATGTGTGATTTTTGAGTAATGACTGCCAAATTTCAATGTTAAGAATAGTTTTTCCAGGTAATTTGACAAAGATTTTAATATATATGAAAAGAGACCGAGGATGATAGTGAAACAAGTGAGAAGGGCCATGAAGCAGAGCAGAGTCTGTATAACAAGGATGATTTTGCATAAATGGAAGGGATAGATCCCAATGCGATCCAGTTTCTTGGAAATGTTGATATGGACAATGATAGTTGTTTAAAGACACTAATTTTCTCGTAAATAATAAGATGGAATTGATGAAGAGAAGTAAAAACTAGATCATTTCATCCCTTACAAGGAGCATTTGTTACCAAGTTAGAGATTCATATTCCACATTTTTATTACGAAATTCTTGATATTAAAATATGTCCTGTAAACAGACACTATTTGGCTTGCAGCATCAGGAGATCAAAAGCTATCAAGAGATTGATAGCCAATGTTCAATACTGGGTAATCTTAATAGCTGGATTGACACGTCTATTCCTCTATCAGGAGAATTCCTTAGAACTTCTCAATCAATGTAGTCAAATATCTTACATGTTATAGATAATACCAGAATTAGGAAGGAAATTGATCAAATGCATATGGTGAGAATGTGATGTTGTGACCAATAAAACTGCAAAAGTAGTTTGCTTCACAAAAATACCATGCTTTTTGCAAATCAAATTGCTGGTCCACTTGCCATTACCCAACTTTTTAGAGGGGCCCGATCACTCAATTATAGAAGTTTGTATAAATTTTGTGGTTAATACCTCTTTAATGGTATCTTTCATACCATTCCCTATCTTTAGTTATAACTTGTATTCTTTCTTTTTAAATATTCTCCCTTTGAAGCCAACCCTGTAGTTTGACGGTTGACCCAACCCATGTGAAAAGTCAAGTCATCTAAAAGGTTGTGAACTTTGTGCAATGCTTTATCTGTTATCTAAATTATTTCCGGATTATTTGAAGATTTTCAATTTTTTTATTGTCCCCAAAATTTAGGTGCTTCTCTTGCCTTATTATAATTCAAACTCAACTTCATCACTAAGATTTTTCTATTCAGGATTTCAGATATATTATTTTTCCTTGGCTGCAGAGTAGCTTCTCATTCTGTTTGTGTACTTCGTTTATTTTAACAAATTGTGATCTGTTAGGAGAGATATGTCTTCTTACACAACTATCACTATTTTGGTGCAGCTTTTTCTCCAGACACGACACTCATGGAAGCGCTCTGCCACACATGTATATATAACTCATTTCATTGAATCTCAGCAGCAGTTGAGAAAGAACCCTTTGTGGGCTGCAGCTTTGGCTGCAAATACTTACAATTTAAGCATCCCAATGGCACCAAGAGGTTTACTGGGTAGTGCGCTTGGTCCTGAAGTTAGAGGTTCTGGGTTAGGTGCAGGTACTGTTAATGGAAGAGGATATGCAATGTCAGCAATGACAAATGATAAGTCATCTGGCCCCCATGTAGATGTGGTTGGACGAAAGTCTCTTTCACAACAACAAACCCAAACAGCACAGCAGCAACTCTCCTTATTTTCACAGGTAGATTCTAAGATTGATTCTATGGTTTGTATACTTTCTATATCAGTTGCAAGAATTTGAAATTTTGCCGTGTATTGCTTTATCCAGACAGGATCTTCTTATGTGTTCCCTGTTACCCAGTCAGCTTCCACCTCTGCAGCTGGAAGTGATGCTGGAAGAGTAAATGTTGGGGTAGGTGAAGCCATGTTAAGCAGTGGCAACTCTGCAACGTTAAGCAGTTCATCAGTTCATGTTTCTCCAGTTGACACTGAAAATGGTACTTCAAACAAGGGTGTTGCTAGTGCTGCTGCTGTACAGGCACAACTCCTGCATTCTGTAATGCAGCGCAATATATTTCCATATTCATTCTCGCATCAGCAATTTGGACCACTTTTTAGTGGACATCCATCTCCACAACAGGTTGGTGGTGTCAAATTTCCATTTTCGCACAACTTTTCCTGAACAATGGCACTGGTGGAAAAAGCTAAAAGCTGAAGCCAAACTCTGGTGATTGCTTTTAGGAAAGTAGCTAATTCCTTGGAAATGTTTCTTGCAGGTTGCTCAATATTACAGTAACCCTTTCTATGGTTCTCACTTATTGCAGCCTCTTACTCCTGCACAACAATCTCAAAGTCTTTCTAATTTGATGTCAGAAACGACTGTCTCTCAGAAGCAGCAATATTCTCAGGGATGTAATTTTGCTGCCTCCGGGTCTCTTCAGCAGGCAATTCATATTGCTGGAGCTTCATCTGTAGATCAGATAGGTAAAAAGGAATGTGTCACAGTCAGTGGTATTCCTACAGCTGAAATGAAAGCAATGGCATCAATAAGTGTTTATGGTCAGACTTCTTCAAGTGTGAATTTTCCTTCTCCTGTACTTGCTGCAGTTATGGGCACATTTCCAGCCGAATCTCAAGATATAAATAAACCCTTTGTTGGAAAGCAGGAAAGCAAAATGCATCAACAGTCACAAACACAATTGCAATCCCAGTACCAGCCAACACTAAAATGGCAGCAACAACAGGATATTGACACAGTTAATTGTGTATCTTCACCTGCAATGAATCTGAAAAGTCCCAATCCATATGCATCAGAACCAGTGTCACCAATTAGTGTTGTCAAAAGTAAAGGATCTGATTCACTCCCAGCCGTTACATTGGCCATGGCTTCACAAGGCCACACAGTTCTTCAGACTGCAGGTGATGGCATGACAGGTCTTGGACACTACCAAACTGCTACTGACAAATCACTTATTTCTGGCCAACTGTACAACTTCTCTATATCTGAAGGGCATAAACAACAACAGCAACATCGCACACAAAAACAAAGGCTAGTTTCTGTTGGTAATGAAGATGACAAGTCAAACATTGAAGAATGCAGTTTTAGCAACAGTGGTTGTAAAGACAACAGAAAATCATCTTGCAAACTCCAGCCAAACCAAACAAATATGCCAAGAGTTGACTTGGAGGAATCTCTAACAAAAAATGCTTCTGGTGCACCAAGCTCTGCTGGTCCACATTTGAATATGGTGGCACCAGGTTTTCAAGGTTCTTCTAACTATTATAGTGTATGTGGTCCCAGCCAACAATTTTATCAAGGCTCCAAGCAAAAGATGGTTCATTACAAGCCTGCTTCAAGCTCGAGTACACTGACAGCACCAGCCACAATAGATTCTACAATGGTTACATTTTCAGAAAGGACGAATCCTCACCCCTCTACTTTTAGTAAAATGCCTCAACAAGTATCATCATTTCTAGGGCATGCTGTAAGTACTCCCAATCAGGGGGTAAGGCGGGGAGGTACTCTGCAGGAGCATGAAAAAGTTTCTCAACGATCATCAACTGGATCACCAGGGCCTGCTACTTCTGGCTGTCCAGTTCCACCCACAATTTCCTCCATGGAAAGAGCTCCGGGGAAAACACCAAGGAATCATCAATCTGCAACGAATGTAGTTCCATCAAGATTAACTCCAGATTCATCCATCTCTTCTTCTGGTGTCAATCCCTTATCTCCCCTCTCACCAGTTCCAAGCGGTGCTGTTAGTGCTAAAAGTGCGGTTTCAATGAAAGATTCCGCCTCACCGAAGTCTTCGTCTGGAAGCAACTCAGGGAAAAAGACCTCAATGCCATTTCAAATGAATGGGGTGTCAATGTTGGGATCCAACTGTTTGGCTCAGAATGTGCCTTTAAAACCTTCACAGTCACAGCTTGTTCAAAATCAATATGATATTAATCAGCAGCACTTGCCCTATCCATTCTTTCAGCAGACTGTGCAATCCATGGAGTCTCTGCAGAAGCAATCAACAGTACCGCAACAGTATCATTTGTCCACTAATCAGCAACAAGCAGTTCAAATTCAGAAGCAATCTTTGACATCTCAACAAAACCATCAGCTTCGGCAGCAACTTTTTATGCAGCAAAATCCACTATATTTTCAGACACAGTCTCATCAACGTCTAGAAATTTCATCACAACCCCAAGCCACACTTTCACAGCATGCGGCAAAGCAAATGAAACCACAATCTGGACAGATGGTTTGTCATTCTCAGCAACTTGGAAATATCTCTCAACAGCAGATGCTGGCAGCCCCTCCAACTTCTTTTGGTATTGCATCAAATGCTGATTTGCCTGCTGCTTTATGCATAGGGACTTCAGGGAATATTTCTCTAACAGGAATGCCTGATGGAGTTGCACTACCACGTGGCACTGCAGCAGGATCATTAACACCTGCAAAGTTAACTACTGATATTAATAATTTGTCCTCTTGTTTTCAGAAGGCCAATGGTACTGGGCCTACTTTTCTACCAAGTCAGTGTGGTCCATTGAATTGTGCGCCTTCAACTCAGCAGCAGATTAACAGTAACTATACAATTTCTTTGCCTTATCCAAATCTATTATCTCAGGCCACTTCAATTACAGATTCAACACAAAAATCTGGGGATGACAAGCCGGCAACAAGTAATTGAATTTTTACATTGGCAATACAAATGTTCCATTTTTGACCGGAGGGAATGATAATCTAAAAAATATTTGTGGCCATGAAAGGAAACGGAGTATTGCTTCTACATGGCTCTTGCTTAAGTGATTTATGTTCCGGAAGCCACAATTCATTATCTCTCAATAGTAGCCAGCTGAAAATGGAGGGGAAATGTGAGAACCAGACATGTAAAATTGAACTTGTAAATGGGCTTCTAGCTTCTAGTTGATATAGCAAAAAATATTCAATATAATGTCACTGGAGTATAATTCAAGACAACTTAAATTATGCTCAATCCTTCTTTTATATTGATTTCATTCCTTGGTGACATGCTTTTCCAACTGGTTGGCTACAGTGATACAACTACAATATCTTTTTTATCTATATTATCCTCTGGGGGTGTTTGCATTCTTACATATACCTGATCTATGATTCACACATGTTGGAATGCTTAGAGTAAATTTTTCTGCATTCACAAAGTTTGTTCTGTTCTGGAGCATTAAGAACTTTACAAACAGGACAAGTTTGTTCTTTCAAGCTTTGTGTCAGTAAATTCAACAGAATTTCATATTCTGAAACAATTTTTTTTCACGTCAGTTAGTCCTGTTCCTTTTCCTATTAAAAGCGCAGAGGGTGTAACTGACAGAGACAGAGACCATATAATTTTTTGGTTAATTGGTAAGACAAGACTCTCGGCGGATTAGAAACTTCAAGACAAATTTTGTCTTTCTGGAAGAGAAAATATGGGTTGTGGGACAATAATTACCATGATCGAACTATAATTTTTGTAACTTAGTCTCTTGTTGTTTGAAAGAAAAAGGAATGTTCAGCGGTTGCACGACGATCACTTATTTTGGTATCTTGTAGTGTGGAAGTTCAGTTGACATATGGCCATTTCCTTGTAATTTTAGGACGAGATTTGTTACAGTAACTACCTGTTTCACGAGGATTTGAGGATTATGTGGTTTAAGTCAATAAAAAATTCAAAATGTTAGGAAAAATTGGTGCCTTTCCCATACACGTGTAAAATAAGTTGACAGTATGTTATCAGTTATTATGATTTTGTCAGATAAGTGGGAAACAAAATCCAAGACTGCTTAAGATTGCGTGCTACAAGTGTAACGGAAGTTTGAGATTTGTCATGAAGTTCTTTGCATTTGTTTGGAAGGTATATGGTATTACCGTATAAATTATTGCATGGCATACACAAATCTACGTTTGCTTCTGCGTTAGCTTGCAAAATTGCATTCCTATCTTTTCTATACTGGTTTGATGAAGCTCTCTTGATGGCACTTCCATTCTATGAAGCAATCAAGGGTGAGCCGACAAATAAGGAAATAATATTAATGGTAATCATAATTATGCAGTTGCTGATACCTAAAAAGAATGCACTCTAAGTGGCTACAAAAAATCTCAGCAACATGAGGGCATAACACAATTTTGGCTACATCGAAATTCATCAATTTTCCATGTGTACTTTTTGGACTGGTTCAAAGGCATGCAAAACTGATTGCACACAGAGCCTCATTGTAACAATGTAGCATATCCAACAAGTTATATCCCCAACAAAGTTTTCATCAATTTTACTGGTGGTTGCAAAGGAAATCAATGTGTTAAGAGAAGCATGTTCTTGGATTGGTAAGTGCATACACCTTTGATTGTCATGGATTGACACACATTGGGGAATTTAAAGAAATAGTTTAGTTTCTTTTCTATAGTAGACATGATTTTTCCACAGTCCATGACATGAGATAGAGAGCTTTGGAGTTAATTGTTGAAGTTTTCTTGCATCAACATTTTGGATCCACATCAGTGATCCATCATAAGGATGATGAAAAAATTGAAATGAATTGCAGACAGGTCTGACTAATTACAGGGTGAGGGTGAGGGTAAGGGGAAATAGAAAGAGCGTGGGATAGAAAAAGGTAAAATGAAATGGTTTGCAGATAGGTCTGACCGTATACTTGGTGAGGACAAGGAGAATTGGAAAGAGCACAGGAAACAAGAGTATTAGGAGTACTTAGTCGGACTTGTCTGCAATCCATTTCTTTTTATCCTCATCTTGATGACGGATCACTTAATTTATTTTCTGTTGGGTGTTTTTATGTCGCGTCTTCATATCTTGCTCATCAAACAAATTGAGTATAATTCTTTTTATTGTGTTGAATTCAATTTTGTATATGTTTATTGTAATCGGAAGGATACATGTGTACAAAAACTAGTATGTAAATGTGGAAGTAAAATTCTATTAGTATGATCACTAATAGACGTAGATTAGTTCGATTGTAAGTGTATGACTTTGCATATTCCACATCCTGTTAGGACTCTGCGCATCCCCAAAGGGCAGTCTACACTTAGGGAGAAGTCTGCAGCTTAGGAAAAGTGTTTAGGGACTCATTATTTGGAACCATAGACCTTTGTAGAAAAGAGGAATAAATGTTATTACAAGAATTAGGAATATTACCGGGAAACTAACGAAATGCGAGTAGTGAAGTTGGGATATCGAGCTCAAGAAACAACATAAATTTTGGTTAGACATTGTAAGGAAACCGCAAGAAACAAGAAATTTACAAGGGAAAATCATTTGAAATGACAAAAATTTCGAAAGAATGTGGGTGGGTAACTTCAGAAGCTTGAAATGCCTCGCGAGACTTCGAAATATACGATGTCTATTAACTTAGAAGCTATTCTATATAGTGGCATGTCCATATGATAAGATTTCGTTCCACCGTAATAATTTTTCCTATAAATTTGATTTCCAATACAAGACATTTAAACTTTGAAGCATTCCTGAAAAACAATTACAAACTATCAGAAAAAACATTTAAGAATTAAGTTTTTCTACTTCATTTGGGGACAAGAAAGTACCGCATCTCCCTGTTTTAGCAATCTGTAGAATTTGGGCAATGGAATTGAGAGATTATATCATCTTGCTTGTCATTCCGAAAGTTGGCACAACCTTAGTTTATTGACCACAACCTTATATGAGACAATGAACCTTTAGCAACCCTATTTTTGCTACGGTGTACGATAAAGCTTTGTAAGTGATGCTAAGTAGTTGAAATTTGTATATGAATATTTTTTATATTAGGTTAAACAAAATACGAGTTACAATGATAATATATCAACGTTCACAAAGGAACAGAGATTAACAGTAGCTAACAGCCATAGTAACAAAAACAAAAGTAAAATATTGCTGTTGTAGGGCTGCTAGCAAGCAACAGTTTAATAAGCGTAATGGATGAAATTGATTTTGACAAAAGGAAAACACGGTTTTTTTAAAGAGTAATTTCATTGATTATACTAGGATGAATCAGCGGTTTACATTTACTTAACTTGAATTGATTATTTTCAGAGAGTTTAATTTTAAATAAAAACTAAAATAGTTAATTAAAACACTTAAATGAAACACATGTTGGTGTGAATAAAATTTTGTACCCAGATAATTCTTTACTAAAGATTTAGGGGATTTATTCACATGTTAAGTTTACTTAGGATATGAGCTTTCTTCTAGAAATCTTAGTTGTCTTATCTAGATTTTACATTATCCTAAGTAGTTATGAGTTAGTTGTCTAATATGATAGGATTAAGACATTTGTCATGATCTTGTCTAATCCTATCTTTCACACTTTGCCTTTATAAGAAATACATCTCTTGCATATTTTGTATGTTGATTATATTGTATCATATTGTAATTTTTGTTTGGTGGATAGATTAGGATTAAGACATTTGTCATGATCTTGTCTAATCCTATCTTTCACACTTCGCCTTTATAAGAAATACATCTCTTGCATATTTTGTATGTTGATTATATTGTATCATATTATAATTTTTGTTTGGTGGAATAACATCTTTCATTGTTGCTTCTCTATTGCTGGTGGAGGTTATTTGGTGTTGTAGATTGAAGATTTTGGTTGCTCATTTCTACATGGTATCAAAGCTTTGAACTTGACAAGCCTTTTCCTTTTTTCTTAGAAAGTTTCTACTATCAAGTTTTCATTCCGATTTGAGTTTCTATTATGATCTTGTAAATTCGTGTATGCTTTTTTCTTGTGTTTCAATATGATCTTGAAAATCAGAAAGGATTTGTATATATTTGTTAATTCTATATTGCATGTATGAGATTTGGTGATTGCAACTCTTTTGGCTATAGTGGCAGTATCACTTTTGGCTATAGTGGCAGTATTTTTTGGTTGTCCCATTACATCCAGGAGGCTCGAGAATGTCAGATTTGGCTTTCAGTTCATTCAATTTGGTCACTATTTGCAACTTTGGCAAACAAGGGTTTAAAACTCAAATCTAGAAAACAACTTTTTGTAGGTACATTTTTGACAAAAAATAACTCTTCCATTGTGTCTGAGAGGTCGATTCCATGAATTTTGATATATAATTTTCTTATATTCAGCAAAAGTTGTTTCCGAGGCAAATTTTTTTTACCCAAGAGATCGTATGCCCCCCTCATCGTAGGTACAGTTGGCATTTATTAAAAATATTCTAATTTTTTCTCAATTTTACTGTCAGATAGTTTTTTGATATTTTTTAAATTTTTTTTAAAAGCACTATGCATCAACATTACTTAGTTGTCCACAGAAGCCCTAAGGGGCTTGTAGTAAAGACAAGCCACCAATGACTTCTTTATAAGCCACAGTCAAGGTTTACAAACTGCTCAATGTAGATAAATTGCGTGGTAAACTTTTTAAAATGTTAGAAATTTTTAAAATTGTGACCACATTTTTTAAACTGCAACTTCATCTTTGCAGATTATTGCCAACCCTCCACTCCAATGTCGCTTGTTCACCACCCAACGGCACTGCTGCTGGCAGCGTCGCTTGTGAGCCTCTTGGGCTCCTTCATTTGGCCTAAAATAAGCCTTTTTTTCAATTTTGCACAACTTTTCACAAGAGTATCGATTTCTATGAGCGAGATATTGTTGGAAAAGTGTTTCGACGAGCTTCACAGTGGTGGAGGTGATTTTTTTGATTTTGCCATTTTTTGCCAATTTTTTTAGCCTGAAGGTACATGTGCACTTATTACTTGCAACTAGGCATAACTTTTGCATATGAAGTCAAAATTTGACATTTTTTTTTGAAATTGCTCAAAAAATCACAAGGAATATATTTATAACCTCTATTTTTAGTTTTAACAAACATTTTTTTCAAAAATTGTAAAAATCACCATGTGTTATAAACAATTGATTTGAGCTTGTCACTTGTACAAATTGCAAAAAAAAAATCATTGCAATTTGTATGGGGTTGCAAATTCAATTTTAATACATTCTGAGGGGGTGAAAAACACAATTTAAGTGCCATATTGTCTTCTTTCTCTTGGTGTTCTTCTGTCCAACATGGCAGATCTAAGGAAAATTGAACCACTCACTCCACACAATTATCATACATGGAAGCTCAAAATGACTATATTGTTACAATCTAAGGGTTTATGACAAATTAAAGAAGCATGACAACTGGATTTCACAAGGGAATATGAAAAATTTACCCATAGATGCAAAATGGATGAAGTAAAAGGACTCATTGGCTTACATGTATCTGATAACTTGTTTCATATTGCAGAGTGTCAAACACCTAAGAATGTTCGGGACAAACTTGAAGAATTATATGATCAAGTCAATCAGTTCAGAAACTTGCAGCTTCAAGTAGATCTACAATCACTCTCTCCATCTATGCATTTCCTTCTATTCAAGATTTTCTTGCATAGTTCAAACTAATTTTGTCACAATTAAAAGGATGTGGGCATGGTAAATTGATTATGAATGTATCTTTTTGATTCTACCTATGTTAAGAGGCCCTTATCAAGTGTTCTCTTTTACTTTCTATTCTACTATAGATGCCATGGGAAAAGAATATTAAATGCCTTCTTTTGAATTGTTTTGTGAGCATCTTACTCAGGAGCAGGCCAAGTTGGTTCAGTTGGATGCACTACCTAGTTCTAAGAATAAAGCTCTAATGGCTCAATCTTCTAAGGCTAAAGGAAAGAATAAGAAGAATCCCAAGCCAAAATAATCTTTAGGTAGTGAGTCTGCCTCCAAACCAAAGCAAAAGAATAATCAAAAGTTCACTCCATCTCCTTCTTCTTCTACCTTTGGAGATTCTTCTTCCAAGTCCAAGAAAGAAAAAGAGATCCCTATCCATTTTGTGGCAAAACTGGGCATGATGAGTCTCATTGTTTCAAGAGACTAGAAGCCTTGGAGGAAGCTATGAGGAAACATAATATTTCAGTGCCTAAGTCTTCCTCCATGGGCAAAGGGCAAGCTCTTTTGGCATGTGCCTTGCATACATCTACATATAGTTGAATTCTTGATTCAGGTGCTTCACATCACATGATCTATTCACGTGATCTTGATTCCATTGCTCATACTTCCACTTCCCAGATTGCAATTGGGAACTCTTCACAGATTCCAATTTTGGGATAGGCTTCGTTCAAATGCTAGATGGGTGCATTGAGGCTATTCTTCTTTTTCCTGATATTTCAGCAAATCTCCTTTCCATATATCACATTTGTCATTTTGGAGATGGAAATACTGTTGATTTTACTCCATAGAATGTGACTATTCGACAATTACAGGATCTTGGGAAGGTTGTTGCTACAAGGATAGTTGATCATGAGAACCATTTGTGTTGGTTTGATGGCTTTGAGTCTTCATTAGGTTCATGTTTTATTGCTCATGTTGATTTAATGAGCAAACTTTGGCATGAAATATTTGGGCACTTGAACTATATATATCTTCAGAAGATGCACACACATAACTTAGTGGTTGGTATTCCAAAGATCTCTTGCACAAATGGAGTTTGTCAAGGTTGTTATCTTAGCAAACAACATCAAGATCCTTTTCCTAAGGGTCACGCTACACGTGCAACCAAACCCCTTGAGTTGGTCCATAGTGATCTCATGTCATTCCCAACTCCTTCCTTTTCAGAGGCTAAGTAGTGCTTAGTTTCATTGATGTTTTTTCTCGACGCACATGGGTCTACTTTTTGAAGCTCAAGCGTGAGGTTCTCACCATCTCCAAGATGTCTACTTTTTGAAGCTCAAGAGTGAGGTTCTCACCATCTTCAAGACCTTCAAAACATTTGTGAAGCAGTTAGGCTTTTCTCTTCGACGAATACACACAGATAATGGGGGGTATGTGAATCAAGCATTTCAAGATTTTTGCTGTGAGCATGGTATTCTTCATCAACACATAGTTCCTTACACTCCTCAATAGAATGGTGTGGCAAAGAGAAAGAATAAGACTTTCTGGGAGATGGCCAATTGTATGATTTAGTCTAGGTCCATGGCTTCAACATTTTGGGCCAAAGTTGTCAATTGTGTCAATTATATTTGTTGAAAATGAAGGTAAAACTTGTACTAAAAAATGTAGCTTAAAATTTATAAATCTTGTGTAACTGTAGATTCAATTTTAGTATTCTTTGTCACAATTCCTTGTGTATGATTAATCTTGAATTAGATCAATTTTAGTGTTGTAAAAATTAGACAAAAGATTGATAGAAGAAATATAAGACATAATAGAAAGGACACAACATGTACATGGAGAAACCCTTTCGGAAAAAGACTCCACCAGAATTTGATCTTGCTTGTATTATTTAACCTTTGAATGAGTTACAATAATACCGATTCAATTCTCCTTGATATGCTTCCTTGTTATTCAACAAATCTTCTTCACAACCTACAATATTTTTTCACAAAACTCTCTCATACACTTGCTGCAATAATAGACAATTATCTTGCTTACAAACTCATAAGAGCTATCAAATATATAATAAAAAATCCTCTTGAGAAAATCCAGGCCTAGGGTTGCTAAGTTGAGTTCAAACATGCATGCATAAGTCAAACACGAGTCTCCCTCAAAGTTGGCACCCAACACTGAAGTGTTAACCTCGTAGTTGTCAAAAATATCTTATGCAAGCTCATCCTCAAAGTAGGCGCCCAAACTGGGTCCCACTTAACTGAGCATTATAAATATCTTTTCCATGCAATAGTTGTAACTCAAAGATGCCAACTTGGGCACCCAAGGTGGACCCAAGTTAATCTTGTTTAATTAAAACATATTTGTCACCAATTCATGCAAACCAATGTGCATGCATGATCCTCCATTTGTTAACTGAATGTATCCTCTTATTATCTGTCCATGCAACTCAAGTCAACTAACATGCAACTCAAAGTAATTGCATGCAATTCAAGTTAACTAGCATGTAATTGAAGATAACTGAACTGAACTAAGAACTTCAATCCCTATCTTATAGGAACTCAACATGCATAAATCAAAATCCCTATTTTGTAGGAACCTAAGTTGCATTTATGAAATGTACTCAATTCACCAACCAGTTAACTGAACCAAGATGTGTCCCATCTCACATGTAGGCGCCCATGTGCTCCCATTTTGTAGGAGCTCTCACAAGGCGTCCCCACATGCTCCTATCATTTAGAAATAACTACAAATGCCACATTAAATGTTTATTTCATTCCAAATTAAACTCTTCCTAGTCCCAGTGTTGTGCAACACATTCCAAGGACTTAGGAGATACATGAAATATGATTAGAATGCAATTAAATGACATCCTATTCCCAACATTCTCCCACTTGACATTATACATTGCAATTATTCTAAAAAAGGAATCATTTATTATAACAAGTACATGACTCAAGGCCAATGGCCTTCTTGCACCACGAGAAATTTTTTGCAACATTGATCAAAGTGTCAACTTTCTCAATCAATACCTTTCCCAATCAATATCTTTCCCAAATCTTTGTAGTACCCATGAGCACCCACCAATCGATCCATGCCAACTTCAAATGCAACCTGCATAATCATGAAGCTCCAAACAAATGATTAATACTCAAAACTAAAGGAAAAACTATATCCTCTCCAAATTTCATGAAGATAACCATATCCTACCAAAGTTCCCACTGAACTGTGATACTGAGCTATACACGGCAACAAGATAAACATCAAATCATCACTATAAAAAAGTTCCCATTGAAACATGTAACCAAGCTATCCATGACATCGTGATACCCATCTTCTAAATGAAGATTATCCATGGGCTCAACACAATCAAAGAATATGTTGTTAACAATACAACTCCCAAAAGGTCAAGTAAAACCATGATAATATTTAAACCAAGAAGATCACACTCAAAGTAACCATCCCCATAACTGGAAATCAGCCCATAAACCATGTCATAACATCCCTCAAAATGAATCCTCCAAAACTAACTATCCATAGCTCAAGATCCATATTTATGAAAGATAGAACATATAAAATCATGCTAAACCATCCTTAAATGAGTCTCCATAATCAACCATGAATCAACTCAATTCCATGAGAAATCAAAGCATGAAACATAACACATCTAAAAAATATAATGGGCAAATAGCTCTCAAATAAAGAATTGCCGAGTGTGTTAAACTCATGTCCAACCAAGGTGTAGGCTTCTCAGTCTTTACTGTTGAAAAAAATCTTTTCTTACAAGTAACCATTCCAACATATATCTCTTACCATGAGAGAAATCAAGCCTCACCTATTTCTCCAAGTATCCATGAGGACCTATAACCAACCAATCCATGCCAAACTCCAAATGCAACATAGCACTATCATGAAGTAATCAAGCAAATGATTAATGTACCCAATACTTAAGAGAACTATACAAGATCAATGTCAAAGCTCTAATCATGAATCAAAAACATAAACATGAAAACATGATCTAACCATCTCCTCCAAGGAGATCACATGCATCATAACGTACATAAACATCCTAGTCTCAAGAGAACAAGTACCATGCCAAACTCTAAATGCATATCAAGAGTAAACCATGACATAATAGAAACCACTCTAAACCAAGAAACCACATCTTCAATCACATGAAGATATCCATACTAGTGAGAATCACTGCCAACAACTCTAACTGAATTGTGATACCAAGTCACACATTGACAGTGTGACAACCATCCTCTTCCATAATTTATATGTGGTGGCTTCATCTGAAACATTCAGGAGAACAACATCAACAAGACATAATCTTATGGTTCTTCTTGCCTTCTTATCAAGATTATCCCAATCCTCATCTGACCTCGATGAATGTGTCTTTGTCTCATTACAAACAACTAACCACTGATCTCTCTCTTCAAGGAGATCTTCCATTTTTAATTTCCACATCTCATACCTAGATCCATTGAACCTTTCAATATCTAAATGAGAAGTAGAACCCATTGCAACACACTAATTTTTTAAATCAGCAATTTACACAATATTAAAAGATCCCACTACAACCAACAAACCTTCAAACTTTTAAGAGAAAGGTGTCCCAAACTCTACCCAACCATTAGCTCTGATACCAAATGTTGAAAATGAAGGTAAAACTTGTAAAAAATGTAGCTTAAAATTTATAAATCTTGTGTAACTATAGATTCAATTTTAGTATTCTTTGTCACAATTCCTTGTGTATGATTAATCTTGAATTAGATCAATTTTAGTGTTGTAGAAAGTAGACAGAAGATTGATAGAAGAAATATAAGAAAAAATAGAAAGGACACAACATGTACGTGGAGAAATCCTTTCGGGAAAAAACTCCACCAAAATTTGATCTTGCTTGTATTATTAACCTTTGAATGAGTTACAATAATACTGATTCAATTCTCCTTGATATGCTTCCTTGTTCTTCAAAAAATCTTCTTCAAAAAATCTTCTTCACAACCTGCAATATTTTTTCACAAAACTCTCTCATACACTTGCTGCAATAATATACAATTATCTTGCTTACAAAATCATAAGAGTTATCAAATATATAATCACAAAACCTCTTGAGAAAATCCATGCCTAGGGTTGCCAAGTTGAGTTCAAACATGCATGCATAAGTCAAACATGAGTCTCCCTCAAAGTTGGTGCCCAACACTGAAGTGTTAATCTCGTAGTTGTCAAAAATATCTTATGCAAGCTCATCCTCAAAGTAGGCACCCAAACTGGGTCCCACTTAACTGAGCATTATAAATATCTTTTCCATGCAATAGTTGTAACTCAAAGATGCCAATTTGGGCGCCCAGGGTGGGCCCAAGTTAATCTTGTGTAACTAAAACATATCTGTCACCGATTCATGCAAACCAATGTGCATGCATGATCCTCCATTTGTTAACTGAATGTATCCACCTGTTATTTGTCCATGCAACTCAAGTCAACTGACATGAAACTCAAGTTAACTAACATGCAATTCAAAGTAACTGCATGCAATTCAAGTTAACTAGCATGCAATTGAAGATAAATAAAACATAACATAACTGATCTGAACTTAACTAAACTGAATTGAATTGAATTGAACTGAACTGAACTAAACTGAATTGAACTGAACTGAATTGAACTGAACTAAACTAAACTAAACTGAACTAAATTGAACTAAACTGAACTTCAATCCGTATCTTATAGGAACTCAATATGCATAAATCAAAATCCCTATTTTGTAGGAACCTAAGATGCATTTATGAAGTGTACTCAATTCACGAACCAGTTAATCGAACCAAGATGTGTCCCATCTCCCATGTAGGCACCCATGTGCTCCTATTTTGTAGGAGCTCTCACAAGGCGCCCCCACATGCTCCTATCATTTAGAAATAACTACAAATGTCACATTAAATATTTATTTCATTCCAAATTAAACTCTTCCTAATCCTAGTGTTGTGCAACACATTCCAAGGACTTAGGAGATACATGAAATATGATTAGAATGCAATTAAATGGCATCCTATTCCCAACAATATTTAGAACTGTATGCCTCACAAGGCAGTGTGAATTATGACTCCTGAGGCTTGGTCTCATCACAAGCCTAATGTATCCTTCTTCAGAGTATTTGGTAGTGAGGCTTGGGCATTCATTCCATATGGTCAGCGTAATTCAATGGAGAAGAAGAGTCAGCGGTTCATTTTTGTTGGCTATTGTGAGGATGTGAAGGCATACAAATTGTTTGATCTTGACACACAAGAGGTTCATTTTTATCATGATGTTCAGTTTGTTGAGTCTTTCACCCAGATGGATCCTCCTTCAACTTCTTCTTCATCATAACCTACTCAATCTTCTTCAATTGAGAATGTTTTTCTTCTTGAGGAAGATTTTGATGATGGTCTTGATCCACCTCCTCCTAATCTACCCACTAGGCCACGATGGGCTTGTACTACCCTTGAGGAGGTTGGTCCTCTTGTTGGTAATCCCATAGACACTTGTTGCACTCATTCTCAGACTTCAGGTGTTAGTATTTTGAGTCATGCCATTTCAGATGATCCTCAAATTTTTTTAGATGTTTCATGTATTCCTGAGTGGGATAGTGCTATGGTTGATGAGTATTCTTCTTTGATGAAGAATCATACTTGAGATCTTGTACCTCTTTCTAAGGGAAGAAATTTGGCTTGGTGCAAGTGGTTGTATCATACCAAATATGCAATAGATGGTTCCATTGACAAGTACAAGACTCGTCTTGTTGCAAAGGGGTTTCATAGGTTGAAGGAATTAACTATTTCAAGACCTTTGCTCCTGTTGCCAAGATGGATTCTATTCGTCTTGTTCTTGCTATAGTTGCATCACATGTATGGTCAGTATATCAGATGGATTTGAAGAGTGCTTTCTTGCATGGGGATCTTCAATAGGAGATCTATATGGAGCATCCATTAGGTTCTGTGTAGGGATCTTCACTTGTTTGTAGGCTTCGACGTTCACTATGTGGTCTCAGATAGGTCCCTCGGGCTTGGTATGAGAAGATGAATAGTTTCTTGCTTGCTTTTGGGTACACTCATTGCCATTCTGATTCTACAATTTATACTCAGAGACATGGAGATGATGTTTTCATTCTTGTGATCTATGTGGAAAATCTGATCCTCACAGGGAGTTCCACTTCCATGATTTAGAGTACTCAACAAAAATTGATGGAGCGATTTGATATGACTAACCTTGGTCTTTTCCATTACTTCCTTGGTCTTCAGGTTCATCAGACTTCTAAGGGGATCTTCATTTTCTAGCAAAAGTATGCTCTTGATTTACTTCAGATATTTGGCATGACTGATTGCAAGCCTGCCCCCACTCCATTTCAGTCAGGGGTTGTATTGTCTACTAATTGCACTTCTACAATTGATCTTACCTTGTATCAACAGTTGGTTGGCAGTCTTTTGTACTTGACACATAGTCGTCTTGATATTTCCTTTGTGGTTGGCCTTGTCTCTTGCTTCTCTCAAGAGCCTCATGAGAGTCATTGAAAGGCTACCAAACGTATCTTAAGATACATTCAGGGCACTACACATTTTGGAATTCATTACACATTAGGAGCTTCTTAGATTGTGGGCTTCATTGATTCAGATTGGGCTGGTGATGTCAATGCTTGAAAGTCTACTTTTGGCTTTGTCTTCTACCTTGGTTCTGGTCTGCTTACATGGTCATGCAAGAAGTAGAATATTATTACATTATCATCGACAAAGGTTGAGTATTGAGGTATAGTTCTTGCTAGTCAGGAGGTTTTGTGGCTTCATCAGTTGATGATTGAGTTTGGATTTCCTTCAACTCAACCCACTACTCTTTGGTGTGACAACTAGAGTGTCATCCATATCTCTCACAACCCAATGGAGCATCAACATACTAAACATATTGAGATCCACATGCATTTCATTAGGTAGCTCATCCAAGATGGTGTTCTCAACTTGGAGTATTTGCCTACAGAGCAACAAGTTGTTGACATCTTCACTAAACCTTTGGAATCACCTCATTATCTCTAGTTGTGATTGATGCTTGGGGTGAAAGAATTTGTCCTTGGCGGGTCTTGATGAGTCCTCCTTCCTTCTTTTGTTTTCTTTTCATCTTTTTCTCTCTTTTGGAGAGGAGTTTTCTCCCACTAGGGTTTTCTCCCTTTCTCTTCTTATGAGAGTGTTTTGTTCATGGGTACCTCATCAGGCCTTGTATTAGAGACCCATATTTTTTATATTTGCATTGGTTTGTCCCTCCCTAAGTTTCACTTAAGGGGGGGTGTTGGTGTGAATAAAGTCTTGTATCGAGTTAATTATTTACTTGAGACTTAGGGGACTTATTCACATGTTAAGTTTACTTAGGATACAAGCTTTCTCCTAGAAGTCTTACTTGTTTTATCTAGATTTTACATTATCCTAGGTAGATATGAGTTAGTTGTCTCATGTGATGAGATTAAAACACTTGTCATGATCTTGTTTAATCCTATTTCTCACCTTGCCTTTATAAGCAAGAAATCTCTTTCATATTTTGCATCTTGATCATATTGTAATTCTTGTTTGGAAGAATAACATATTTCATTGTTGCTTCTCTCTATTGCTCGTGGAGGTTATTTGGTGTTGCAAATTGAAGATCTTGGTTGCTCACTTAACAACACATTGGTGAAGAAATCTATTAAGAGAAAAAGAATTACAACTTTTCATTAATGGAAATGAAAAGTGTAGACATCAAGGAACTTGACATAATTTTTTTTAAAGTCCTTGCTTAGGACACTAGCAAAGTGTGAGGACATTTGTGTGTTGTATTTTTGTCCACTTTAGACATGAATCCTAAAGCACTGGTATGAAAAAATTACTTGCATGCACAAAACATAAAAGGAAAATTTTAAAGTATAGAAAAATATAAATACTAAAAAAATATATGATTTTTTTGACAAAACCTACATAAATGTGAAAATAAAATAGATTAAAAATATAAAATAAAAAGTTGGAAAATAAATCACGATATGGAGCTTGTTTCTTTCTCCAACAAAACTTGTAATGAAGAGAAAAGAGAAAATTATTTTTGTGACTCTTGAGGGGCTTGCCTTAGTCAAACCCCTATCTTGGTATTTCTACCTCCATGAGCAACCTTGATATTTTGGATATATTTTAAAACAAAAGGTAAAATGCTTGAATTGAAATGACAGTAGTTGGGATAGAAATGATACTAAATGTACTATGCTAACACTTAGGATTGACTAAATGTGATAAAATAAGGATAATAATAAAATAGACCAATATAATCAAGAACAAAGTCACTTGAAGCTTTCAAAATGCCAAAAGAAGATCAATTTTTCTTTGCTTCAATTGTTGCCATAATCCCACAAAGGTTTTTGCTTGAAAATGAAGTAGAGATCACATGTAAAATAATTAGTATACTTGTTTAGCTTGCTGGGTTTTCTTTGCAAATTAGAGCTTCCAAAAAAATTGTCAAGTGATAGAATTAATATCCAATATCAAAATTAGAAAACCAAAAGACAAGCTAGAGGTCGATGAGTGATTAAAATTTGTATGCATAGACGTTACTTTCTTGACTATTAGTGATACCAGGGGAAAGTAATACTCAAATGACTATTGTGTTTACATTTTTTTGTGGGATGCTAGTGTGGTACGTAGACATCTGTGCATTATGCTCCTGTTAAGGGAAATTCAAATTCAGAAAGCTCAAGTTATTATAAAAGTGTAAGAAATACAAAATTGAAGTGCTAAAATTTTACATTTAAGATATTTCATATCATAATGCTAAAGTGAGGATATGATATCATGTGAAATTGTAAGGGTATGCAATTTTTGACACTACATTTTGTCCCCACTTTAACAAGCATATGATTTATACTAAGTATGCATGCTAAACTAAATTTAGAAATCATGGAATACTCAAGGATATTGTAGAGGGTAGAGAATTTTAAAATGAGGTGAATATGCCCCTAGAACAAAGACATGCAAAACAAATAAAATATCCTACACAAGACACAAACATTATGCAAGTCTTTGCAAAACAAAAATGATAGTTGATTGTATACTAACTAATAAGCATATTACACAAAAGAAAAATACTTCAAACAATCATACACAACAAACATACAAAGACACACTCAAGAAAAGAGAGAAAAGAGGAGGTGGATTAAGAAGTATAAAAGAGGTATTTTCCAACGATTTATTGCTAGAAGGAATACCAAGTATGGCTAGAAAGCTATGTTATGTTAGAGTCCACAATGCTTTTGATTAATCATGGACACTACAAGCTATGTTATAGGGTGACCATGAAGAGAGGTAGGACACATGAGGACCCACAAACTAGCTATTTGCATTATGCTAGGTGGCTCATATGATACCAATACTTTGAAAATTGTAAAAGTAAGGCATGTGCAACAAAACCCCCCTTAAAATAATTGTATAATACAATGAATGCAAGTTATTTTAAGATAGAAAAGCGGAAAATAGAGAGATGCCTAAACACCATAAGAAATGTCCAAGGATGTTGTAACCATGAAACATGTAACATTGTGTTCATGGTATGGCATTACACAATATAGGGATGTCACATAAAAACAAACAAAATCACTTGAAACATACACATTGAGGGATCCATTGACTTGGGGTCAGTATAAATATATAATAGTGATTATAATCATGTGCATCATAAGAGGAAAGAATTGGAAAGTCATCATTCCTGAAGCCTTATGGAACTACAAGTACAAAGGAATAATTTTACATAATAACAAATATTTTTTTTGGGTTTAGTATGAAAGAGGCCTAAATGCCTTATATCTTTGCATCATCCAAAAAAGTCAAAAAATAATGTACAACAAAGAGAAGAATGAAGATACATATAGAGAAAAAATCATAACATTTTCATTTCCATGTATCCATGTACCTACAAGGGTATCATGGGTCCTCTAGGAGAGATTAATAAACAAACAAAAAGACATATACATGGGGATCACAAGAAAAATATGCAAACACCTATATCCTAATGACATGAAGGTACTACTCTAAGTTTTTGTCAAACAAGACATCATCCTCCCAAATTTGTTTGTTAATTTGTTTTTAGTTTTAAGGTAGAGGATGATAATATTTTAAATATAGTTTTTATTTGGCTTATTGGGTTGATCCAATTTTCAGATATTTCATCAAAATCTCTGTTTTGAAGAAACCCTTTAAATTTTATCTTCTAATTCTTTTTCTATTATTCTGTGTGATCACATATGTAAGACTATTTTATGATAGATTATTTTTATGGAAAAGATTTCAATGTTTTCTTCATAAATCATAATTAGTGATATGAGTTAGTACAATTTTTGAATATGTTGTTCTGAGATCAATAATTAAAAAACATTAAATTATATATTTCAATATCATATCTATCAGTTTGTATGATCAAAACATTTGAAACTACTTTATAACAGTTTATTGTTTGGCATAGGGGCGGTAATGTTCTAAACTCAACAATTGATTAATTAAGTGGGATAAATTGATTCTTTGATATTATTTTTCTACACTTCTTATTGATTATTTATATAACATAAATACCTTAGAATATACATTCAAAAATTTATTTTACTAAAATTAAAAATTATTGAAAAATGTATGTATTAAACATTTACACAACATCCTATACACAAAATATTTCATTAGCACTTGGTTCTTTCTAAATCCATCTTATCCTTCGAATTCTAGAATCCTCCAAGACAACAACAACTAACTTGGATTATTCTTGTTGGAAGATGGTCAACGCTCCCCTCGAGATTCGTGACATGGACTAACCGCCTCTCGTGGATCTATTAACTCTGGTAGTTGTATTGGGCATTAACAGGTCGATCTTTTGGTGCAAGGAAAACTGTGGGCCAACAAGTGGTATTAGAGCCAAAGGTGTCGGGTTCGAATCCCCTCAAGTAACACTGAGGAGTTTGTTGGCAGATGGTCAATGCTCCCCTCGAGATTCGTGACATGGACTATCCACCTCCCGTGGATCTGTTAACTCTGGCAGTTGTATCGAACATTAACAGGTCAATCTTTTGGTGCAACAACAACTATGGGCCAACAATTCTTATGCCATTTCAACAAGTAAAGTATAACACCTTCAACCATAATTGAACTTTAAATTACAAAGCATCCTTAGGTTCTTAAAAACTTTATAAACCCCCACAAGACCAACATGTATCTCTCTTGAAATCTATAGGTTGAAAGTCCCAAGATATTCTTCCTTATTTATCACATGTACTTGAAAGAGAAAGATGAACAAAGAAACAACACTCTTGGCCAACGGGCTCTCCACCCAACCATAGGGTTGCAACTTCAACCCACCCTCGAGCTAGGGGTCACATAAATCTTGCAAGATACAAAAAACATATCACATATACACCTTAGCAAATAAACACCACATAAAATCCACATTACTAACTTTTGCACATCATTCACATACTATTACTCCTTCACCTTATACACATAAATGGTTATTTATAAATAAAATAAGACAAGGTGGGTACACACCCAAAAATATGTTGGCATGAGCATGATGATGCATGGTGTTGTCATTGATGTCAACCCATTGTAGAAGTGATGGTTCATCAGTATGTATATAGTCCAGAGAAGACCAAATGTTTTTGGGAAATTGGCTAAGTCCTAGACTAAGATCTAGTGATGTAGTAGAGGAATAGTTGTGTGGTTCTCATTGCTCCACACTGCAATATCTTGTCATGCAATTTTTAGGTGATAATGGTATGTATTGAAGGAGTCAATATCCAAAGTTTTAGGATTTTATGTCTTCTATAGCAAAAGATATTGATGAAAAAGTATCAGACTAAGTAGAGACATAGTTACAGTTGCAGTTATTGTGTTGTGCAAATTTCAGGAAGTACTTGAAGATGTCAGATGTGTGTGCACTCCAAGTGTCAAGTGGTTTTGGTGGTTTGCGTGTCAAATTTTGGGATGAACAGTTGGTTCATTCAGTTATTACTTCACCAGTTTTGTTGTGCAGTACCGACTTAAGGGTTTTGGGGTCGTGTGAGACTAAATTATGTATGGAGTGGAATCATAAGAGTATCTATAGGTCATGTCGACCTATCTTGGTGAAGAACACACTTTGGTTATGCATGATGGAGTTTTGAGTCAATAGGTTATGAGGTCACACATTTCATCTAATTAGGCCGACCTAATTGATGATACAATTATTTACAAAATATATATAGGTGATTCATTGATAGTACGATGAAGTGTGCAGTGTAGTGAAAAATGTGATAGTGGTGATCTTGTGATAGTGAGGAATGAAGTGTGTAAAGTTAGTTTTCTGAGCCTAACTGGAACTGTATCTTCAACATATAACATATGCATTGTAAGCAGTTCAAATTATGGCAATGAGCCATCTTTTTGTAAATATTTTATAATTATGGAAGAAGTGATATCCTTTAGGCAATGAGCCCTCCTACTTTCTAGACAGTGAGTCCTCTCGGCAGTGAGCCCTTCAGGCAGTGTTTCTCTTGTAATCTATTGTAACCAATTATGATATATTAAGAGCTAATCCTCAATGTGGTTTTTCCATTTCAAGGGTTTTCCATGTAGATTTGGTGCTCTTGTGTTGATTGTTGTGGTGGATGCTTCAATTGTTTCTATCTATTTCTACAAGTTTAATAAGATTCTTTGTAATGCACTTTTAAGTTAATAAATTTTATGAAATACTGATTCACCCCCCTCTTAGTATTTTGGGTGTTCAATAATTGGTATTAGAGCAAGGTTCCTTCAATTTGTTTAACAACTTAGGTAGATCTTGGAGGTTGAACACATGGAAATTAGGAGGTATCCTATCCCCCCAAAATAAATTATTATGGAAGGGTTTACAAAAGAAGACTATGAAGTTGATATGGAAGGAGAACTCAAATTTTCTCTTGATGACTTGGATAAAGTAGAATGTGAGAATAGAGATATGAAAGAAAATCTTGAGGAAGCAGATGAGTGTATCAAGAAGATGAGGAATCAAGTCAAGAAATTTATAGAGAAACTCAAGAAACAAATGAGAAACTTAAATAATCAAATGAGACAATCACTAATATGAAAGTGCAAGTTGAAGAAGGAAAAAAAGTTGAAGACTGCTTGAATGCCAAATTGAAAGACGAGTCTATAGAATGCTCAAAGCTCGAAGAAGAGATTGTGTCTTTGAGGAAAGATCTAGAGAAAGAAAATATTTAAGAGGATAAATTAAAGAAAAGCTCCACCTTGCTTGATGATATGTTTGCTAGTCAAAAATATTCTAAAGACACAAAAGGATTAGGGTTTGAAAAAGGAGAAAGCTCAAAGGAAAATCAGAATCCAAACAATATTGAAAAGGGGAATAATGAACAAAGGAAGACTAAAGATAAGAAGAGAAATATCAAACATATCCATAGCCAAAAGAAAGATTTCAAGATCTCCTATCAAACAACTAGCTGCACAAAGGTACTCATCCTTTAAATGTCACTGTTATTCCTGCAATAAATTTGGACATAGAACTATAGAATATAGAAGCTGGATGAATCATGATTTTCAATCATTTTTTGGTCAATGCTATGCATGCAATAGATTTATTCATAAGGCTAGTGAACGCATAAGACATGTGATGAATGGTTACAATAATGGTATGATGCCTCAATCATTCCTTGGTTACTATTACTCATGCAATGGTTTTGTACATAAGGATTTTTAATGCAAATCTAAAACTGCAAGAAGTAAGTTTGTTCCATAACAAAGTGTCATATGTTATAAATTTAATAAACCATGACATACAACTAAGTTTTGTAGAGGAAAGAATGTGAAATCCTCCGTTCCACAAAAGAAGATTGATTCGGTTGAGGTAAAGAAGGAGATAAAGAATATCTATAAGAAAAAAAGAAGAGAATGATGTGAAGAATGAATCTGTGCCAAATTTTGGTGTAGATGTTTCCTTTGAGAACTAAATAGAAAGTTGGCTCAGGGGAGTTTTAACCTAAAACTTTCTAAATCCTTGCCAAAGATGAGATGCTGATGTCTTTAGCATATTGGTGCATGTATAGGTTGGTTTGCTTGATCCATTGGTGAAATATCTGGTGAGAAATCTCTTGATGTAGAGATTTGCGAAGTGTTAAGGAGTGACTGTGATGATATAGTGAAGGCTTGACAGTATTTGACCTAACTTTTTGCTGCTGCATTTAATGCACACTTTAGGTCATAGATAAAGTGTTTATATTTAATTTTTCACATTCTAAAAGACATTTGTATTCAAGCATTTGAAGAGCAGAGTAGAGAAAACAAGATCTAAAGTGTTGAACGAAACCCTATAGACAAAATTCCATGAGGTATTTACAATTTATAGCAAACCCTAGTTCAAAGAAGTTCATAATGTTTACTCCTTAGGTTATTGACGTGCTCGAGAGGACGAGGCCTAAATCTAAGAAGAATCTATACAAATCAATGGAAACAACTAAAGAAGGGGTGTTCTCTACGGTTCCTTCAAATGTGTTACACATAGAAGATGTGAAAATTTACATTCATTCAAAGATGGATAAATATGATCACTTGAAACTGGTGGATTTTAGTGAAAAGGTTCTAACTGGAGATGATTTCAAGTTGAAATTAGAGTATACCATATTGACAGAGAAAAAGTTGGATGTGTGGACAAAATTTCCTAATTTCTACTATGAAGATGAGTGGGTGAAGTATGTTCTAAGCATAACACATGACAAATTCATGTGGTTGGACATGCCGTATATGATAACCAAATAGGGAATTAGGGTTGTTATTCGTTTGAGCTCCACAGGACCTATTCCAACATTGAAGGTGGTAAATAATGAAGTGGTGATGAAGCTTACTAGAGCCAAGTTTGGAAAGCATGCCCTAACAGTGGATGAAATTGAAGATCCGATGGTCAAATATGCTACAATGATGATTGGTTACAAGATATTCCACACCAATAGAGAGAATTCTGTCACTGCCACCATGATTCACATGACATATCAAATGGTGAAAGAAGGAAAATACTTTGATCTTTGTGAGCTCTTGTGATTATATTTGTTGAAAATTTTTCTATAGAAGACAAAGGAATCAAAATACCCTTTTTGAAATGGCACTCTTATCATTTGATTAATGTTTTACTTTCTCAATGAGTTTCCTGAAGTGAACAATGTAGTATGTCAAGATAATATTTCTGTACCTGTTCAAATTAGAGATTATTTGATTAGATTTCTTGGTAAAGAGTCTTGTGATTCAATGTTGTGGGGATTCTTTAAACCTTTTCAAGCTCAAATGTAAGAGAGAGAAAATATTCCAAGTAGATTTATTAATAAGTACTAGAATGTATTAACATTTATGGTTAGTAGAGATTACTACTAGATGGAATTAGTTGAACCCATAATTGTTTGGGTTCTGAAGTTGTCTTATAAGGCAATGAAGTCTGAGTGCATTGGTCTTGCAAATATTGTATTGAGAAAACCTAGAGATACAATAGTTGAAAGGTTTGTTACTTATGAAGAGAAATCAAGTAAAGATAACTTGGAAAAGAAAAAAGGATATTGAAGAAAAGGTTGAAAAGATAAAAGCTGAGTTAGAAAGGGAGTTTGTTACCCCTATGGACCTTGTGGAAAAATCCAAAGGTACATCTACTCCTTCGTAAACTCCACAGAGATCAAGAAGGTCAAGTAGGACCTTAGCCTCCACACCTACTATTACAAAGCCCTCCAAAACAAAATCAACACGCGGTTATAAGAAAATAGACACATCCAACACCCCCGTGTAACATAATACTCCAAAGAGAAGAAATAAAAAGCAACAAGAGGTAGATATATCAATTTAGAAGAAGAAAAAGAGGAAGAAAATCAATTCATCTAGAAAAGGAAATCAAAAGTCTCTTAGGAAGATATTGGTACAAAAAAGGGAAATAAGAAAGAGGAGACCCCTCCGGTCCGTGAGCATAGTTCCATGAAGTTTGATGCACTATTTAGTGTTCTAGAGTTTGGAATTTTGAAGGATACAACTGAAATGCATCCAAATGCCAATGATGCAGATAAGGAAACAATTGAAGAGACCATTATCAAATACATGGTGACAATTAATGTTGGCCTAGGTGAGACAAAGGATTAGTTTCCAAATGATCTAAAATGAGTATTGAGTGTAAGAAGACAAGAGGATATTGCAAAAGATGCAAAGATGAAATTTTTTGCCTTGGAGAAGATTGGTTCCTCATTATCCCATGAGGAAAGAGCTAAGTTGTCTTAGTTGTATGCCCAAGAATTTAGGACAAAGCAAAGATTAAAAAATATTACGGGAAAAGACAAGGATGATATAGAAAAACTAAGGAGAGAAATATTGCAAACAGTTGAAAATCTTCTTAAAGAATTGGGAGCCTCTCTGAGTGATGAATCTATCAATTGCAGTAAGACACATTCCTCTCGAAAAGAAATGGGCCAGTCAATGAGCAACATGAGAAAGAAGATATGTTGATAGATAACACCCCTTCGGATGTGGACATTACTATTGAGTAGAGCAAAGAAGATGAGCAAGGAGTCCCAGAGAAGACTAAATCTCAAAAGGAACAAACGGTGCCTCCTCTGGATGTTGATAAGATTGTAGAAGAGTGTTCTAGAAATGGAGAGAAGGAGATGAAAGACGCACAAGAAAAATAAAACAAAAAATAGGTTGTGAATGCTTTGGACCATCTGAAGATTCATTCAAAGATATTTTAGATATGCAATTGTAGTTCCAACCAGTGATGTCTTCACAACTACTAAAAATTCCTATGCAACAAGGTCAAGTGGATATGGATATAATATCTCCTCTCCATAAGTTGCATCTTGGTGATTCTTTTCATGCCTCCTCAAGAAAGGAGATACTTCAAACTCACCAGAAGAGCACAAAGTTAGTTGATGAAGTTGTTAAGGTGTTGGAAGAAGGTCTTCCCAAAGTATCCATTAAAACTTATTTATTAGGTGTACAACAATTGAAGCCGCTACTAGATTCTTTTAAGGAGAACTCTACTGGTCTGGAAGGGAATATTGAAAGGGAAGTAGCAATGAATTTGAATGATAAAAGGCTAGTTGACGCCTGAGATAAGTGTGCTATTTATTATACCAAGTTGTAAGGCAACTTGAAGGATGTTCAAAAGTGTTTGGAGGAAGCCAAACTATTTTTTAAAATTTATTTGAAATGACCAGTGTCTACAAAGAGAATAAACAATTAGATGGAATCAATTGAGTCTCAAATTTCTCAGGCCTCTAATGTGTATGATCTAGTGAATGATAGGAATGAAGAAACTAGAGTGGTGATTGAAAATCTACATGGTCAATTATTTTTACTATAGGAACAAAAGGAGAAAATAATAATGTAGTATAGTCAGCTTTGAGATATGGTAAGTGTAAGGCTTACATATTTAACTAGAGTTTTGGCCAATGTAGAGAAGGTTGTACAAAAGACAACAGTGCCTAGCTCTCCAAAGGAGAAGACCTTTATGTTCAATTTGAAAGCCAAAGCTACATGCTTTCCTTCACTAAGAAGGATTGGGAGATCGCCAAGAAGGATTGGGAAGAGCACCTTGCAAAGTTAAAGACATCATATCAAGGTATATTACCCTCATCCAGTTAAGCTGTACATTTTAAAATTGTATGGTCAATTTTTGATCTCAATGTACATTTGCGGAGTTAGTAGATGGTGTTGTAGTATAATTTTGTCTTTTTGGTGATGAAAACATAGATAGGGGGAGTTATTCTCATGTAGATATATCAGTAAGGGGATGTAATGTGAATTTACTACCCTTTTCCCTTCATGTCAAAGGGGAGTGAAGTAGAGAAGTTTGTTTCCATCTGTGATCCCTAAAATGTTAAGTCCTATTATGAGATGCTAAACAAACTATTAATGCAATAAAATAAATAACATAAAGAGTACACCTCAAGATTAGCCTAAGGAAAGAAATTGCAAAGAAGTAAGATAATAAGTGGATAAGTGATTATACCTCTCTTGTGCTGCTTCTTCCTTGGTTGGCCCTTGATCTTTGGATGTTTTGTGTGCTCTTTGGATGGCAAGTTAAATCAAATATGAAAAGTGATATGCAAGATGAGTGAAGACATGGTAATGGTGAATTCAAAAATGCTATGGTAAATGCAAGAGAAGCTCAAATGGAGAATTTGCAAGAGTTTTGATAGCAAAAGATTGATTGCCTTAAATGAGAGAAATGAGGGGGTATTTATAGAACGATTTGAATTCTCTAGAGAATTCAACAGTTGAGATTAAGCCAACAAGATCAAGATGGAGGGCTATGGTGAGTTGAGGACTCACAAGCCCTCACATCTTGACATGTGGAATGTGAGATGGCCTAGGGTGGGATGATGTGGAAATGAGGTGGAAGAGAGGTACATGATGTGGATGAAGGACAAGTACCTTGTAGGTACCTTGGGGGATGAGAAGATTTCCTCAAAAAGGAACTCCTTGTCCCCAAATGAGAATGAAAGAGACATCTGAGGAATTTTAGAATTTCTCAAAAATCTCCATGGAAAATGGGAAAGTGGTTGGAGAAATAAATGTGAATTAAAAATTCACATGCTTAGGAGAGTCTATTGGATAAGAGAGGGTTTCCAAAAAGATGGGGATTTGCCACATGTGAGTGATGTGACAAGTCAAAGGTTATAGAAGTCCTTGACACATGTAAAGTGACAAGTCAAGTCTTCTAGAACTTGCATGGGGATAGGGTAAACCTTGGAAAGATAAAATGTGAATTAAAAATTCACATGGGAAAGAGAGGAGCCTAGGATGAATAAATGTGAATTAAAAATTCACATGGGAAAGAGAGTCAAGGCCAAGAAAGGCAAGTGGAAAGGTTGACTAAAAAAGGTATGCTAAATGTGGCTAATGACCTTGATTAAGGTTGTGCAAACACAAGATTAGGATAATTAATGAGAAATTAGAAGCAAGTGGGAGATTATAAAGGATGTGACATTAATCTTGATTAAGTGGTGCACATCCCAATCATAGATTAATTAATTTAATATAGATTAAAAGAGGATTATGGAGAATGTGACAAGGAGAGAGAAAAAGAGGGATTAAAAATTGGTTTTAATCCAAATAGGTCAAATGATTAAATTAAATAAATTGTCTTATTTATTTAATTTAGAGAAAAAAAGGTGTAAGGTAAAATATTTAATTATTCAATTACATACTTTAGGAATCTTAGCCAGAAAATGAGATAATGATTAAATAAATTATTTAATCACTATTAATGAAATAGATGAATAGAGTAGACGATTTTGATCATGTGGAAGTGATCAAATTTAGATGTCTACATTTTGCTCCTTTTTGAAGTACTGTTAAGATAATAGTGTTTCGAAGAAAAAGAAAATGCAGATGACTCGATAGAGGGAGTAAACATAAAATGATGCTCCAGCGTGGGGAGGAGGACCTCAGCTGTCCAATTAGTGGGGAAATGGATGGAGATGCCCCAATCCTGCAAGGGAATGACTATGGCAGGGAAAAATAGATAAACGGGAAGGGTATACCCCCTCGAGAGGATGACGGGGGAGAAAGAGGGGTCCCCGACGATTTCTCGATAGGAAGAAATAGATGGTATAGTTGAAAAAAGCGCAAAAAATTAGGCAAGTTTTCCTTTTGAACGAAAGTAGTCGGACAAACGGGTTGCAAATGGCAGCCTCGAGAAGGGAAGGGATTAGTCGGAAGAAAAAAAGGTAAATAAGAGGTAAAAAATACCTTTTAAAAAGGGGGGAAAATGAATATAAGGTAATTTTAGAAATTAGCTCACTTCATTTGCACTGTAAAAATTGAGAGAAAAGGAGATGAGAGAAAGCGGACAAGGACTGAGGATTCCGCAAGATAACAACACCGAGATCATCCACCGAGCGGACGAGGTTCGACGATTCTACAGTCAGCAGGGTGGGCCCCACCAGGTTAGCGACAAAAAACTCTATGCATTATTTTGGTAATTTTAACACATTTTAAATGTTTAATTGTAAAATGTAAGAAACAGGTTTTGTGGGTGGGTTAGGGAAGAAAAATGGGTAGATGGGAAAAATGGGGTTGAAAAATCGGGGGAGGGGGAAAAGGCGATTCGCCTGTAGAGTGGTGAATACGCCCTTCGATGGGCAGGTTTGCCCCGACTCAGGGTGGATAGGCGCTGCCCCGTCCAGCGATGGCCAAACCACTTGGCGCCGGGTGCCGCCTGGCGGCAGGCAGAGCCACCCTGACACAGGGCGAGTCCGCCCCGGTGTGTGGCGGGTCCGCCCAGCGGCCAGGGGTGAGTCTGCCCCGGCGTAGGGTGGGTCCGCCCTGCGGTTGGGGACAAGTCCACCCTGTGGCTGGGGGTGGATCTGCCCTAGTTTGGGAGGGGGGTGGGGGAGAGGCCAGGGGTGAGGATAGAGAAAGAAGAGAGAGAGAGAAAGAAAAGGAAAGAAAGAGAAAGTTGTAGGTCCAGAAAAGAGATTAATAAGGTCAATGTTATGATTGCAGAGTTTTGGTCGATTACAGACACATGAGCGGAGGCCGAAGGCACTAGCAGCGACCATAGAGGCCATGACTGGGGTAGACCACACAACACTGGAGCA
>CM021101.1:685119023-685134227 GCA_007115665.2 Sequoiadendron giganteum | reverse complement strand
AACACATCATCTTCATCCAATGCTCAACTCCAAATATATCAAAACGCTTTTCTTAACCACAATCAAGGTCCTAGTACTTCCAACTCTAATCCTAGATCTAACAACAATAACAATCAAGGTAACAACACCAATAACATCATCTATAAAAATGTGCCATACAATTATCAAGCTGTGGTCTCATATGTAGAACAAGTGGAGCCACGTGTATCCATGATACATTTCAAAGGAAAAGATCCACAATGTGTTGTTACCACTCGATGAACCCGCATCGCAGTCCCAGTAGCTCCTCCATCTACCCAATGGCCATCCATCAGTTCACAATATAATATCCTCGACCACCTAGGCAAGACTGCAGCCCAAATATCCATCTTAGATCTGCTTAAGTCATCTCTCATGCATCAAGACAGCTTAACTAAGGCTTTGCAAAGCACACAAGTGCCCGATGATATTGACCCGACCCAATTCCAAGCATTGGTAGGAAATATCTCATCAACCTATCAGTTAGCCTTTAGCCAAAAGACATGCTGCATCTTGATTCAAGCCACAGCCGCCCCCTCCATCTCAAGGTTGGTGTAAATTATCAAAAAGTAAAAAGGGTACTGGTAGATAATGGTTCGACCATAAATATTTGCACATTAAAATTCATACAACAGGTTGGATACACCCAGACTGATTTAAGAAGTCAAGTTATCACCATCAAGGCATATGATAACGCAGAGCAGGATTATGAAGGAATTATTTGCCTCCCTATTCAAGTGGGCCCCATTGTACAGTACACTATGTGTCATGTTCTAGACCTTGACCTTCCATATAACATCCTTCTTGGTCGTCCATGGATTCATTCTATGCAAGTCGTCCCATCCACTTACTATCAATGTTTAAAGTTCTGATTTCAAGGAATGGAAGTTACCATACAAGTTGATCTCCAACCTTTTCAATATTTTTGTGCCTTGGAAGCTTCCTTTCTGCATTCACATTATTGCCTAGGAGTCGAAATGGGGGCATCCCAAACATTTGATTCTCATCCATCCACCAATACACTAAACACCTCATCTCCACCATCATACACACCCACTTCCACCACAAGGTCCAGATCATAGACAAGGGATGTGGTGAATACGAAATGTATACCACACTAAATGTGGAAACTATTCCACCCTCGCCCCGCACATATGGACAACCAACTCTGCCAGTACCAAAAGTGGAAGAAAAGACACTTACACTCACCTCCAAGAACATGGGTTCGACAACATTCAATGATCTGGGATCCCTTCAGGATCAAATGGAAGCAGATATTAGTTAATGGGTTTATCGAGAGGAACCTGAGCCACCACATCCCCTTATAGAATACTTCCAAGAAGTTTATCCATGTGCCTTGGTGTGGAAGAACAAGGAAAATGCCAGCCCATTGAAGCAACTAATATCTGACCAAGAAATTTGGGTTTGGGTTATGATACTAAATAGAAGGGTCCTGCGACATCCTCTAGCACTTCTAACAATGTTAGTGTTGATGACGGTTCCCTCAAAGACATACCAGAAGAAGAGTCCATCATACACGCATACGATTATTTGAATCACGTTGACCTTCCTGCCATGTTCGAATGCTTATTTGTTTGCACCATAACCTTATCCCTCAAACATCCTGAACTTATAGATCATGACCTACAAAGTACCACATCTATTGACACATTTCCCTCAAAGGATATCTACATACATCTCATGGGATTGGGGGAAGATGAACACCCTAACCGCAAAAGAAAAAAGAAACAAAAACAAAATAGGTCATCATGTGAAAACCTCAATGAGGCGCATTTGACTGGGAAAAAGTAAAAACAAAGGGTGTATCTGACAATGAAAACCTCAATATGGCACTGGAAGATGGGGACATTCATCTTCCCCTTGTGGGAACAAAAATATCTGAGCAATCTTCTATTCTCATTAAAGAGACGCAAGAGGTAAATTTGGGGACAGAAGAAAATCCGAGGATCACTTATGTAGCCAAATCTTTATCAGAAGAAGAAGATATCACCATTTTCTGAATTCTCTGAGAAGGGGTTATCAATTTTGCATGGGCTTATTCCAATATGCCTGGTCTAGATCCTAATCTTGTTGTACACCATTTGGATGTTCATCCAGATGCCAAACCTGTCAAGCAGAAGCTCTGAAAGATGCACTCGCAGGTAGCACTATTAGTTAAAAAAGAATTGGAAAAATTACTAGATGTTGGCTTTATCAGACCCATTGATTATTCTAATTGGATTTCCAATATAGTACCTGTTGCTAAACCTAACGGAGACATCAGAATTTGCACAGATTTTTGGGATCTTAACAAAGCCTGTCCAAAAGATGACTTTTCATTGCCGAACATCAACATGTTGGTCGACATTACTGCAAAACACGAGATGTTATCCCTTATGGATGGCTTCTCTAGCTACAATCAGATCCAAATTGCCCCTGAAAATCAACACAAAACCGCTTTTACAACACCTTGGGGTACCTTTTTTTATAATGTCATGCTCTTTGGCCTCAAAAATGCAGGGGCAACATATCAATGAGCAATGACTATTATATTCCATGACCTCATCCACATTATCATGGAATATTATGTCAATGACTTGTTGGGAAAATCCGGAACCAAAGAAGATTACCCTGCCATACTGAAAAAGATCTTCGAGCACTTGGAGCAGTACAAGCTAAGACTGAATCCGAAAAAGTGTGTATTTGGTGTCACGTTAGGGAAATTGTTGGGGTTCATAGTCTCCCGGGGGGGCATTGAGGTTGACCTTGCTAAAGTAAAAGCTATCATGGATATGCCTCCACCTAGAAACCTGAAATAGTTAAGGAGACTTCAAGGAAAGCTACAATCCATCTATCGGTTTATAGCCTAGCTCATAGATAAATATCAGTCATTCACTCACCTTCTAAAGAAAGACACCACCTTCAAATGGAATCAACAATGTCAGTTGGGTTTTGATACGATCAAAGAATACTTGGCCCCCCCACCAATCTTGATTCCACCTATCCCTAGAAAACCCCTCTTGTTATACATCTCTGCAACTTCAGTTGCATTGGGAGCATTGTTGGCACAACATGACGAATTCTCAAAAGAGCGAGCAATCTATTACATTAGCCGAACACTGGTCAGTTATGAACTTAATTATTCACCAATGGAGAAAGCATGTCTCGTTGTGGTCTTCAGTACACAAAAATCACATCATTATATGCTTAGCCATTTAATACATTTGATATCAAAAGTTGACCCCCTCAAGTACCTGTTATCTATGACAACCCTAACTAGCTGAATGGCTAAATGGATCATGCTTCTCAGTGAATTTCATATAGAATATATGGATAGAAAAGAAATCAAAGGACAGGTAATAGCAGATCAGTTGGCAGATGCTCCATTAGTAGATGCATATCCCATAGAATTTGAATTTCCAGATGAAGGAGTCTTTGCAGTATCAAAAGCTACCACATGGACACTGTACTTTGATGGATCACACACTAATAATGGATCGGGGGCAAGAGTCTTTCTTATAGACCCCCAAGGTGACTACATACCAAAAACATTCAGATTGGCTTTTCCCTGCACCAACAACATCATCGAATATGAAGCCCTTCTCACAGGCCTTAGAATCGTAGTTCAATGGCATATCACTCATCTGCAAGTTTTTGGTGACTCCCAGTTAGTTATAAAACATGTCAATGATGAGTTTCTAACAAGTTGTTTCTTTACAAACGCATGGTGGATGACTTCAAAAAATATTTCGCCTTCATCCAATTTGAGCGAATTCCGAGACTCCATAATAAGGCAACAAACATTATGGATACCATTGGTTCTCTCCTTGACATGCCAAAGGACCGCACAAATTGTCAGTTCCTAGTCGAACAACTCCTAATCCCATCTTATGATATCCCTAAGAGTGACATGGTGTGTGATATTGTAGGTCCTGAATCCCCTTGGTACCACAAAATTTACACCTATATTCAAGAAAACACCCTCTCGATTGATCTCACAAGAAACCAACGTAGAGAGTTTATCCAACGTGTTGGGTCTCAAAAATGCAGGTTTGAACCACGAGAGGTTGCCAAGCTCTCACAACACTTTTGGCCAATGTACAAGGCCAATTGATGCAATTGTACCTTCTTCTCTTCGGGCTCTGCAAAACCTAGGTGGGTGCACCTATGTGTATGTTGCAGATTTAAGATGTATTTCCTGGTAAAACAATCTATCCACAATGGCAAAGGGAAGTGGACGGATGAAATCACTACAACTACTCCTACTCCTACTACACAAATGAAAGGTTTTTGAATAAATTGTTTGATATGAATTTGTATCTCTGGGTTGTGGCAGATCAGTGCCTTCTATCCACATGGGCAATGGAGTCAAAAATGATATGTGTTTCCTCTTATTGGCTTAACTCTAGTTGTTAGGCACTCTGAAAATTCTATGGCTGGCATAAAACTTTACTAAATCTATGACTTGCATAAACAGTGTTGGAATGTTTCTCTATCAGGTTCTTCTTTAACTATCCAAAAGAAATTTTAAAATAACTATGATTTATTAAGAGAATTTAATTATGGCTTGCAGACACCAATTAATCAAATCACACAAAATGGAATATATTTTGATAAATCAGGGATATGCTTGATATGCTAATTTAAATGATTAAGATACCTCAAGTTGGAGACAAACAAAATAAAGAGTATAAATTGATGCAACACAACAACTAAACACCAAAAAAAAGAATTCACCAGTTTAAGCATATTATCTCCATTGCTTCTGCTTCAAAAAAGGAATCTGTCATTGTTTACATTCCCAGTCCCTTCTCGGGAAAAATCTAACTCCTATTGTCTAACTACTAGCTCCTATCTCCCTACTTCTATTCTCCTATTCATTTTATACATTACATTTCAAGAGTCACGACTCTTCAATTTTTGTTACAGCCATTTGAAATTATTTAGCAGAAAATAAAATATTTGATTAAGTTGCCTTATTGGCAAATCAAATATTTCGATTACATAGACGAGCCTTCAATTTTTCCTTAATACATTTCCTGCTTGTACCTTTACTGCCTTTTAATATTTCACCTTCGTAGCCTTTTATTACTCTTACCACTCAACAACGGTCAACTTTTGACCAGACCCACCTACCATCTCCCACTATCGCCTCTTACTGCCTTACCGCGGTCTCTACTCTACCCTGTCGTGGTGCTGCGGTAGCCGTTTATTGACAGCGTCCCTTTCTACCACTCTACCACGAGCTTCATTTCAACTGTCGGTGGTACCGTGGTTAACAGCTACTATCACCTCCATGGTCTCATCATTGTCTACCATGCTACCACAGTTAACAACCCTTCCTCTTGCAGTTCAGCAGTGACTAACATTCATTGCTACGCTAACTGCCTACCGCGTTACCGCAGTCACTGTGATGACAGCCAGCAGTACCATGGTAGTTGTCTTCGCCGCTTCCTCCATTGTCTACCTTTGCTTGCTTCGCCCATTGACTATTACTGCCGTCACTTGCTAACCCTTCTAACCGTTTACCGCACCACCGCGGTCACTGTGTTGACCATGCACGATGTAGCGGTAATGGTTGTCATGACTGTTCCTCTATCGTTTACTCACCGCCCACCACAATACCGCGGTCTATGTTTAGACCGCGTGCGGTGGCGCGGTAAACACTTTGTGCCTGCCTGCTAACCGCTATCGCCATACCGCAGACCCCTTGTGGGAGGTCGTGGTAAAGTGGTAAGTGACATAAAAAATGATTTAAAGCAGCGGTATAAGATATTAGGTGCATTTGGTCAGGGAATATGGAATTTTAAAGGAAGGATAGCGAAATACAGATATAAATGAATAAAATTCCTTAGGGTAATGATGGAAAAATTAGATTCAAACGGGAAAACCTTAGGGTTTTTAATGAAAATTTTGGGTTCTAACAGTGGCTCCTATTGGGTATGAGTGGTTTTGCAAATCACTACAAGAATCCATAATATCTTTGGGAGAGCAGACCAAGACATGAATGAAAATGAAGGAAAATGGAGGGAATGAAAAGTGAAGGACATGAAAGACGGAGCAAATGGAGAATGGGAAACTCTAGACTACTGTACATGGAAAGAAAGAAATACTTTCAAAAAGGGAATTCCTGAGAATGTTCATGTACTGGAAAACCCAGACCCTTCCTAAACTACTATGCATGGAAAAGAATTTTTAAAGAGGCATTGCTAAGAATTATCCATGCACTGGCAATCCTTAATCCTTTGTACCTGCTCTGGTTCAAAAAATCAAACCATAAGGGATGGCCTCAGGCCACCCAAAAAGAAAAACCCTGCAATTTCCTCTGTCATAGACCTTATTTTGTTTTGAGCTCATTAGGCTTCTCTTAAAACTGTCCATTCCACCTGCCCTGCAATATGCACTGCCATTGAAAACCTTCAGGAAATCATTGCATTCAACCTAATTCATATTCATTTTACCATTCTGCCATTCATCATTCTTATTATCATATGAAAAAACTTTATCATCTTCAGCATACAAAGTGTATCCACATTCAACAAAAATTTCATAGGCATGCTCACTGTCATATGTTGCTGAATGTGCCTACAACTGCACTAGGACTTGAAAATCTGAATGCTTTTCTTGGAAATCAAAAAAAATTGTCTCATCAATATTTTCTGAAACAATCAAATCACATTCCATTTCTTTCCTATCACCAGTTGGCATTGACACACACAGTTGATCCATACAGTCATCCTCACACATACTTGAATCAACAAATGTTGAATACTCATCATCAATAACATGCAAACCAGTATCTTTCTCTTGCAGGAAAAAATTATTCAAGTTACATACCTCTTTTTGGACACAAATAGATCTTTGATCAGCTTCAAAGAATTCCTCATCTTATTACTTTCACTGTCAAAACAAATGTAGGCTAGAGACAAAACTTTGGAATCATCTTCATGTGCACATCTCTTGTATTCAAGAGTCAATAAATCTGAAACTTGCTCACTGCTGAGTGAACATGTTTCATCCAAATCTCCTGCTATTTCTCCAACTTCTTGATCTCCATATGAACTGCAACAATCATCCTTTCGTAGATCAACATCCACCATTTCATCTTCACAATCTGGATCACAATCTGTTATGCAAGAGAGACTCTCCATATGTTCATTGTTGGATGGCACGATATCTTCTTCCAATTCAGCTTCTGAAGCATTGTTGATGTACTCCCCAGATGATGTGTCCCCACCAATATCATTAATGTTGCAATCATCTTCCAAATCTGAAAAAATTGTCATTAGAAATCCCAGTGACACATTTTTCCTCCATTGGCTGCATTATTTGATCATTCATGATATTACTATTAGATTCATTGTTGGCAGTGTCTATATACCTTGTCTCAAGCATGGAATCAATAAATTCATTCACTACTTTAAAGGCTTGTTTTTTTAATGACCCTGACCAATAAATTGATTCAGGCTCAACTGCTTTTGACAATTATGTAACAAATGTGGATCTTGTTGGCCTAAACTGAGGAGGTAATTGCATACAAATGTCTACCATCCTATTGTACAAATAATTCACAGATTCTCCCTTATATCTCCTCATGTTAAAAAAGGCATACACCAGACCAGTACCTCTCTCTTGAATCTGAGTATACTCATCAACAGTATTTTGCTGCGAATAGAGTACATTACCTTTATTACCAAAGTTCTCAGTTGCATCATGTGGTGTTCATGGTGTCCAAGATCTCTTGGCATTTTTGTATCCATTCTCACTGTATGATGGCCTATTTGGTGATGTATTTGGAACATATTCGGCTCCCAACTGCAACAGTCATTGCTCCACTTGTCATTTTTTTCGTTTCTTGTATAACCTTTGTTGTTCCAATTCTTCAAAATCGCTCATTGACTGGTGTCTTCTTTCTGCTCCTGACATCTTGACAAAATGTTACTACTCCACAACATCCATGCATTATATATCAAATTAAAAAAAGAGTCGCCACCTACTTTTCCAAAAGTAGGAAAATGAAATGGATTGGTTTGGTTTGCCCTAGCGGAATCTCCAAAAAAAAATGAAAAACTTTGCTGACTCAATAAATGGAAAGGCTAGAAGATTTTCCTGAGTATAGTTCCCCAGCAGAGTCGCCAAACTGTTGTGTGTGTGACTCGGATGGGGAGCTGCAAATTACACAATTATGATTCTCTAACTGAAGACAAATTTTGAAACTGTTTTGACTTTATCAATGGATAGGCTGGAAAGATTTCTTGATGGGTTATTCCCCAGCGGAGTCGCCAATCTCTTGGGTCTCAAAAACGCAGGTTTGAACCACGAGAGGTTGCCAAGATCTCACAACGCTTTTGGCCAACGTACAAGGCCAATTGATGCAATTGTACCTTCTACTCTTCAGGCTCTGCAAAACCTAGGCAGGTGCACCTATGTGTATGTTGCAGATTTAAGATGTATTTCCTGGTAAAATAATCTATCCACAATGGAAAAGGGAAGTGGATAGATGAAATCACTAAAACTACTCCTACTCCTACTGCACAAATGAAAGGTTTTTGAATAAATTGTTTGATATGAATTTGTATCTCTGGTTTGTGGTAGATCAGTGGCTTCTATCCACATGGTCAATGGAGTCAAAAATGATATATGTTTCCTCTTATTGGCTTAACTCTAGTTGTTAGGCACTTTGAAAATTCTATGGCTAGCATAAAACTTTACTAAATCTATGACTTGCATAAACAATGTTGGAATATTTCTCTATCAGGTTCTTCTTTAACTATCCAAAAGAAATCTTAAAACCACTATGATTTATTAAGAGAATTTAATTATGGCTTGCAGACACCAATTAATCAAATCACACAAAATGGAATATATTTTGATAAATCAAGGATATGCTTGATATGCTGATTTAAATGATTAAAAAACCTCAAGTTGGAGACAACCAAAATAAAGAGTATAAATTGATGCAACACAACAACTGAACACCAAAAAAAATAATTCATCGGTTTAAGCATATTATCTCCATTTCTTTTGCTTCAAAAAAGGAATCTGTCATTGTTTAGATTCCCAGTCCCTTCTCGGGAAAAATCTAACTCCTACTGTCTAACTACTACCTCCTATCTCCCTACTTCTATTCTACTATTCATTCTATACATTACATTTCAAGAGTCACGACTCTTCAATTTCCGTTACAGCCGTTTGAAATTCTTTAGCAGAAAATAAAATATTTGATTAAGTTGCCTTATCGACAAATCAAATATTTTGATTACATAGACGAGCCTTCAATTTTCCCTTAATACAGGGTGATCCCACAAAGCTGGTTTACAATTTCTGAGAGGAACTGATTTATGCTAAAATCACATATTTTTAGAAAATATAATGATTTAAGCCTTTAAAAGTTCCATTTTAAAGATTCCAATTGAAGAGGATTTGATCAAACCCCCTTGGATAGAACCTTGCTAGTTTTAAACCATCACTATAAATGAGTCTCCTTTACACCTATCAAAATGCTGATAAAAAATCACTTTTGATTTACTTTTTAGGGGATAAAATGAATTCATTTAAAATTTATTTTGAATGATTATGGTATTCCTAAAAATGAGCTATCCCATGAATATAATTTTAATATGTTTTGGTTTTATTATGTATGTGTTTTTTTAGTTTTATTAAACATGGTTTTTTCACCGAAAATCAAGCTATCTGTTTTGCACATGTGGAAAAATAGAAAATTATCAAAATAATTTTATTAAAAATATGTTTGTGCTGGGTATTGATGTCCTTGATCGCTCAAAAAAAAAAAATTTGAATTTTGATACATACAAAAAAAGTTATGTTGTATACAGTCCGCCTATGTCTGAATTGCACTTGGTTTGACTTTGAAACTCTATTAAGGAAAAAATATATGATAAAAAACTATGAGACTAAATGAAAGTGCTAGATATCGTAATTACAAATCTGAATTCGAAAAAATTAGAATTTTATCCTTCATACAAAAAAAATTATGTTGTATACGGTTAGCGCCACTTTTTTAAAATGTTGTTTTTTGAAAAAAACCAGTTTTTGTGGGAGATGGAAAAAGAAGTGCAATCTTATTCCAAAAATTTTGGAAAAAATATGTTTAGAATCTATAGACAAAATGTGATGAGACTCTAGTTTGAATCATTTTCAAATTCCTCATGGTTTATCCACTATAGGTGCCTGAATGTGAAGATTTAGTTAGAAATAATAATCTTAGTGTCTAGTTTGGCCAAAAATTGTAAACCACTATTGTGGGATCACCCTACATTTCCTTCCTATACCTTTACTGCCTTTTAATATTTTTCCTTCATAGCCTTTTATTACTCTTACCACTCAACAACGGTCAACTTTTGACCAGCCCCACCTACCATCTCCCACTATCGCCTCTTACCGCCTTACCGCGGTCTCTACTTTGCCCCGTCACGGTGTTGCGGTAGCCGTTTACTGACTACGTCCCTTTCTACCGCTCTACCGCGAGTTTCATTTCAACTGTTGATGGTACCACGATTAACAACTACTATCACCTCCATGGTCTCATCATTGTCTACCACGCTACAGCGGTTAACAACCCTTCCTCCTGCGGTTCAGCGGTGACTAACATTCATTGCTACGCTAACTGCCTACTGCATTACCGCACTCACTGTAATGATGACCAGCGGTACCGTGGTAGCTATCTTCGCCGCTTCCTCCACTATCTACCTTTGTTCGCTTCACCCACTGACTGTTACCACCGGGGCTTGCTAAACCTTCTAACCATTTACCTTGCCACTGCGATCACTGTGCTGACCATGCGCAGTGTAGCGGTAACGATTGCCATGATTGTTCCCTGTCCAGTTACTCACTGCCCACCGCAATACCGCGGTCTATGTTTAGACCACATGCGGTGGCATGATAAGCGCTTTGGGTTGCCTACTAACCGCTACCGCCATATTGCAGGCCCCTTGTGGGAGGCCGCGATAAAGCGGTAAGTGACATAAAAAATGATTTAAAGTAGAGGTATAAGATATTAGGTTCATTTGGTTGGGGAATATGGAATTTTAAAGGAAGGATAGTGAAATACAAATATAAATGAACAAAATTCCTTAGGGTAATGATGGAAAAATTAGATTCAAATGGGAAAACCTTAGGGTTTTAAATAAAAATTTTGGGTTCTAACACAACGCACTGCCCGCTACACCATCATCGGTGATACACTTTATCGACGTGGGTATGATGGAACTCTCCTCTATTGTTTAGACGAAACCGAAGCTCGCATGACATTAACAGAAGTGCATAGCAGTATTTTTGGGCCCCATTCTAATGGTATGACCTTAGCCAAATGGATTCTAAGTGTAGGGTATTACTGGCCTACAATGGAACATGATGCTTGTGAATATGTCAAAAAGTGTCTTCCATGTCAACAACATGCAGATTTGATTCATGCTCCGGCACAAGAGCTACAACCTATCACAACACCTTGGTCGTTTGCACAATGGGTTTTTGACCTGATTGGAAAGATTTACCCTCCATCCTCTGATGGTCACACTTTTATCATCACAACTACTGAATACTTCACCAAGTGGGTGGAAGCCATACCACTCACTCAAATCACTGGTGTTCAGATCTCTAAGTTCATCCTCTACCATATCCTCTACAGGTATGGTATCCTCTCCGCCATCATCACTAATAACAGAAAGCCATTCAAGAATAAGTGTATGAAGATCCTTTGTGACACGCATCATATCCAACATCATTGGTCCACCCCCTATTACCCCCAAGGTAATGGAAAAGTAGAGGCAACAAACAAAACATTGATCAAAATCATTAAGAAGATGGTCAATAGCACTGGTCGAGATTGGCACCTCCATATCCATCCTGCTCTTTGGGCCTACCGTACGTCCATCCACACCCCCACCGATGCTACTCCATACTCTCTTTTCTATGGCACTGAAGCCATCTTGCCAATCGAAGTTGAAATCCCCTCACTCTAAATATCACTCAAGAATCTCATCACCGACGAAGACACCTGAGTGGCACACCTGGCACAATTGGAATTGTTGGATGAAAAATGGGTCAAGGCTTATAACCATCTGCAAGCCTATCAATGCCGACTCAAAAGGAGCTAGAATAAGAAAGTCCGCCCTCGCCAATTCAATGTTGGTGATTTGGTCCTTAAAGAGAATCAGCAGAATTAGCAAGATCGAGAGAAAAAGGGTAAGTTTGAAGCTAATTGGTTGGGCCCTTATGTCATCACCACAAAGTATGGTTCTGGTGCCTACAGGCTATCTACCCCTGAAGGGGAGCCCTTGGAAGAACCCATCAACATCATGCATCTAAATAAGTTCTATACTTAGGTCAGCTAGGGTATCCTTCTTGGTAAATCTCAAAAAATACCAAAAAAAATCAAAAAAGTCAAAAAAATACAAAAATATCAAAAAATAGTAAAGAAAAATAATTCATCCTATGGTGAAAACCACACCTGTGTGGTACCTTGGATAAGTACGATTGGTGAAAACCTGGCAACAGGCGCATCTCGTATAGGGCTTAATCATTATCTACCTCGCGTCCTGGTTACTTTATGGCTTATCTGTCGATTCCTCAATCCCCATATCCTCCCATCTGCTTGCATCACCTCGTCGCTTGGTATATTTCTAGTTGAGCATTAGACGACCGTCATCCGCTATCTGACATCCTGAGCTTGTTATCCTAATCTAAGCTTGTGTCATCTCATTGTTCTGGTTGTCTCCATCTAGGTTCACTCCTCATGTTCGTCTCCATCTAGCTCTCATCATGTCTTTTCTTCAACTACGATGCCTCTGCGCTTGCATGTAGGCAAGGCTAATCTTTTGATCGGCCCCTGAGGCATTTTTTCCTTCATTATCTATCCTCATGGTCCACTTTTTGATCTTGTCCATCCTCGATCTTTCATCCTTTCCGAACTACGTTGCCCCGATGCTTTCACGTAAGCAAGGTTGATATTTTGATCTGCCCTCGAGGCTTATGTTTGTCTTGGTCATCCATTGGTTTCCATCAATCCACTTTCTGCTCTTTTACCGTGGTATTTTCCTGAACTACGAGGGCTCTACGCTTTCACGTAGGCAAGGTTGATCTTTGATCAACCCCCGAGCCCCTCGGTCTTTAGGTGGTGTCTTTTCCTCTCGTTGTCTTGTTGTCAAGTATGTCCCTATCATTGTTGATTCTTCACAAACAAGATCTTCTCGTATCAAGAAATCTGCCCAATGGCAATTTTTCTGTGTCATCTAGGTCACTTTAGTTTAGTATCCATCATCGGTCTTAATAGGATGCATCCTTCCTAACATACCACATCAACCCCATCCATCCTTGGGATCTTATGGCAAAGGACGCTTGCAATTGATTGTGATCTTTTGGTACTTTTGGCTTTTGTTTATTATTTGAGCTCCCTCTCTTAATTAGTCAAGATCGCCATGATCCATCATATTATGGGGTGTTTTGCCTAGTCAACACGGGGGCATCTCTTGACTATTTTATTGTTGTTGTCTATTGGGATACTCCACGTAGTACCCACCAAGATTCCTCCCAGATCTTGCGTTATGTGGGTGTGTCCCTTTGTGCTTGTGGTTATTCCAATACCTGGCCTAAGCAAAGTCATCACAACTTTGGAGTATTGGAATAACCTTCTTGTTTGTTGTGTTTGTTTTATGCAATAGACACTAATCCATCTTGGTTTACATACCCTGATGCCCAATGTCTTATATTATAGCAAAAATCAGTGCTCTAAAGGATGGAAAATTGGATTCATGTTGCATTTCATCTCATTGCATATCCCCCCTTCATCCAATCTTGCTCCTACATCTATGACTCCTGATCTTGGTTGTGAAAACTTTCATTCCTTCTTACTGACTTTCCTTCTCAGGATCCTTACGGTTCTTGACAGGTACCATGCCCCACACACCATATGTTGACCACCTAACCATTAATACTTATGTCTACATTATATTTAGTGTGTCAGTTCATCATCTATCCATATTGCATCAATTCATTTAGGTTCATTTATCCATATTGCATCAATTCATTAGGTTCATTTATCCATGAATGCATCAATTCATTTAGGTTCATTTATCCATTTGCATCAATTCATGTAGGTTCATTTATCCATGTTGCATCAATTCATTTAGGTTCATTTATCCATATTCCATCAATTCATTAGGTTCATTTATCCATGACTGCATCAATTCATTAGGTTCATTCATCCATACATTTCCATATATTTTCATACCCACCTATGCATCATTGTTAGGCCCATATTAATTACATCATATATACAATTGCATTACCATTCATAAATCATTAACATCATCACATCATCCAAACACGCATAAATAAATCATTAACATCATGCATTGTCACACCATCCATATCAACACAACTCATCATATACATGTGCATAACATACATCATCTATCATACAAAACATCAATATATAACCATATGCATAACATAAATCATCTATCACAAAAATGTTCGGCATAATGTCAATGGTGACCATCACATAATCATCATCAAAATAATACAATGTTCATGTCCACAATATAGTCACATCATAACTACCTACATATCATCCTTAAATAAGAAGCATAATCTAAGAATATGTGTTACACCTCCATCTGATACCTGTCAAAGCACCTGTATCCTATCACATGTCCTCTTCCTGCCCTGAGCTCCCCACACCTGACCTCTGAGGAGACTTAGGCACCGGTCCCCTGTATGTTGAAGTCCCTTGTGACTCACGAGACAAAGTCCCAAATCGAAAAGGAGTCGGCTGAAAATCACTATACCCTCTGATCCATGTCCCTAAAGACTAGGACGGTATCGGCATCTGCGGTACCTGCCTAGCATACCTTGTTGTACACTGCATCGGATCTGACACTTCCTACTCATGTGCACATCTCCAATAGCCCACCTCATGCATATACTCATCCCTCTATCCATCCTGGAACCTAGCGGCATTCTTCTCATACCTGTATCTATCTCGCTCTCTGCTGATGGCTCGCCGCTCTTGCTCCCATGCCTCCTGTGCCTCTATCAGCAGTTGTACCTGCTTTGTGGTCCTCTCCCTCTTTTCCTATGAAGTTTGTAGCTCTGCCTACAAACCCTGTATGACTAACTCTGTCCCATCACCCTGCACTCTCTGTGACTGCCTCTGAGCTATATCCC
>CM021101.1:685019051-685118923 GCA_007115665.2 Sequoiadendron giganteum | reverse complement strand
ATCATGTTCCATTGTAGGCCAGTAATACCCTACACTTAGAATCCATTTGGCTAAGGTCATACCATTAGAATGGGGCCCAAAAATACTGCTATGCACTTCTGTTAATGTCATGCGAGCTTCGGTTTCGTCTAAACAATAGAGGAGAGTTCCATCATACCCACGTCGATAAAGTGTATCACCGATGATGGTGTAGCGGGCAGTGCGTTGTGTTAGAACCCAAAATTTTTATTTAAAACCCTAAGGTTTTCCCATTTGAATCTAATTTTTCCATCATTACCCTAAGGAATTTTGTTCATTTATATTTGTATTTCACTATCCTTCCTTTAAAATTCCATATTCCCCAACCAAATGAACCTAATATCTTATACCTCTACTTTAAATCATTTTTTATGTCACTTACCGCTTTATCGCGGCCTCCCACAAGGGGCCTGCAATATGGCGGTAGCGGTTAGTAGGCAACCCAAAGCGCTTATCATGCCACCGCATGTGGTCTAAACATAGACCGCGGTATTGCGGTGGGCAGTGAGTAACTGGACAGGGAACAATCATGGCAATCGTTACCGCTACACTGCGCATGGTCAGCACAGTGATCGCAGTGGCAAGGTAAATGGTTAGAAGGTTTAGCAAGCCCCGGTGGTAACAGTCAGTGGGTGAAGCGAACAAAGGTAGATAGTGGAGGAAGCGGCGAAGATAGCTACCACGGTACCGCTGGTCATCATTACAGTGAGTGCGGTAATGCAGTAGGCAGTTAGCGTAGCAATGAATGTTAGTCACCGCTGAACCGCAGGAGGAAGGGTTGTTAACCGCTGTAGCGTGGTAGACAATGATGAGACCATGGAGGTGATAGTAGTTGTTAATCGTGGTACCATCAACAGTTGAAATGAAACTCGCGGTAGAGCGGTAGAAAGGGACGTAGTCAGTAAACGGCTACCGCAACACCGTGACGGGGCAAAGTAGAGACCGCGGTAAGGCGGTAAGAGGCGATAGTGGGAGATGGTAGGTGGGGCTGGTCAAAAGTTGACCGTTGTTGAGTGGTAAGAGTAATAAAAGGCTATGAAGGAAAAATATTAAAAGGCAGTAAAGGTATAGGAAGGAAATGTAGGGTGATCCCACAATAGTGGTTTACAATTTTTGGCCAAACTAGACACTAAGATTATTATTTCTAACTAAATCTTCACATTCAGGCACCTATAGTGGATAAACCATGAGGAATTTGAAAATGATTCAAACTAGAGTCTCATCACATTTTGTCTATAGATTCTAAACATATTTTTTCCAAAATTTTTGGAATAAGATTGCACTTCTTTTTCCATCTCCCACAAAAACTGGTTTTTTTCAAAAAACAACATTTTAAAAAAGTGGCGCTAACCGTATACAACATAATTTTTTTTGTATGAAGGATAAAATTCTAATTTTTTCGAATTCAGATTTGTAATTACGATATCTAGCACTTTCATTTAGTCTCATAGTTTTTTATCATATATTTTTTCCTTAATAGAGTTTCAAAGTCAAACCAAGTGCAATTCAGACATAGGCGGACTGTATACAACATAACTTTTTTTGTATGTATCAAAATTCAAATTTTTTTTTTTTGAGCGATCAAGGACATCAATACCCAGCACAAACATATTTTTAATAAAATTATTTTGATAATTTTCTATTTTTCCACATGTGCAAAACAGATAGCTTGATTTTCGGTGAAAAAACCATGTTTAATAAAACTAAAAAAACACATACATAATAAAACCAAAACATATTAAAATTATATTCATGGGATAGCTCATTTTTAGGAATACCATAATCATTCAAAATAAATTTTAAATGAATTCATTTTATCCCCTAAAAAGTAAATCAAAAGTGATTTTTTATCAGCATTTTGATAGGTGTAAAGGAGACTCATTTATAGTGATGGTTTAAAACTAGCAAGGTTCTATCCAAGGGGGTTTGATCAAATCCTCTTCAATTGGAATCTTTAAAATGGAACTTTTAAAGGCTTAAATCATTATATTTTCTAAAAATATGTGATTTTAGCATAAATCAGTTCCTCTCAGAAATTGTAAACCAGCTTTGTGGGATCACCCTGTATTAAGGGAAAATTGAAGGCTCGTCTATGTAATCAAAATATTTGATTTGTCGATAAGGCAACTTAATCAAATATTTTATTTTCTGCTAAAGAATTTCAAACGGCTGTAACGGAAATTGAAGAGTCGTGACTCTTGAAATGTAATGTATAGAATGAATAGTAGAATAGAAGTAGGGAGATAGGAGGTAGTAGTTAGACAGTAGGAGTTAGATTTTTCCCGAGAAGGGACTGGGAATCTAAACAATGACAGATTCCTTTTTTGAAGCAAAAGAAATGGAGATAATATGCTTAAACCGATGAATTATTTTTTTTGGTGTTCAGTTGTTGTGTTGCATCAATTTATACTCTTTATTTTGGTTGTCTCCAACTTGAGGTTTTTTAATCATTTAAATCAGCATATCAAGCATATCCTTGATTTATCAAAATATATTCCATTTTGTGTGATTTGATTAATTGGTGTCTGCAAGCCATAATTAAATTCTCTTAATAAATCATAGTGGTTTTAAGATTTCTTTTGGATAGTTAAAGAAGAACCTGATAGAGAAATATTCCAACATTGTTTATGCAAGTCATAGATTTAGTAAAGTTTTATGCTAGCCATAGAATTTTCAAAGTGCCTAACAACTAGAGTTAAGCCAATAAGAGGAAACATATATCATTTTTGACTCCATTGACCATGTGGATAGAAGCCACTGATCTACCACAAACCAGAGATACAAATTCATATCAAACAATTTATTCAAAAACCTTTCATTTGTGCAGTAGGAGTAGGAGTAGTTTTAGTGATTTCATCTATCCACTTCCCTTTTCCATTGTGGATAGATTATTTTACCAGGAAATACATCTTAAATCTGCAACATACACATAGGTGCACCTGCCTAGGTTTTGCAGAGCCTGAAGAGTAGAAGGTACAATTGCATCAATTGGCCTTGTACGTTGGCCAAAAGCGTTGTGAGATCTTGGCAACCTCTCGTGGTTCAAACCTGCGTTTTTGAGACCCAAGAGATTGGCGACTCCGCTGGGGAATAACCCATCAAGAAATCTTTCCAGCCTATCCATTGATAAAGTCAAAACAGTTTCAAAATTTGTCTTCAGTTAGAGAATCATAATTGTGTAATTTGCAGCTCCCCATCCGAGTCACACACACAACAGTTTGGCGACTCTGCTGGGGAACTATACTCAGGAAAATCTTCTAGCCTTTCCATTTATTGAGTCAGCAAAGTTTTTCATTTTTTTTTGGAGATTCCGCTAGGGCAAACCAAACCAATCCATTTCATTTTCCTACTTTTGGAAAAGTAGGTGGCGACTCTTTTTTTAATTTGATATATAATGCATGGATGTTGTGGAGTAGTAACATTTTGTCAAGATGTCAGGAGCAGAAAGAAGACACCAGTCAATGAGCGATTTTGAAGAATTGGAACAACAAAGGTTATACAAGAAACGAAAAAAATGACAAGTGGAGCAATGACTGTTGCAGTTGGGAGCCGAATATGTTCCAAATACATCACCAAATAGGCCATCATACAGTGAGAATGGATACAAAAATGCCAAGAGATCTTGGACACCATGAACACCACATGATGCAACTGAGAACTTTGGTAATAAAGGTAATGTACTCTATTCGCAGCAAAATACTGTTGATGAGTATACTCAGATTCAAGAGAGAGGTACTGGTCTGGTGTATGCCTTTTTTAACATGAGGAGATATAAGGGAGAATCTGTGAATTATTTGTACAATAGGATGGTAGACATTTGTATGCAATTACCTCCTCAGTTTAGGCCAACAAGATCCACATTTGTTACATAATTGTCAAAAGCAGTTGAGCCTGAATCAATTTATTGGTCAGGGTCATTAAAAAAACAAGCCTTTAAAGTAGTGAATGAATTTATTGATTCCATGCTTGAGACAAGGTATATAGACACTGCCAACAATGAATCTAATAGTAATATCATGAATGATCAAATAATGCAGCCAATGGAGGAAAAATGTGTCACTGGGATTTCTAATGACAATTTTTTCAGATTTGGAAGATGATTGCAACATTAATGATATTGGTGGGGACACATCATCTGGGGAGTACATCAACAATGCTTCAGAAGCTGAATTGGAAGAAGATATCGTGCCATCCAACAATGAACATATGGAGAGTCTCTCTTGCATAACAGATTGTGATCCAGATTGTGAAGATGAAATGGTGGATGTTGATCTACGAAAGGATGATTGTTGCAGTTCATATGGAGATCAAGAAGTTGGAGAAATAGCAGGAGATTTGGATGAAACATGTTCACTCAGCAGTGAGCAAGTTTCAGATTTATTGACTCTTGAATACAAGAGATGTGCACATGAAGATGATTCCAAAGTTTTGTCTCTAGCCTACATTTGTTTTGACAGTGAAAGTAATAAGATGAGGAATTCTTTGAAGCTGATCAAAGATCTATTTGTGTCCAAAAAGAGGTATGTAACTTGAATAATTTTTTCCTGCAAGAGAAAGATACTGGTTTGCATGTTATTGATGATGAGTATTCAACATTTGTTGATTCAAGTATGTGTGAGGATGACTGTATGGATCAACTGTGTGTGTCAATGCCAACTGGTGATAGGAAAGAAATGGAATGTGATTTGATTGTTTCAGAAAATATTGATGAGACAATTTTTTTTGATTTCCAAGAAAAGCATTCAGATTTTCAAGTCCTAGTGCAGTTGTAGGCACATTCAGCAACATATGACAGTGAGCATGCCTATGAAATTTTTGTTGAATGTGGATACACTTTGTATGCTGAAGATGATAAAGTTTTTTCATATGATAATAAGAATGATGAATGGCAGAATGGTAAAATGAATATGAATTAGGTTGAATGCAATGATTTCCTGAAGGTTTTCAATGGCAGTGCATATTGCAGGGCAGGTGGAATGGACAGTTTTAAGAGAAGCCTAATGAGCTCAAAACAAAATAAGGTCTATGACAGAGGAAATTGCAGGGTTTTTCTTTTTGGGTGGCCTGAGGCCATCCCTTATGGTTTGATTTTTTGAACCAGAGCAGGTACAAAGGATTAAGGATTGCCAGTGCATGGATAATTCTTAGCAATGCCTCTTTAAAAATTCTTTTCCATGCATAGTAGTTTAGGAAGGGTCTGGGTTTTCCAGTACATGAACATTCTCAGGAATTCCCTTTTTGAAAGTATTTCTTTCTTTCCATGTACAGTAGTCTAGAGTTTCCCATTCTCCATTTGCTCCGTCTTTCATGTCCTTCACTTTTCATTCCCTCCATTTTCCTTCATTTTCATTCATGTCTTGGTCTGCTCTCCCAAAGATATTATGGATTCTTGTAGTGATTTGCAAAACCACTCATACCCAATAGGAGCCACTGTTAGAACCCAAAATTTTCATTAAAAACCCTAAGGTTTTCCCGTTTGAATCTAATTTTTCCATCATTACCCTAAGGAATTTTATTCATTTATATCTGTATTTCGCTATCCTTCCTTTAAAATTCCATATTCCCTGACCAAATGCACCTAATATCTTATACCGCTGCTTTAAATCATTTTTTATGTCACTTACCACTTTACCACGACCTCCCACAAGGGGTCTGCGGTATGGCGATAGCGGTTAGCAGGCAGGCACAAAGTGTTTACCGCGCCACCGCACGCGGTCTAAACATAGACCGCGGTATTGTGGTGGGCGGTGAGTAAACGATAGAGGAACAGTCATGACAACCATTACCGCTACATCGTGCATGGTCAACACAGTGACCGCGGTGGTGCGGTAAACGGTTAGAAGGGTTAGCAAGTGACGGCAGTAATAGTCAATGGGCGAAGCAAGCAAAGGTAGACAATGGAGGAAGCGGCGAAGACAACTACCATGGTACTGCTGGCTGTCATCACAGTGACTGCGGTAACGCGGTAGGCAGTTAGCGTAGCAATGAATGTTAGTCACTGCTGAACTGCAAGAGGAAGGGTTGTTAACTGTGGTAGCATGGTAGACAATGATGAGACCATGGAGGTGATAGTAGCTGTTAACCACGGTACCACCGACAGTTGAAATGAAGCTCGTGGTAGAGTGGTAGAAAGGGACGCTGTCAATAAACGGCTACCGCAGCACCACGACAGGGTAGAGTAGAGACCGCGGTAAGGCAGTAAGAGGCGATAGTGGGAGATGGTAGGTGGGTCTGGTCAAAAGTTGACCGTTGTTGAGTGGTAAGAGTAATAAAAGGCTACGAAGGTGAAATATTAAAAGGCAGTAAAGGTACAAGCAGGAAATGTATTAAGGAAAAATTGAAGGCTCGTCTATGTAATCGAAATATTTGATTTGCCAATAAGGCAACTTAATCAAATATTTTATTTTCTGCTAAATAATTTCAAATGGCTGTAACAAAAATTGAAGAGTCGTGACTCTTGAAATGTAATGTATAAAATGAATAGGAGAATAGAAGTAGGGAGATAGGAGCTAGTAGTTAGACAATAGGAGTTAGATTTTTCCCGAGAAGGGACTGGGAATGTAAACAATGACAGATTCCTTTTTTGAAGCAGAAGCAATGGAGATAATATGCTTAAACTGGTGAATTCTTTTTTTTGGTGTTTAGTTGTTGTGTTGCATCAATTTATACTCTTTATTTTGTTTGTCTCCAACTTGAGGTATCTTAATCATTTAAATTAGCATATCAAGCATATCCCTGATTTATCAAAATATATTCCATTTTGTGTGATTTGATTAATTGGTGTCTGCAAGCCATAATTAAATTCTCTTAATAAATCATAGTTATTTTAAAATTTCTTTTGGATAGTTAAAGAAGAACCTGATAGAGAAACATTCCAACACTGTTTATGCAAGTCATAGATTTAGTAAAGTTTTATGCCAGCCATAGAATTTTCAGAGTGCCTAACAACTAGAGTTAAGCCAATAAGAGGAAACACATATCATTTTTGACTCCATTGCCCATGTGGATAGAAGGCACTGATCTGCCACAACCCAGAGATACAAATTCATATCAAACAATTTATTCAAAAACCTTTCATTTGTGTAGTAGGAGTAGGAGTAGTTGTAGTGATTTCATCCGTCCACTTCCCTTTGCCATTGTGGATAGATTGTTTTACCAGGAAATACATCTTAAATCTGCAACATACACATAGGTGCACCCACCTAGGTTTTGCAGAGCCCGAAGAGAAGAAGGTACAATTGCATCAATTGGCCTTGTACATTGGCCAAAAGTGTTGTGAGAGCTTGGCAACCTCTCGTGGTTCAAACCTGCATTTTTGAGACCCAACACGTTGGATAAACTCTCTACGTTGGTTTCTTGTGAGATCAATCGAGAGGGTGTTTTCTTGAATATAGGTGTAAATTTTGTGGTACCAAGGGGATTCAGGACCTACAATATCACACACCATGTCACTCTTAGGGATATCATAAGATGGGATTAGGAGTTGTTCGACTAGGAACTGACAATTTGTGCGGTCCTTTGGCATGTCAAGGAGAGAACCAATGGTATCCATAATGTTTGTTGCCTTATTATGGAGTCTCGGAATTCGCTCAAATTGGATGAAGGCGAAATATTTTTTGAAGTCATCCACCATGCGTTTGTAAAGAAACAACTTGTTAGAAACTCATCATTGACATGTTTTATAACTAACTGGGAGTCACCAAAAACTTGCAGATGAGTGATATGCCATTGAACTACGATTCTAAGGCCTGTGAGAAGGGCTTCATATTCGATGATGTTGTTGGTGCAGGGAAAAGCCAATCTGAATGTTTTTGGTATGTAGTCACCTTGGGGGTCTATAAGAAAGACTCTTGCCCCCGATCCATTATTAGTGTGTGATCCATCAAAGTACAGTGTCCATGTGGTAGCTTTTGATACTGCAAAGACTCCTTCATCTGGAAATTCAAATTCTATGGGATATGCATCTACTAATGGAGCATCTGCCAACTGATCTGCTATTACCTGTCCTTTGATTTCTTTTCTATCCATATATTCTATATGAAATTCACTGAGAAGCATGATCCATTTAGCCATTCAGCTAGTTAGGGTTGTCATAGATAACAGGTACTTGAGGGGGTCAACTTTTGATATCAAATGTATTAAATGGCTAAGCATATAATGATGTGATTTTTGTGTACTGAAGACCACAACGAGACATGCTTTCTCCATTGGTGAATAATTAAGTTCATAACTGACCAGTGTTCGGCTAATGTAATAGATTGCTCGCTCTTTTGAGAATTCGTCATGTTGTGCCAACAATGCTCCCAATGCAACTGAAGTTGCAGAGATGTATAACAAGAGGGGTTTTCTAGGGATAGGTGGAATCAAGATTGGTGGGGGGGCCAAGTATTCTTTGATCGTATCAAAACCCAACTGACATTGTTGATTCCATTTGAAGGTGGTGTCTTTCTTTAGAAGGTGAGTGAATGACTGATATTTATCTATGAGCTAGGCTATAAACCGATAGATGGATTGTAGCTTTCCTTGAAGTCTCCTTAACTATTTCAGGTTTCTAGGTGGAGGCATATCCATGATAGCTTTTACTTTAGCAAGGTCAACCTCAATGCCCCCCCGGGAGACTATGAACCCCAACAATTTCCCTAACGTGACACCAAATACACACTTTTTCGGATTCAGTCTTAGCTTGTACTGCTCCAAGTGCTCGAAGATCTTTTTCAGTATGGCAGGGTAATCTTCTTTGGTTCCGGATTTTCCCAACAAGTCATTGACATAATATTCCATGATAATGTGGATGAGGTCATGGAATATAATAGTCATTGCTCATTGATATGTTGCCCCTGCATTTTTGAGGCCAAAGAGCATGACATTATAAAAAAAGGTACCCCAAGGTGTTGTAAAAGCGGTTTTGTGTTGATTTTCAGGGGCAATTTGGATCTGATTGTAGCTAGAGAAGCCATCCATAAGGGATAACATCTCGTGTTTTGCAGTAATGTCGACCAACATGTTGATGTTCGGCAATGAAAAGTCATCTTTTGGACAGGCTTTGTTAAGATCCCAAAAATCTGTGCAAATTCTGATGTCTCCGTTAGGTTTAGCAACAGGTACTATATTGGAAATCCAATTAGAATAATCAATGGGTCTGATAAAGCCAACATCTAGTAATTTTTCCAATTCTTTTTTAACTAATAGTGCTACCTGCGAGTGCATCTTTCAGAGCTTCTGCTTGACAGGTTTGGCATCTGGATGAACATCCAAATGGTGTACAACAAGATTAGGATCTAGACCAGGCATATTGGAATAAGCCCATGCAAAATTGATAACCCCTTCTCAGAGAATTCAGAAAATGGTGATATCTTCTTCTTCTGATAAAGATTTGGCTACATAAGTGATCCTCGGATTTTCTTCTGTCCCCAAATTTACCTCTTGCGTCTCTTTAATGAGAATAGAAGATTGCTCAGATATTTTTGTTCCCACAAGGGGAAGATGAATGTCCCCATCTTCCAGTGCCATATTGAGGTTTTCATTGTCAGATACACCCTTTGTTTTTACTTTTTCCCAGTCAAATGCGCCTCATTGAGGTTTTCACATGATGACCTATTTTGTTTTTGTTTCTTTTTTCTTTTGCGGTTAGGGTGTTCATCTTCCCCCAATCCCATGAGATGTATGTAGATATCCTTTGAGGGAAATGTGTCAATAGATGTGGTACTTTGTAGGTCATGATCTATAAGTTCAGGATGTTTGAGGGATAAGGTTATGGTGCAAACAAATAAGCATTCGAACATGGCAGGAAGGTCAACGTGATTCAAATAATCGTATGCGTGTATGATGGACTCTTCTTCTGGTATGTCTTTGAGGGAACCGTCATCAACACTAACATTGTTAGAAGTGCTAGAGGATGTCGCAGGACCCTTCTATTTAGTATCATAACCCAAACCCAAATTTCTTGGTCAGATATTAGTTGCTTCAATGGGCTGGCATTTTCCTTGTTCTTCCACACCAAGGCACATGGATAAACTTCTTGGAAGTATTCTATAAGGGGATGTGGTGGCTCAGGTTCCTCTCGATAAACCCATTAACTAATATCTGCTTCCATTTGATCCTGAAGGGATCCCAGATCATTGAATGTTGTCGAACCCATGTTCTTGGAGGTGAGTGTAAGTGTCTTTTCTTCCACTTTTGGTACTGGCAGAGTTGGTTGTCCATATGTGCGGGGCGAGGGTGGAATAGTTTCCACATTTAGTGTGGTATACATTTCGTATTCACCACATCCCTTGTCTATGATCTGGACCTTGTGGTGGAAGTGGGTGTGTATGATGGTGGAGATGAGGTGTTTAGTGTATTGGTGGATGGATGAGAATCAAATGTTTGGGATGCCCCCATTTCGACTCCTAGGCAATAATGTGAATGCAGAAAGGAAGCTTCCAAGGCACAAAAATATTGAAAAGGTTGGAGATCAACTTGTATGGTAACTTCCATTCCTTGAAATCAGAACTTTAAACATTGATAGTAAGTGGATGGGACGACTTGCATAGAATGAATCCATGGACGACCAAGAAGGATGTTATATGGAAGGTCAAGGTCTAGAACATGACACATAGTGTACTGTACAATGGGGCCCACTTGAATAGGGAGGCAAATAATTCCTTCATAATCCTGCTCTGCGTTATCATATGCCTTGATGGTGATAACTTGACTTCTTAAATCAGTCTGGGTGTATCCAACCTGTTGTATGAATTTTAATGTGCAAATATTTATGGTCGAACCATTATCTACCAGTACCCTTTTTACTTTTTGATAATTTACACCAACCTTGAGATGGAGGGGGCGGCTGTGGCTTGAATCAAGATGCAGCATGTCTTTTGGCTAAAGGCTAACTGATAGGTTGATGAGATATTTCCTACCAATGCTTGGAATTGGGTCGGGTCAATATCATCGGGCACTTGTGTGCTTTGCAAAGCCTTAGTTAAGCTGTCTTGATGCATGAGAGATGACTTAAGCAGATCTAAGATGGATATTTGGGCTGCAGTCTTGCCTAGGTGGTCGAGGATATTATATTGTGAACTGATGGATGGCCATTGGGTAGATGGAGGAGCTACTGGGACTGCGATGCGGGTTCATCGAGTGGTAACAACACATTGTGGATCTTTTCCTTTGAAATGTATCATGGATACACGTGGCTCCACTTGTTCTACATATGAGACCACAGCTTGATAATTGTATGGCACATTTTTATAGATGATGTTATTGGTGTTGTTACCTTGATTGTTATTGTTGTTAGATCTAGGATTAGAGTTGGAAGTACTAGGACCTTGATTGTGGTTAAGAAAAGCGTTTTGATATATTTGGAGTTGAGCATTGGATGAAGATGATGTGTTAGCATCTACATGAATTTCACCTCGATCAATGAGGCCTTGAATGTAAGTTTTTAGGCCTTGACATTTATCTAAAGTATGCCCCTTAATCTTGTGAAATTCACAATATTCTTTTTCTTTAAACCAAGCAGGCTTGGGTTTAGACATATCAAGAGGTTTGGTGATAGGATATGTGATGGGATAATTAGCTTGAAGAAGCTTGTTAAACACCACGCTAAGGGGTTCTCCCAATTGAGTGAACTATCATTTGTTTCCCCCTTGGTTATTTTGGTTGGATTGTTGTCATAGTGCCCCTTGGGGGACAGATATGGCATTCTGGACTGATAGTTGTTGCTGAGGAGGGTATTTTTGTGTGGTGGTGGCCACCTGAACATGTTTGGTGTTAGTGACACCATCATTGACAACATTTTTATTTCTATTCTAATAACAAGGTTTATCCCCAAAGGACTTCTCTCTATAAGAATTAAAAAGTTTGACTTGCCCTTTTGCAACAAGGGCTCGTTCCAAGACGGGACCCTTCTCCACAAGTGCTACAAAGGTGGTGATACAATGGAGTTGGAAGTTATGAGCCATATCTGGGTGATAATTTTCAATAAATAATGTGACCATGTATTTTTCTGATGGTGAGAACTTCATCCTGCTGGCCAAGGCATGCCATCTTTGCAAGTAGCTTGCAAAGGTCTCTCCATCACGTTGTTTTTCTTTCAGGAGATCAAGTGTGTCAATATCCTTCTCTAGATTATAAGAGAAGTGGGAGATAAATTGTTCGGATAATTGTGCAAAGGTTTTGATAGATCCTTTTTCAAGGCCATAAACCAGTTAAGGGCAACTCCTTGTAGACTTTTAGGGAAAAGCCGGATAAGATAATTATCGTTATGCATGACCTCTTGGAAATGGGCATAAAATTATTGAAGGTGAGCTCTAGGGTCCCTGGTTCCTTTGTATTTATCAAATTTCAGTATCTCAAAATGCTTGGGGAAAGGAACCAAGGAGATGGAGGGATCAAAAGGATAAGGACAAATGTCCTCAAACTTGAATGTTTGTTTACCCATTCCAGCTTGTAGATCCTTTAATGATGCTTTTACTTCTTCCAAGTCCTTATTGATGGGAGTTGTGGGAATCAAAGTGGATTGATTGTATGGATAGTATTGTGGATATGATGAGGATGGCCCTACCACTGTCGGATCATAGACAGGTTGAGTGGAATACGAGTGTGTTTTCTTATTATAAGTGGATTGATAGTTGGATGATTGATTGTGATGAGTGGGAGCCACTTGTTGGTAAGGCGATTGTTGTTGAAAGTAGGAAGCGAGGGATGGGTCCTGGTGTTGTGTAGCATTTTGGTAATATGTGGAGGTAGGGCCTCTTTGTTGATGTGATGATGTTTGTTGGTAATAGGAAGTGTAAGGTGCCCCCTACTGATAAGTTGGTTGTTGTTGAAAGTAGGGCGGATAGGATTGGTATTGTTGCGCAATGGTGGGTTGTTGCGTGGCATATGAGGATGGATTCAATGGTTGTTGGTGTAGATGATGTTGAGGTTGCAAAGGATTGGTGTAAGGTGGCAATAGGGTATGTGTTTGGTTTTGAGCATTCTGATGAGGATTCATATTGAGATGGGATGGAGCAGTGTATGTGCTAGAGGGCTGATAGAGGTACTTAGTAAGCGGATTATGGTGTGTTTGTGTAGGGATATGTACATGTTGTTGTGGCTATTGTTGATGAGATGGGTGAGATGAGATATGTTGTTGCTGGGGGGCAACCATGAAAGGGTTATGCGGTGGTTGTTGTGGCTGTGAGATAGGCTACACTACTTGATGTGATGGTTGTGTAAGAACGGTAGTGTCTTGCGGATTGGGATGCAAGGGTTGAGATGAAGCTAGAGTGGTAGTAGTATGTTGTGGTGGTGCTAGTAGCGTGGTGGATTGGTGTGGATTATTTGGAGGCTGTCGAAATGTAGGAGGTAGAAAATTGGTAAGTATAGGTGTGCCCCCATTATTAGGATATGGGGGAGGAAGCGGTGGGGCAAATGGGATGTATAATGGCATGCCATAGGTATGGGGATCATTAGTATCTGGTGGTGAAATAGTAGATGTGGTAGAAAGACAAGGATACTCTTGGAATTGATGGATGACAACATTTCCAAATTTGGGGTGGTACCAGTTGTCCATGGGTGCACTCTCGGGGGCATAGGGATTCTTGGAACATTTTGTGAAGCTTGCTGATCAACATATGCTGGAAGGACATATGGTGAAGCATCAAAGTCTGATGGTGGTTTGACTCCCTTCATGAGTAGGGTGGAAAGGATATTATCCCCACATTCATTTAGGAGACAATATGCCATTTGGACATTGGCATGATTACTGACATATTCGTCAACGGTGACTTCGGGTTGTTGACCATGTTCTCATCACTGGGTGGTGTGATATTCTGGATGTCGGTGTTCGATTGGGATGAGACACTGTTATGGGGATCATATGGATTGGTTGGAATTTTATTGGGATCTTGAGGGACATTTGGTTGGGAACCTTGGGTTTGTTGGTCTGCCATTTGCTTTTTTGTTTGTGAATGGGTCTGAATGGGCATGAACGTGCAAAACAACTAAGTGATTTCAAGATGCAACTTCTAAAGGATGATCTAGGTGATGATTTGGATCGATTTAGGATTGTAGGATTGGGTTGGATGTTGGACCAATTGATAAGATGATGGATCAATTGATGATGTATCAATTTGATGACTTGGATAAGGATTGGATTTGATTAGATGATTTTGATTGGATGATGGGATTTTGATTGGATGATATCAGATTTGGATAGATTGGATTGGATTGTTTGGATCAATTGGATAAGTTGATTGATCAATTGATGATGTATCAATTTGATGATTTGGATAAGGATTGGATTTGATTAGATGATTTTGATTGGACGATGGGATTTTGATTGGATGATATCGGATTTGGATAGATTGGATTGGATTATTTGGATCAATTGAATAAATTTGCTTTGTATTGGATGATGGATTAGGATTGGTTGATGGAGGGGATCCTAAAATCCAATTCAAAAATCACCCTAAGTGACTTATAACATTGGTTGATCGGATTGAACTAGCTAAACCAATGATCACGACGCCGAATCCGCCTTGAGTTAAAGGGGGATTGATTTGGGTCAATGATGTTGAATTACAACACAAATCCACATCAGGATAGAAGCAGATTGATTAGGTTGAAGAAAATGATTGATATGTAGGATAAGATCAAACTTAATGCCTTGGTCAATTCAAGAGATAACTCCTAAAACAAGGTTTAAGGGATTTTGTGTTGAAAGATGATGATGAATGCAAATGAAAGATGTCTTGATGGTTTTTTTTTCTTTTTTATATGATAGGGGGGGGGGGTGTTGTTGAAGTGATCTTTTTGGAAAGTGCAAATGTTTAGGTTACACGGTAAGATGGTAGAATGGGTTCCCCAGATTGTGAAATGATCAATATGAACATGATAAATGGACGTTTAGAAAGGTTAAATGGAGGCTTGGAATGGTCAAATGGATGTTTGGATTGGTTAAATGAATGTTTAGGATGATCAAATGGTCAAACGAAGACTCGGGGTGGTTAAACAGAGGCTTGGAATGGTCAAATGGATGAAACTGTCCGTTCAGGAGGGCATATTCGCCCTTCTGTAGTCAAAACAATGGATCAGGAGGGTGTATCCGCCCTTGTGCAGTCAAAACAGTGGATCAGGGGGGAAAATCCACCCCTCTGCAAGAAAACAGTGGATCAAGAGGGCGTATCCACCCTTCTGCATTCAAAATAGTGGATCAGGGGGGCAAATCTGCCCCTCTACAAAAAAATAGTGACTTGGTTTATGGAAAAGACTTGAAATGACTCAATGAGGCTGACTTATCAAGATTTATTGGTTTCTCACAGAAAGACACTTTAAACAAGCACAATCCTATGATTAGTGTCAAGGGGTATGTCCAACAAAGGTCTTAATCTAGGATGCACAAGGTTTCTAGGGAGTCCTCGATATACTCTCGGTACATGAGGCACAACTGTGAACACTAGCCTGCCACAAGCATGAGTCGGGAACCCCAGTGAAATACTGAAAGACTCAAACCAAATTTTCACGTCTACCTAGGTATCACCCTAGCTTTGACGTTTCACCAGACACGACATGAATGGATTGGGGTACAACTTTGTATTTCCCCCCTTTTTATACCCCGTTGGTACACATGGTTGGGATCCTCCCTTGGGGTGATGAAATCCCCAAGCAGGTCCCTCTAAAAGGAAGACACTAATCATTTCAAAGTACCCCCTCGGTCCACACAAAGTGCAAGGGGAAGGTGAAAAAAATGAATGCCCCCTTAGGGTAACACAAAAAACGACACACCACACAACAAGTATTACTTCCTCCTAATTAAACTATGTGCCTAGATGAAAACAACAATAAAAGACTCTTAAAATATGCGTAAATTAACGGTCCTGCAAACAAACGTTAGTTGTTTTATCCTTCATCTCTTGTGAATAGCCATAAAATGTTGAAAAATATTAGCAATAAATCCAACTACACCCACAAACAAGAAAAGTTAGGGGGTTAGAACTTCAAAACAACAAGAAACTGAGACCAAAACAAAGCTAAAATGTAGGTTTTTTACCTTCCCGAACATGTTGTTTAGGGAAAATTCGCCCCTCTATAGAAAACTGTTAAAAATATCGAAACAAGAGGGAAAATCCTCCCCTCTGCAGAAAACTGTTAAAAATGCTGAAACAAGAGGGCAAATCCACCCCTCTGCAAAAAACTATTAAAAACGCTGAAACAAGAGGGTAAATCCGCCCCTCTGCAGAAAACTGTTAAAAACACTGAAACAAGAGGAAAAATCCACCCCTCTGCAAAAAACTATTAAAAACGCTGAAACAAGAGGGAAAATCCGCCCCTCTGCAACAAACTATTAAAAAAAATGTTGAAACAAGAGGGAAAATCTGCCCCTTTGTAGAAAATTGTCAAAACATTGAAACGGGAAGGAAAATCCGCCCCTCTGTAGCAAACTGGAGGGAGGGTCTGCCCCTCTGCAGTGCACGGGAGGGAAAGTCCACCCCTCTATGGGGAAAATCCGCCCCTCTGTGACCTGGACCTGCAAAAAACTTAAACAACAACAAACATAAAATAAGGAGACCCATTTGTGGGTCCCACCAGGCGTGCTAGAAATGTGATCCCTAAAATGTTAAATCCTATTATGAGATGCTAAACAAACTATTAGTGTAATGAAATAAATAACATAAAGAGTGCACCTCAAGATTAGCCTAAGGAAAGAAATTGCAAAGAAGTAAGATAATAAGTGGATAAGTGATTATACCTCTCTTGTGCTGCTTCTTCCTTGGTTGGCCCTTGATCTTTGGATGTTTTGTGTGCTCTTTGGATGGCAAGTTAAATCAAATATGCAAAGTGATATGCAAGATGAGTGAAGGCATGGTAATGGTGAATTCAAAAATGCTATGGTAAATGCAAGAGAAGCTCAAATGGAGAATTTGCAAGAGTTTGATAGCAAAAGCTTGATTGTCCTAAATGAGAGAAATGAGGGGGTATTTATAGAACAATTTGAATTCTTTAGAGAATTCAATGGTTGAGATTAAGCCAACAAGATCAAGATGGAGGGCTATGGTGAGTTGAGGACTCACAAGCCCTCACATCTTGACATGTGGAATGTGAGATGGCCTAGGGTGGGATGATGTGGAAATGAGGTGGAAGAGAGGTACATGATGTGGATGAAGAACAAGTACCTTGTAGGTACCTTGGGGGATGAAAATATTTCCTCAAAAAGGAACTCCTTGTCCCCAAATGAGAATGAAAGAGACATTTGAGGAATTTTAGAATTTTTCAAAAATCTCCATGGAAAATGGGAAAGTGGTTGGAGAAATAAATGTGAATTAAAAATTCACATGCTTAGGAGAGTCTATTGGATAAGAGAGGATTTCCAAAAAGATGGGGATTTGCCACATGTGAGTGATGTGACAAGTCAAAGGTTCTAGAAGTCCTTGGCACATGTAAAGTGACAAGTCAAGTCTTCTAGAACTTGCATGGGGATAGGGTAAACCTTGGAAAGACATCATATCAAGGTATATTATCCTCATCCAGTTAAGCTGTACATTTTAAAATTGTATAGTCAATTTTTGATCTCAATGTACATTTGTGGAGTTAGTAGATGGTGTTGTAGTATAATTTTATCTTTTTGGTGATGAATAACATAGATAGGGGGAGTTATTCTCATGTAGATATATCAGTAAGGGGATGTAATGTGAATTTACTACACTTTTCCCTTCATGTCAAAGGGGAGTGAAGTAGAAAGTTTGTTTCCATATGTGATCCCTAAAATGTTAAGTTCTATTATGAGATGCTAAACAAACTATTAATGCAATGAAATAAATAACATAAAGAGTACACCTCAAGATTAGCTTAAGGCAAGAAATTGCAAAGAAGTAAGATAATAAGTGGATAAGTGATTATACATCTCTTGTGTTACTTCTTCCTTGGTTGGCCCTTGATCTTTGGATGTTTTGTGTGCTCTTTGGATGGCAAGTTAAATCAAATATGCAAAGTGATATGAAAGATGAGTGAAGGCATGGTAATGGTGAATTCAAAAATGCTATGGTAAATGCAAGAGAAGCTCAAATGGAGAATTTGCAAGAGTTTTTCAATAAAAGATTGATTGTCCTAAATGAGAGAAATGAGGGGGTATTTATAGAACAATTTGAACTCTCTAGAGAATTCAATGGTTGAGATTAAGCCAACAAGATCAAGATGGAGGGCTATGGTGAGTTGAGGACTCACAAGCCCTCACATCTTGGCATGTGGAATGTGAGATGGCCTAGGGTGGGATGATGTGGAAATGAGGTGGAAGAGAGGTACATGATATGGATGAAGGACAAGTACCTTGTAGGTACCTTGGGGGATGAGAAGATTTCCTCAAAAAGGAACTCCTTGTCCCCAAATGAGAATGAAAGAGACATTTGAGGAATTTTAGAATTTTTTAAAAATCTCCATGGGAAATGGGGTAGTGGTTGGAGAAATAAATGTGAATTAAAAATTCACATTCTTAGGAGAGTCTATTGGATAAGAGAGGGTTTCCAAAAAGATGGGGATTTGCCACATGTGAGTGATGTGACAAGTCAAAGGTTCTAGAAGTCCTTGGCACATGTAAAGTGACAAGTCAAGTCTTCTAGAACTTGCATGGGGATAGGGTAAACCTTGGAAAGATATCATATCAAGGTATATTACCCTCATCTAGTTAAGCTGTACATTTTAAAATTGTATAGTCAATTTTTGATCTCAATGTACATTTGCGGAGTTAGTAGATGGTGTTGTAGTATAATTTTGTCTTTTTGGTGATGAATAACATAGATAGGGGGAGTTATTCTCATGTAGATATATCAGTAAGGGGATGTAATGTGAATTTACTACCCTTTTCCCTTCATATCAAAGGGGAGTGAAGTAGAAAGTTTGTTTCCATATGTGATCCCTAAAATGTTAAGTCCTATTATGAGATGCTAAACAAACTATTAATGCAATAAAATAAATAACATAAAGAGTACACCTCAAGATTAGCCTAAGGAAATAAATTGTAAAGAAGTAAGATAATAAGTCGATAAGTGATTATACCTCTCTTGTGTTGCTTCTTCCTTGGTTGGCCTTTGATCTTTGGATGTTTTGTGTGCTCTTTGGATGGCAAGTTAAATCAAATATGAAAAGTAATATGCAAGATGAGTGAAGACATGGTAATGGTGAATTCAAAAATGCTATGGTAAATGCAAGAGAAGCTCAAATGGAGAATTTGCAAGAGTTTTGATAGCAAAAGATTGATTGTCCTAAATGAAAGAAATGAGGGGTTATTTATAGAACAATTTGAATTCTCTAGAGAATTCAACGGTTGAGATTAAGCCAACAAGATCAAGATGAAGGGGTATGATGAGTTGAGGACTCACAAGCCCTTACATCTTGACATGTGGAATGTGAGATGGCCTAGGGTGGGATGATGTGGAAATAAGGTGGAAGAGAGGTACATGATGTGGATGAAGGACAAGTACCTTGTAGGTACCTTGGGGGATGAGAAGATTTCCTAAAAAAGGAACTCCTTGTCTCCAAATGAGAATGAAAGAGACATCTGAGGAATTTTAGAATTTCTCAAAAATATCCATGGGAAATGGGAAAGTGGTTGGAGAAATAAATGCGAAATAAAAATTCACATGCTTAGGAGAGTCTATTGGATAAGAGAGGGTTTCCAAAAAGATGGGGATTTGCCACATGTGAGTGATGTGACAAGTCAAAAGTTCTAGAAGTCCTTGGCACATGTAAAGTGACAAGTCAAGTCTTCTAGAACTTGCATGGGGATAGGGTAAACCTTGGAAAGATAAAATATGAATTAAAAATTCACATGGGAAAGAGAGTCAAGGCCAAGAAAGGCAAGTGCAAAGGTTGACTAAAAACGGTATGCTAAATGTGGCTAATGACCTTGATTAAGGTTGTGCAAACACAAGATTAGAATAATTAATGAGAGATTAGAAGCAAGTGGGAGATTATGAAGGATGTGACACTAATTTTGATTAAGTGGTGCACATCCCAATCATAGATTAATTAATTTAATATAGATTAAAAGAGGATTATGGAGAATGTGACAAGGAGAGAGAAAAAGAGGGATTAAAAATTGGTTTTAATACAAAAAGGTCAAATGACTAAATTGTATTATTTATTTAATTTAGAGAAGAAAAGGTGTAAGGTAAAGTATTTAATTATTCAATTACATACTTTAGGAACCTTAGGCAGAAAATGAGATAATTATTAAATAAATTATTTAATCACTATTAATGAAATAGATGAATAGAGTAGACGATTTTGATCATGTGGAAGTGATCAAATTTAGATGTCTAAAACATCAATGAAAAGGGGAGAGATTGCTGGAAACATGAGCATGATGATGTATGATATTGTCATTGATTTCAAACCATTGTAGAAGTGATGGTTCATAAGTATGTATATAGTCTAAAGTAGACTAAGTGTTTAAGAGAAATTGGTTGTCTAAGACTGAGATAGTGATGTAGTAGAGGAACAATTTTTTGGTCCGCATTGCTCCACATTGTAATATCCTATCATACAGTTTTGAGGTGATAATTGTATGTATTGAAGGAGTCAATATCCAAAGTTTCAGGGTTTTATGTCTTCTGCAACAAAAGATATTGATGACATAGTATTAGACTAAGCAAAGACATAGTAGCAATTGCAAAGTTCATGTTGGAATAATCCACATTCCACTGTGGATTATCATTTTGTTGTGTGGATTTTGGGAAGTGCTTGAATATTTTAGATTTGTGTGCACTCTGAGTATCAAGTGGTTTGGTGAATAATACACTTCAGTTACTTCTGCAAGGTATGTGTGATGGATTTTTGAGCCAATAGTTGATTAGGTCACATGTTTCATCTAATTAGGTCGACCTAATTTTTGATATGATTGTTTGTAGAATATATACATACACACACACACATATATATAAGGTCAATTATTTGATGGTATGATGAGGTGTGTAGTGTAGTAGAAATGTGATAGTGGTGATCTTGTGACAGTGATGAATGAAGTGTGTAAAGTCAATTTTATGAGCCTAACTGGAACTGTATCTTCAACATATAGCAGATGCATTGTAAGCAGTTCAAATTCTAGCAACGAGATAATCCACACTATGTTTTTTCTATTTCAAGGCTTTTCCACATAAATATGATGTTCTTGTGTTGATTTTTGTGGTGCATGCTTCAATTGTTTCTATCATTTTTTTCAAGTTTAATAAGATACTTTGTAATACACTTTTAAGTTAATGAATTTCAGGGAATACTGATTCACCCCCCCTCTTAGTATTTCGAGTATTCAACAAAATATAGCCACACATAATTTATAACAAAATTCCACAAAGGAACTATTTGTTTCACATAAAATTTCACAAACATTTCAAACATTCTGCATATCAAAACAAAGATCTAGCAAAAGGGTTTAGACCCTCCCATAAGAATTGATATCCAAGTTGTAGAGGACTCTCCAAATCCTCTCTTGCATCTTTCCTTCCTCTACCCTTCTTCTCTTCCTTCATCCAAATAACATTTTCCTCTACTAAAAAAAACTAAAGAACTCAAGAATAATTCCAAAGGAAAAGCCCATTCTCCATTGAAGGAGAAAGAATAAATAGAAGGGGAAAAGAAACTACCTTCCCTTAACCACCTAAACTACCCAACCAGCTCTATTTTTTTCTACTTTTTAAAAGTAGGTTTTAAACTCCATTTAAGGTATTTTATAATAAAATTTAACTCTAACCTATAGTTCCTACACCTAGGAACCTTTTCAAACCATAAAAATGAAATCTAAAAATTATAAAGGCACTTAAAAATCATAAAAGAATAAAAAACTCAAGAAAATTAGAAGATAGATAAATACACTTTCACATTTATATAAATTTTGCATAACAACTACAACACAATATTTAAAAATACAAACCACAAGACTTTAGTACTCCATACGAGACAAGGTTGGGTTTTACAATGAAATTAACACAAAAGTAGCTATGTGACCCCAACCACCATCGATTTTTTTGTTGGAACACAAATATCTACTCAGAGGGGGGTGAATTAGTAGATTGATTAAAACTTATCCTCTAACACTTTTAATGCAGATTAGAAGGTCATGCAAAGATTCACACACATGATTAGCATAGGATCTACTGTCCTAATCCAACCTCATAATAAGAACCTCACTAGTTACAATGTTTAAGGGAACTAACCCTAAGGAGACACCAATCCCTTGATTTAAGAGCACCAACTCTAAGGAATCACCTACTCCATAACTCAACACCAACTCAACTTTTTGATGGCACCAACCAATTAGATTTACAATGAATGTTATGGAGCTACAAATTTTGTTTACAAAATGATTCAAATGAATCCAATTCTATGTTAAAGACTTGTTTTGAAACTGCTAATTCTTTTCTTCTTCTCTACTATGCCCTCTGCGCTTTAGAACATCCTTTTTTCTCTGAAGCTACTTGAGCATTTCCTCTATTTGTTGCTAATTCTTCATTAGCATACCTCTCTTCTTCTTTGCTTCTTAACCTTGCCTCTCTACTACACTCATTAAGTGAATATCCTAGATGATTTTTTTCTACATTGGTTTTAGGTCACTCTACATTGTCTCTATTCGCACCATAATCACCTTTCTACTAGACTCATCTCTTTTTTCTTTGTCGACAAATCTACTTTTTCTCAAGTTATACACTACCGCCACAATTCTTTGTATTTTGCTACTTTAGTCATGTATCAAACCCTAGATTTGATATGCATTCAATTCCATTACACACATGATTGAATTGTATCTAATTCTGTAGCCATCTATGCCTTAATGTTTCTGACCATATATTTCAATCAATAATAAAAACTCAATCTAGAGTGGTTGTGAAAATAATTTTTTTTTCACTGTGTAGAATTCCACCACTTGACTAAGAGTTCCACCGCCTGACCATTGATAGAATTAGATCTTTGAATGCTACCTATAGATCCACAACTTTGTGCCATGATCTAATGATCATCGTTCAATTGCCTCAACTTTAAAATGCAACTATTAGATTAGATGTTTTTTGAATGTGTCGTTGATCTTTATCACATACCATATGCTTAGCATGTTTTTGCTTCACACTTGAAGAATGATATATGCAGTGTATATGAGCTATGTGATGCAATGAGTGATTTTCACTTGTCATTGTTTCACATATCACAATTTTATCGCTATCAGAGTGGATCAAAACATTGATGATCTAACAACTATTGGTCTGTACTTTCTCTTGCATTGACCATCAATCTTAATGAACATTGTACAAAATTTATTTTATAGATGTCATCAGGGACACACAGATTCATATCACATGATCATAAATTTCCATTGTCAAAGCGGGAAAAAATGTGCTAGCACGATATCCATCCGATCTTCTCCTTCAATACGCACCGTTGATATTCATCGAACACTATTTTCTTAGCAAACTTTAGCCTTGCACTTGAAGACTTGAAAATGTGATGCATAGAGTCCTTGCACTGCAATCTCCTTTAGACACTTGTCATTTTTTTGGCACTATCACAAATAATACTATGTCAAAATGAATTGGAAATGCAATATTTTGTCAGCTATCAATCTCTAACACCCTTCGTGTGGTCTGTTGATCTTAGCAAAGTAGAGAGCCTATAACTCGGTCCCACTAGACATGTGGCATGATTTTGCACTATCACACTTTTAACCATATTAGAGTGAATCACAAATTGCCTGTGAAGATTAAGTGCGATGCAACAACAACCATTGACCTTTAATCTAAGATCTCCATCATCAATCAAGTTCGGTAAAGTATTAAGCGCCAGATTTAGGAAACTTTAATACTCCATCAAGCCAGTAAATACTAGGATGAGGGGCCCAATTATATAATGAATTTAAAGGCTTAATTCACAACTTAAGTGACCAAAAGCTATCTACCAACATTCAACTAAGAATGAAAAATATGAGGCACTATGATTGATAACCCTTGGGATTTTTTTGGTAAACCTTAATCAAACCATAGAACATAAATAACTCGTTTATAAGCTTAATCTTGATCATTTGGACTTGTGGATCATACCTCTAGAATGTACTTGAAAAACCTATAACATATCTTCTATCTTTTTCCTCCACAAACCTTCAGAAGCCATCCCTATAAAGGCATGCCAAATTTTCATGACAATATTGAAACTTTGGAGACATCAATGATCACTATATTACCAAAAATATCCCTTTTGACATTAATGACAATCATATTGCCAACAATCTCCCCCTTTGTCATTGATGGCAAAATAAATAATCTGCTCATTCTTTGACATTGATTGTACTTGCATTGGCTTCTAATGAACGTGAATTGAAGCTTTTCAGAACAACCTTTCCCCCCCTTAGGTAATGGGACATTTTCCAAAACACAATTTGGACACATAAAGCATTATCATATTTCCCCCTTTGATAAAAATAGATCATATGACAAACTTTTATAGAGAGAATTTTCACTTTTTCTCCCCCTTTAACATCAATGACAAAGGGAATCCAACTTTCTCCCTCTTTTTCCAAAATTTTCTCCCCCTTTATCGGATAAAGGTGTTTGTCCAAGAATTTTCAACCATCAAGTTGTTAGAAATTTTAAAAACCAATCATTCCTGACTTGCCTTTTCTCTCTTCTTCCAGGGATGAGAAAAGCTTCTGTGATTCCCCCTAGAATCATGCCCTATTACTAAGTTCTACTGATGTGAGGTAGGAGAAGCCACTCCCAGTTTCAGTCTCAAATACTCAAATTTCTCTTTGGGAAGAGGTTTGGTGAATATGTTTACAACTTGATCTTGAGTTGGCACATATTCGATTGTGACTTCTTGGCCTACAACCTTTTCTCTTAAAAAGTGATACTTGATTGATATATGCTTAGTTTTGGAATGCATAACTAGATTCTTTGATATGTTGATAGCACTTGAATTGTCACAACAAATAGAGATAGGTATTTGTACTCTACCTTGATGTCTTTAAGTATTTTCTTCTTCCAAAATACTTGAGTACACCAAGCCACTACTGCAACATACTCTACTTCAGTTGTAAATAGAGTAATTGACTCTTGAGTTTTGCTCAGCCATGAAACAAGTTTGTTTCCAAGGAAGAACGCACCACCACTAGTGCTTCTTTTGTCATCCAAACTTCCTCCCCAATCAACATCTTTATATTCTATCAAAGTGAAATATTCACCTTTAGGATACCATAGTCGATAGTCAATTGTAATCTTGATATATATAAATATTATTTTCAATACATTGACATGTGAATCTTTAGGAGCAACTTGGAATCTTGCAACCATGCACATTGCTTGCATGATATCATATTTTGATGAAGTTAGGTGTAGCAGAATACCTATCATTGATCTATACATGGTCTTATTTGCATTAGGGGATTCATTTGACTTGCTCAACTTACATCCAGTTATCATGGGGTACCTACTAGTTTGGTTTCTTCCATTCCAAAATTCTTGAGCATCTCCTTCACATATGTGTTAGAATTCGAGAAAATTGGTGCAATAAACATTAACAATTATATGCAGATTATATAACCCAAAAATAAAAATAAAAAATAACACATAAGAGATCAACAATTTTTTTTAACGTGGTTCACCCAATATGGGCTACATCCATAGAAACTTAGCCACCCAAATATTTTATTATCTAGTGAAAAACATATTACAATCTCGCAATACCACCCCGCAACATACATCTCAACCACTTATAACAAGCTCTTTGGAAGCTTCTAGAATTAGGGTTTTACAAAGTCATTTTTCATTTGATGTGTTAACAGGAAAACCTTCACGTGTTAGTGGAAAAACCTTGACATGTTAATGAGATTTTTTTTGCCCCGAACCCCTGCTATCAGGGGCTACAGCCCTCGAACCCTCACTCTCAAGGGTTGTCACCTCCAAACCCCTACTTGGGGCCTGACCCAGCCCTGAACCCCGACGAGGATACGTTATGAGTGTACAATATTTGCATGATCAGTCACCACATACCAATAATATCCCACTTGGATATTGATCACGCTCCACACCAAAAAATCTCCCACTTGGAGACTGATCCTAGATGACACCGCTGCACTTGCAGCTCCCACTAGATTACAACCCTGGCTGGTTTCTTATGTCCACCATTATCAAGCATGAAGACCAATGGAAACTAATAAGGCAATCAACTTCTCCCGTGTAACTGCCTTTGTGAACATATATGCAGGAATCTCACTTGTGTAAATTTTCTCCAACTTCAACTTTCCATCCTCCAAAACTAGCCAGATGAAGTGGTATCTGAGCTGTATGTGCGTAGTTTTTAAATGTAGAGATGAATTCTTAGCAAGGTGAATGACACTCTGGTTATCAATGTACAAAGGGCTATCTTCTTGTCATTGTCCCAATTCCTCCATAAACCATTGTAACCAAATCATCTCCTTGCTAGCTTCTATAGCAACAACATACTTAGCTTCATTGGTTGAAAGCGCAACAAAATTTTGCAGCCTTGAAATCCAACTGATTGCAGTACCTCCTACAATTACAACATACCCTATAGTACTCCTCCTACTATCAATATCACCCACCAGATCAAAGTCAACATATCCTTTTAGAGCATAACTTATTCCTTCAAAACATAGTTTATTTGAAGTAGTACCTCTTAAATATCAGAGAACCCATTTTACCGCATTCCAATGTTCCATTCCCAGATTGCTCATATACTTGCTCACAACTCTCACTGCATGTGCAATATCTAGCCATGTGCATACCATTTCATACATCAAGCTACCAATTGCTGATGCATATGGTATCTTAGACATTTTGTCTTCCTCCTCTTGTGTCTTTGGACACATCTCCTTAGTCAACTTAAAATGATTAGGCAGAGGTGTACTAACTACTTTTTCATTCTGCATGTTAAACCTTTTCAATACCTCTACATACTCACTTTGAGACAAAAATACTTTTCTATTTGTCCTATCCTGTGTAATCCTCATACCAAGGATTATTTTTGCTGCACCCAAATCCTTCATAGCAAATGAATTTTCTAATTTCTGCTTAAGATCATTAATATGCTGCATGTTAGACTTGACAACAAGCATTTCATCAACATAAATCAACAATATAATATAGCTTCCATTATCCAATTTCTTAAAATAAACATAATAATCAGGATGACATCTTTTTGTAACCTTGTTTAGCCATAAAACTATCAAATTTCAAATACCATTCCGAGGTGTTTGCTTGAGGCCATACAAACTCTTCTTTGACCTACACACAAATTCCTCCTTACCTTTGACCTCATATCCCTATGGTTGTTGCATGCATATTTCCTCTTCCAAATTCCTATGGAGAAATTGTTTTCACATCTAGTTGTTCAAGATGCAAGTCTTCCGCAATTGCAAGATTAGAATAGTTCTAATAGAATTCATCTTTACAACTAGAGAAAATATTTCATTAAAATCTATACCTTTTTTTGTGCAAAACCTTTTATCACAAGTCTGGTCTTATATCTTTTCTTACCTCCATCTTCTTCCTTCAACCTGTAAACCCATTTATTTGACAATTCTCTTTTACCTATAGGCAATTGGACTGATTCCCAAGTCTGATTCTACAACAAGAAATCCATTTCCTCTTTCATGCCTAGCTCCCACTTCTTTTTGGTATCTACCTGCATTGCTTCTTCATAACCTTCAGGTTCACCAGAATCAGTTAACAATATATAATATAATGATGGAGAAAATATTTTTGGAGGTCTAGTTATCCTTGTAGAATGTCTAACACTTACAGGAGTTTGTGGGATAACTTGTTGTTGTTGCGCATCAGGTACCATTGGCATTTTATTTTCTAGAATCTCATCGAGCACCACATATTCCTTTTTGACATATTCATTCTTCTTTTCCTACATCTAATCCTTATACATGACCTTCTCATTGAATATAACATCTCTTCTCCTAATTATTTTATGATTTTCATAATCCCATAATCGATAACCAAATTATTCTACTCCATATCCAAGGAAGGTACATTTTTTAGACTTAGCCTCAATCTTGGTTCTATTTTCAATATCAACATGGACAAAAACTTCACAACCAAAGGTTTTCAAAAATGAACAGTTTACCTTTTTACCCATCCATGCCTCCTTTCAAATGCCAGCATCTAAAGGATTTGAAGGTCCCCTATTTATTAAATAACTACGGTATGTACAACATCTTCCCAAAAGTGTAAGGGTAGTCCAACATGCAATCTCATGCTCCTTGCACACTCCATAATGGTCCTATTCATCCTTTCAAACACACCATTTTCTTATGGGGTTCTAGGAATCATTTTCTACCTATGAATTCCATTGTATGAATAGTAATTTTTGAATTCTCTGGTGTAATACTCGCCTCCATTATCAGATCTAAGACACTTCAAATTTTTTCCTGTCTCATTCTCAACCAAAGCTTTCCAAATTTTATAAGTTTCAAATACTTCTGATTTTTGTTTTAGGAAATACACCCATGTTTTCATAGTAGCATCATCAATAAAATTAACATAATAATAATAGCCACCAAGAGAAGATACCTAAGATGGTCTCCATACATTTTAATGCACAAACTCTAATTTCTCACTCTTCTTTTTCCAATGTTGAGGAATCAGACTCTTTTCTGTTTTCCATAAACATAATTTTTGCATAACTCCAAGTCAATTTGCTTTAGACTTGGTAGAAACTTTCTAGAGTGAAGGATCTTCATCCCTTTCTCACTCATGTGCCCAAGTCTATGGTGCCACAATTTTGTTTCTATCTCTGTAACAAGTGCTATAACTATCTTAGTAGCAACTGTTTCTGTAACAACTAAGGTGGAGTAAGTATTACCAATACACAAATACAATGTGCCTAAATTTTCACCTTTAGCTACTACTAATGCACCTTTAGTGACATTCTAGACTTTGTGTGAAAGGGTAACCATGCAACCTTCACTACCTAGTTTTCCAGCAAAAAATAAATTCCTTCTCAAATTTGGAACATGCCTTACCTCCTGTAGCAACCATTCAATTTCATTCTGCAACTTGATTTTTACCTTTGCTTTTCCAACAATCTGACAGGGTTCATCATCTCCCAAATATAACTGTCCAAAATCACCTTGAACATAATCTACAAAATATTTCCTATGGCGTGTGACATGAAATGAATCCCCTGAATCTATTACCTAAGAATGATTAGCATCATATAAACACAGAATTAAAACATCGTGCAATTTATTACTTGCAACATTAGCTTCCATACTCTCATCATGTTTTTCATCTCCTTATTTTCCCTTTCGAGACCAACAATCCTTCTTCAAGTGTCCTAACTTTCCACAGTGCCAACAATCGATTCTTCCTCTGGATTTAGATTTTTATTTATTCGAATTCCCTTGTTACTTCCCACAATTTGTTGGGATTTTTCCTCTCTCCTTTTTTCTTCTCTTATTCTCTATAGTTAAAACATTACCCGATGTTCAAGTCTCACCTGTGGTTTTTCATCTCATTTCCTCGCTAAGGATAACACCAACAACATCATCAAATTTCAATGTATTTGAACCAAAGATAGAGTTACTTACAACCATTACCAAGCTATTCTAGCTTTTTGGCTATGACCATAAAACCAAGAGATCCCTCACCTCTTCATCAAAATTCACTTTTACAAAAGTTAATTGACTAGTAATCGTATTAAACTCATTTAAATGATCTATCATAGATCCAAATTCAACCATTTTTAGATTAAACAAATGCTTCACGAGAAATACCTTATTTGAGGCTGAGGGTTTTTCATACAATTTAGCCAAAGCTTCCATCAAATCCTCTGTTGTCTTTTTTTTTGTTATATTTGTTAGAATTGGCTATGGATGCCAAGATCTATGGACCAAATGGAAAGCACAAGAAGAGAGAAAATAATGTGACAAGAATAAACTGTATTCAATGTCAATGATAATGGAATTGCTTGATTTTACAATGAGAGACCCCTTGGTTATATAGCCAAGGTGAGAACATAGGAGTGCATAAGATTATGACAAGTGTTGTAATCTTATGACATGAGACAACAATGAAAAGCTATCACTCCACCTAAAGTGGAAAGGTGATAATGTGATAACCACCACAAATAGTGGATCTACCACAAAAGGTGGAACCCTAATCACATGATATGTCCATGAAAGGTGGAGGTGATAAAGTAATAAGAAGATAAGTCCACCAAAGGTGGAAATTCTCCAACAACTCCTATGTGGTCCCTAAGTAAACTTAACTAAGGTGTAATTATGACCTAGGACAAGGTACAAAATATTTAATTACACCAACACCCCCCCTTAAGTGCAACTTAGGGAGAATGTACACAAATGCAAACAATGCAAGATGGGTCCCGCAACTAGGCCATGTTAGGTACCCATGTACAAATGCAATGCAATCTCTCACAAATGGAGAAAAGGAGAAAACCCAGTGGGACAAAACTCCTCCCCAAAAGAGAGATGAAATACAAGATAGAAATGCTCTCAATGATGCATGAGAAGGTAAAAACCCCATGTGAGGAAAAAGACCCCCCCATAAGAGAGAAGTAGAAGAGAGACAAGGCAGCCCCCCCTCAATGTTGAGTCTCCTGCAATGATGGTAGAAGCTCGACATTGAATGTTGAAGATGATCCAATCTCGCCGAACAACATTCCTCCCCTTAGGAAGAAACAAAACCAAGGATGTATGCAAGATGTATGATGTCTTTGAAGTATGCTCAAGTGTCTCCATGTCAATGTCGAAAGCTGACACACTCCAAACAGGCATTCTAGGCCACACTACTGAAGAGTACAATCCAACATCTAGTAGAGAAGAATGTAGAACATGATCCAAAGAGAAAGATATCTTCTCAAAAGACAAAGAAGCCTCCTCCAAATGTTGTCCAAAAGTATCCACACTCACGCCAAACTGCAAAGAATGATCATGTAGAGAATGAACAAAAGGGTCAGAGTGTTCCCTCACAACAACTGAAGAAGGAGCATCTTCATCAAAGAGAAGATGAATGTCATCAATGATGTCCCCCAAATCTGCAAGATGAGGCTCCACAAACAAGTCTGAAATACCTGTCAAGAAGCCATCCAAAGTAGCCATATCTGGAAGACAATGTATATCCTACTGCACTGAATCACAAGGAACCCAAACTGTGGAATCACAAGCATCATCAACTGCAACAGTAGATGGAGGAGATGAAATGCATGGCTGAAGTACTGGATTTGATGTGAGAACTCCCAAGGTCAAGTAGCCAAATGTCTCCTCTGAATTATGGTTCACACTAGAAGTGTGATCAACAACCGAAGGAACAATGTCACCATCAGAAGCAAAATCTGCAAAGGTATACAACCGAGATGAATGATCAACCACCCCAGTAGCAATAATCTCTCTACTCTCCAAGTCTCAAATGATGACTGAATCAGGTGTGAACTCCACAGTTCTCCCATTTCTACCATGTGTAATCTGATATATGGAAAGAAGATTGTTCGTCAAATGAGGAACACACAAAACATCCTGAAAAGAGTTGTCCCCAAAACTAATAGATCCCTTCCCTATTACACTCATGTATGTATTGTTTCCCATCAAGATAGGAGACATAGAACAAGGCTGAAATGAAGAGAAAATAGACTGCAAAGATGCCATATGATGTGATGCTCTTGAATCTAGAAGCCATCTACCTGATCCTAGACTTGAATAAGCACAAAGAGCTTGACCTTGATTTCCTGATGTAGATGAAAAATCAGCAAGACCTTTTCCCTTAGACTGTTTTGTAGAAGGAGAAGAAGATTCTGTCATTCTAGAAGGCAAACTAATTTGATTTCTTTTGAGAATATTTTTCAACTCATCAATATCCTTCTTATAACAATAATGTTCTTCATGTCCATCCTTCTTGCAATATGCACAAAAGGACCTCTCCTTCTTAGACGATTTCTCTTTTGAAAATGAATTTTTATGTTCTTCTGTGGATTGTGTGTTCCTTTTAGGCTTGTACTTATTCTTTTCTTTGCTACTTGAAGACTTCTCATCTTTTACAACCAAGGCATGTGATTTTGAAGACTTCAAAGTACCCATTTGAATAAGCTTATTTTGCTCTCGAATCAAAAGATCTGTGAGAGCCTCAAAAGATGGTGATGTGAAATTGCTATTTGTCAATTGTTGAGTCTAAAAACTTGAAACAAAGGATGCATACTCAGCTGGAAGCTTTCCCAACAAGTTAAAGACCAATTGATCATCCTCTTTCTCAATACCACAATCTTGTAGTTGTGCTCTTAGCTCATTTGCTTTAGTGACATAATCTTGAATAGTATCAAAATTCTTAGGATCAAGGCATAAGAGATCATTTTCAAGTTTGTATCCCTTAACCTTATCAACCTTGCCATACAAAGTAGCAAGCTTATCCCAAGCTTCATTGGCTATAGTACATTTATCAACATGAAAAATGAGATCATCTGAAATGAACTTTCTTAGTGTACCCAATGCCATAGAAGTTTTAGTGAGCCAATCCATATATGCAGTTGCATCTGCCTTGGGATCTGCAGGTGCAATTATGGTTCCATCAATGTAGTGAATTAAACCTTTTTCCATTAGTTTACTCCATACACGTACTTTCCATGTAGCATAATTATGTGCAGTTAAGAGTGGAACTTTAGATGAACCCATGATGGAATGCAAGAGCACAAAATAAGCACAATCACACAAAAGACACCCCCCCAAATTCACTCAATAAAGAGACCCCCCAAGCAATATCTGATTTGGCACTTTATATTTAGTGCATTTACAAGCGCCATTGCCAAAAATAGCATAGTGGACTTTGATCTTGGTACATGCAGATTGCCAAAATAGGCCTCAAACTCACAGTGCAAAAATTACAGTAGATGAGATAAATCTGATCACACCACTAGAAAGTACAGGAAAAATCATGCACTTTAAAAAAAATGGCACTCAAAAATGTTACCGTAGGAGCAAGTTATGGGCTCCCAAAGTTCTCAAAATGACGATGAAGCAACAAGACCTGTGAGAATCTGAAATTTCTGGAGAAACCAGAAGCCAAAACCAAAAAATGATTTCACCACTGTGAAGAGAACGGAAAATTAGCCCAAATAAAAAAAAATTGCTCGAAAAAAGGAGCCAAATTGAGCAAGATATGAGCCTCTGAAGTTCACCTTCCAAAACCAAAATGCAAATGGGAGGGGGCAGAAAAAAATCTTAAGAGTGCTGACGTGGCGCAGATGTCAGTAATTCAGTGGGCTAAATTTGATGGCCTTCTAGTCATCAAAACCACCATCACTCCTTTCTGCCAGAAAATTTTTCAGTTCACGGAATATTCTTGGCTGTTGCCGGAATGTGCCTACGGTTGACAAAATATTCCCTAGGTTTCCGATAGTATATTCTGGAATCTTTTCTCGCCGGAATCTTTGAATAGCTGCCGACTTTATTGAAGCGCCCGTCGGGAAACTGCCAGCCGGTGACCTTGCCACCGGAGGGAGGATGTGTGGGCCACGACTGTAAGGCCATGCGGCGACATGCAAGGGGCCGCGAGTACCTGGTACTGTAGTATCGTTTGCGGACTGCAGTACCTGGTACTGCCTAAAAAACCATAGAAAATGTCTTTTGTATTTTTATTTTTTTTAATTTTTCAAACTTTTCAAATACAATTTTTCTAAATGAAATTTTTATAAAAAAAATTTCAAAATTTTTCCAAAATATAAAAATATTTTATTTTCAAAAATCGTACCGTCGCGCAATTATGACGCCTGGGGGGTTGTATGGCTCTTCGGGCAATTTCTTTTTTGCTTCACAGGATGACTTGCTCCGATTTGGATGATTGGATAGTCGATCTTAGGGTTTTTGGCCCTTCTGGACGTGATGGCAGGATCGAATTTGACCCAAAATGCTCCAAAAATGCAGCTACCTTCTGAATCTGGCAACCACAATGCAGCTTCAAACCCTCATAGATTTGGCCTCATATGTCCGATTTGGACAAAAAAAAAGGCAAAATCGACTTTCTCGAACCTTCTGGACGCAATGGTGAGCTTAGATTTGCACTTGGAAGCTCCAATATAAACCTGCAATAAAAATCGAAAAATGGAACCTCCCCAATCTGGTACCTCTCTTCAGAAAAAGACTCTCCAATGGCACCCAACCTGCTCTGATACCATGTTAGAATTGGCTATGGATGCCAAGATCTATGGACCAAAAGGAAAGCACAAGAAGAGAGAAAATAATGTGACAAGAATAAATTGTATTCAATGTCAATGATAATGGAATTGCTTGATTTTACAATGAGAGACCCCTTGGTTATATAGCCAAGGTGAGAACATAGGAGTGCATAAGATTATGACAAGTGTCATAATCTTATGACATGAGACAACAATGAAAAGTTATCACTCCACCTAAAGTGGAAAGGTGATAATGTGATAACCACCACAAATAGTGGATCACCCACAAAAGGTGGAACCCTAATCACATGATATGTCCATGAAAGGTGGAGGTGATAAAGTAATAAGAAGATAAGTCCACCAAAGGTGGAAATTCTCCAACTCCTATGTGGTCCCTAAGTAAACTTAACTAAGGTGTAATTATGACCTAGGACAAGGTACAAAACATTTAATTACACCAACAATATTGAACACTACAGATGGTGCCAGACACAACTAAATGGCTCCCAATACCTTTCTATCCAAAATCTTCCATTCTTCATCATACATTGTAGCCTCTTTCTTTTCTTTTCATTGCAATGGCCACCATAGATCCTTTTGATACAAATAATATTCCATCTATGGTCGTTTAACTTTTCAACCTTGAATTTGTCTTCTTCCATTGCTCCCACCCAAGTCTAGAGGTTTTTTGCCAATCGATCGAAATACATGTGACTTTGATACCAGTTAGGATTCAGGCAGATTGGAGCATTAAACATTAACAATTATATGCAGATTAAATAACCCAAAAATAATAATGAAGAATAACACAAAAGAGATCAACACAAAATTTTAACGCGGTTCACCCAATATGGGCTACATCCACAAAAAATCAGCCACCCAAATATTTTATTATCCAGTGTAAAATAGATTACAATCTCACAAATACCACCTCACAACATACATCTAAGTCGCTTATAACAAGATTTTTGGAAGCTTCTAGAATTAGGGTTTTACAAAGTTGTTTTTCATTTGACGTGTAAACGGGAAAACCTTGATGTGTTAGTGGGAAAACCTTGATGTGTTAATGAGATTTTTTTTTCAAGGGTTGCACTCTCGAACCCCTGTTATCGGGGGCTGTAAGGAAGTTAAGGTAGCAAAACAAATTCCTACAATAATCTTGAGAGGAGAAAAATGCGAACCTTTATAGATCTTTAACAGTTACAAAAAATTAAGCAAAAATATCATGCATACCACAACACAATGATTTACATGGGGAAAACCCTTTCGGGAGAAAAACCCCACACTCCAAAAGCTGCCCAATATATTATTCATAAATCAAAAGATTACAATATACTTGCAGAGCAAGATTCTCACAGGAGTATCACCACTAGAGATCAAGAGACAACCCAACCGTTATCAGACTCTCAAAAATACACACCGTCTACATACATCCCACCCACTTATAACAAGATTTTTGGAACCTTCTAGAATTAGGGTTTACAAGGTCATTTTTCATTTGACATGTTAACGAAAAAGATTTGACGAGTCAGTGGGAAAAAACATTGACATGTCAGCGAGAAAAACGTTGATGTGTGATCAGGAAAAAACCCCATGTCTTGCTATGAGTGTAAATTATTTGCATTATCAGTCACCACCTATTAACAATAAATTGTATATAATTTCAAGGTTGAGACACATTTTCCTAACAGGGGATACCGCCTGAAACCCCTACCCGGGGCCTGACTTGGCCCGAAACCCCATCGAGGATATGTTATGAGTGTACAATATTTGCATGATCAGTTGCCACATACCAACAATATGTGGTTTGAGATACGAATATCCCTTCATCAGTTTGTACTATCTATAGAACAAGGAAGAAAGAATGCTCTCCAAGCATAGACATCTCAAATTCATTTTGCTTTTGAGTAGAGAACTCCTTACACATTGTCATTTCTACCACCAAAAATGATGTCATCCACATAAACAATAATCATCATATGCTCATATTATGATTTAAAGTATAGATTGCTATCTACACATCCTTTATTGAATCCTTGTTGTTGCAAGTACTAGTCTAGTCTTGAATACCATGCTTTAGGTGCCTGTTTTAGACCATATAGTGCTTCTACAAACACAATCTCCTTTTGATAGTTGAAAAAAATTAGGTTGTTTTGTGTAGAATTCCTCTTCTAGGTTCCCATTTAAGAAAGAAGACTTAAAATCTATTTGATAGACTTTGAATTTGTTATAAACAAAGAATGCTAAAAAAAATTTTATGGCTTCCAATCTAGCAACTGGAGCAAATGTTTCTTCAAAATATATACCTTCAACTTGTGCATATCCTTTGCACACCAATCTAGCCTTATTCCTTACAAAAAATCCATCCTCATTGAGCTTGTTTTTGAAGACCCACTTTGTACCTACTGCATTCTTATTTGGAGGTCTTGGAACTAATTCCCAATATTTCTTCTTCTCAATTTGGCTTAGTTCTTCTTTAATGGATTTCAACCAATTATCATCCTTGCTAGCTTTAACATAGCTCTTAGGTTCTATTTGAGACATTAGAGAAGAAATTACTTGCTCTTTGTTCTTTGCAACTCTTCTCCTTGTTTGAACTCCCTCATTTATATCACCAATAATTTGCTTTACAAGATGATCCTTTTGAACATATCTTGGAGGTTCCTTTTCATTTACTTCCTTAAGCTCTTCATCAACAACTTTCTCTTCATACTTTGATTCATCTTCATATATCTCTATTAGGTTTAACATGTTTCAAGTCTTCATCAACCTTGACATTGCTACTCTCTACAATTCTTTGTAGCATTTTGTTGTAGCATTTGTAGACTTTACTTTGGGTGGAATATCCATGAAATATTCCTTCATCACATCATGAGTCAAAGCTTCCAAATTTATCTTATTCTCTCTTGATGTAGCATTTGCTGCCAAACACTTTAAATTATTTAACAGATGCAGATCTGCCATACCATAGTTTATAGAGGGTTTTCTCATTGTTTACCTTCAATTGAACTCTATTCAAGGTGTCTATTGTTGTATGTACTGCTTCTCTCTAGTACACATCAGGTAACGTGGCCTCATTTAGCATTATTCTGGCCATCTCTTTGACTATATTATTCTTTCTTTCAACAACTCCATTTTGCTTTGGAGTCCTTGCTACAGAGTATAGCCTTTTAATCCCATGCTTCTCATAGTATTCTATGAAATCATTTGACATGAATTCTCCACATCTATCAGATCTTAAGCATTTTTTTCATCCAATGTCCTTCTCAACATGGACTTAAATATTTTGAATCTTCCAAATTCTTGAGAATTATCCTTCAAAAAGGTTACCCATGTCATTCTTGAGTAATCATCTATCATCAACATGAATTATCTTTCTTCTTTCAATCCTCTTGTCTTTGTGGGACCACAAATATTAGTATGTACCAACTCCAAAGGTTTTGTAGTTGCATACTCTTTTGTCAAAAATTTTACCCTTGTTTGCTTGCCTTGCTAACATTCCTTGCAAGTGGTGTTTGCAGGTTTGGTTATCTTAGGCATGTGCCTAACAAGCTTCTTTGAGCTTACTTTTACCAAGTTTTCAAAGTTTACATGGTCCATTCTTCTATGCCATAACTAGTTATAATCAAATTGTCCCATTACACAACTATTACCATTCACTTCACTAAGATTATAAATATTGCTTTCAGTTCTTTTCCCTTCTGCAACTAATCTCCTAGATTTCCTTATTTTATAACCTTCTGCATTAAATATGGCTTTGTATCCATTGTCACACATTTGGCTGACAGTTAGCAGATTATGCTTTAGTCCTTCAACATAAAGGACATCATGTGTAGGCAATTTTCCATCTATGCTTAGGGTTCCTTTACCATGATTTTTCACTACAGTATTGTCTCCCAAACTGACAGATCCTTCCTTACATCTACTTAGTTTTATGAACTTGCTCTTATCACTAGTCATGTGTTTAGAGAAACCATTGTCTATTACCCACAAATTCTACTTCTTGGCATGGGAGCTATTTGAGCAATCATTGATTGTGCAACTTTCTGATCTTTCTCTTTCCACACATTCTTGGGTTTCCCTTCTATCTTATCTTTCTCTTTTGTGGAGACATCTGAACTTTTGTCCACTTTGGGGGGCTTACCTTTCTTTTTATTTTGTACTTTTGGTCTTACAAATTTTTTCTACATTGTCTAGCTATGTGACCAAAATTATTGTCATTGTAACATATTAAATTTGTATCTACTAAAGGAGAAAATGAATTTCTACTCACAAAGTTTGTTCTCCTTTTAGGTAGAACTCCACATTCACTATACCTATGACCAAATTGAATACATGTATATTAGTAACCATAGAAAAATGAGGAATACTAGGTCATAGCATTTCTTCTTGCAGGATGATGAGGTCTTCTTGAATTTTGCTTCTTCAAGTATCTCACCCTTATGAAACCTTATGCATCAACTCCCTTTGTGTTCTGCATCCTCCTTGAGTTTCCAAAGATTGAATTATTATTATTTTAATCTTCTATAGGATTTTTTTCTCCTTCATCCTTCACATTAGCAGTGCTTGTGTCTGTCTTTGCATCTATAGAGGCATTCTTCTTAGAATATTTAGTGCAAGCTCTCTCTTTTTTTCCCGAATTTTCTTTTGCTTTGAAGTTATCACATAAGTTTGTAGATGTACTGGTTATAGGAATTTTTCCTTTTTCAAAACCAAGACTGAATTTTTTTTTTGATGGATTTTGAGAGTTAATCATCTCCTCAATAATTTTAGAACCTCCTTTTAGCTTCAAACCTTTGTCTATTCTTTCTCTAGCTTTCTTCATTTATTTTCTCAAAGCCACTATTATTGCTTCTAACTTCATACATTCATTAGATTTAGATTGTAGTTCAGATTTGACTACTTCTTCTATTAATTATCCTCTTCAACCTATGTCTTTAGGCTAACTATCATCTGATTCTAGATTATTTGAGCCTTTTGGATATATTTTTAATTTATTTTTGTGCATGCTTCTTCTGCTTGGTGTTCTCCTTTCTCAGCATTTCAATTTCATCTAGAGCACATATGAGTTCACCCTCTAGATCCACTTCTCCTTCCTCTTCTTCATTATAATCTTCAACTTCTTCTATTTCTTGATCCTTAGAAGCTAATCCTAATGCCATGAATAGGGATTCATCTCCCTCAACCACAAAGGAACAATCATGGTCATCATTTGAGCTATCACTAACATCAAATGAATCATTTTTTCTTTTGTGTATAAGACCTTATTTTTAAAGTTCTTCTTCTTGGAGGTAGGGTTTCTTCTTTTCACATTCCTCTTCTTGTTTAGTGTTATCCTTTTTGCACTATAAGGGCATTTAGAAACAAAATGTCCTATCTTACCATAGTTAAATCATTTAGAGGGTAACTTACCTTTGTAATTTCCAAATCCTCTTCTTAATCTTGTGACAAAGTTAGCTTCTTATTCATCAGTCTTCTCAAATTCAGATGTAGACGCTTTTCCTTTTTCCTTTTTGGTTGCTTTGAATGCGACTTCTCTCTTGGAGGTATTTGTGTCTCTTATTCTCATCTCATAGGTAGTGAAGGTACCATGCAACTCATCAAAAATGTGATTATCTAGATCTCTTGCTTCCTCTATTGTAGAGATTTTAGAGTCATACCCAAATGACAAGGATCTTAGGACCTTTTTGACAATGATAGATTATTTCATCTCTTCTCCAAGGCCTCTAATTACATTGACTATTCCATCTACCATGAGGAGGTAGTATACAATTTTATCTTCATCATTCATATTAAGACTTTAAAACTTACCCTTGTAGGTTTGTAACTTGGCCTATTTTACCTTATCATCACCTTCATAGATGCTCTTCAATTTCCATCAGATCTCATGGGTTGTTTGATAGTGTATGAATTTGAGAAACTTTGAATTTTCTAATCCATAAAGAAGTGTGTTATTAGCTTTTGCATTTGATTCATATGCTTTCTTATCAACCTAATCAGTGGGAGGTGTAGCAAGAATAACATAAGCATTTACCATAGACATCCAACCATCAAACCCTAAGGATGACATATAGGCTTCCATCCTTATACTCCAAAAAGAATAGTTTGATCTATTAAAGAGAGGTGCTTTGTTTGAGGAAGAACCTTCTTGACTAGCCATTTGTGTTCACTATCCAAGATCTACCTAAGTTGATTAAGCTTCTTCAAAGGAACTAGGGTTTTGATTCTAATTGTTGGAACACAAATATCGACTGAGAGTGGGATGAATCAATAGATTGATTAAAAATTATCCTTTAACACTTTTAATGCAGATTAAAAGATCATGCAAAGATTCACACACACACACAAGTAGAAATAACACTAGATATACATGGAAAACCCAATATGGGAAAAACCACGGTGAGAATAGCTGCTAGGATCTATTGTCCTAATCCAACCTCACAATAAGAACCTCACTAGTTACAATGTTGAAGGGCACCAACCCTAAGGAGACACCAATCCCTTGATTTAAGAGCACCAACTCTAAGGAAGAACCTACTCCCTAACTGAGCACTAACTCAACTTTCTGATGACACAACAAAACAGATTTACAATGAATATTATGGAGCTACAACTCTTATTTACAAAATGATTCAAATGAATCCAATTCTATGTTATAGACTTGTTTTGCAACTACTCATTCTTTTCTTCTTCTTTGCTTTGCCCTCTGCACTTTAGAACATCCTCTATTCTCTGAAGCTACTAGAGAATTTCCTCTCTCTGCTACTAATTCTTGATCAACATCCCTCTCTTCTTCTTTGCTTCTCTACCCTACCTCTCTACTACACTCACTAAGTGAATATTCTAGATTTTTTTTTTGTATTGGTTGTAGGTCACTCCACATTGTCTTTGTTCACACCATAATTACCTTTCTGCTAGACTCATCTCTTTTTTCTTCATGAACAAGTCTACTCTTTCTCGAGCCATATACCACTACCATAATTCTCTATATTTTTCTATTTTTATTCATGTATCAAACCCTAGATTTGATACACATTCAATTCCATTACATGCATGATTAAACTGTATCTGATTCTTTAGCCATCTATGCCTTAATGTTGTCGACCATATATTTCAATCACCAATAAAAATTCAATCTGGAGCAATTGTGGCAATAAGTTTTTGTTCACTATGTCAAATTCCACTACTTGACTAAGGGTTCTATTATATGACCATTGAGAGAATAAAATATTTGAATGGTGGTCATAGATATGCAACTTATCACCATGATCTGACGATCATCGTTCAATCACCTCAACTTTAAAATGCAACCATTAGATCTGATCTCCTTTGAATTTGCGCCATTGATCTCTATCACATACCATATGCTTAGTGCATTTTTGATTCACACTTGAAGAATGATATATGCAATGTATAAGAGCTATACATGATGCAATGAATGATTGCCACTTGTCCTTGTTTCACATATCATAATTCTATCCCTATTAGAGTGGATCAAAATAGTGATGCTTTGACAATCGTTGATCTTTACTTTCTCTTGTGCCAATCGTTGATCTTCATCACACATTGTTTGCTTAGCGTGTTTTAGCCTTGCACTTTTAGACTTAAAAACATGATGCATAGATTCCTTTCGGTGCAATAGCCTTTAGACACTTGTAATCATTTTGTGCTATCATAAATAATACCATGTTAGAATGAATTAGAAACGTGATGATGCGTCAGCTGTCGATCTCTAACACCCTTCATGTGGCCCATCAATCTTAACAAAGTAGTGAGCCTAGAAATCGGTCCCACCAGACACATGGCATGATTCTGTGCTGTCACACTTTTAACCATGTCAGAGTGAATAATAAAAAGATGCACTATGAAGATTAAGTGCGATGCAACAACAACTGTTGATCTTTAATATAAGATCTCCACCATTAATCAAACTAGGTAAACTATTAAGCGCCAAATTTAGGAAAATTTAATACTCCATACATTTCCTAGTACCTTCCCCTTGATAGTGTGAGGGGGCTAACCTTTGAGAAGGAAGGTACACAAAGAACCACACATAAGAATTACAGGGAAATAGGTTATGACAGCTCTATACTAGTCCCATTTGCAACCCCATCCTTACAATATAAATTCTCTAGTGCATCTGCACGCCCATATGACCTACCAGAGATTGCTTCTGGATATGGAAATTTATAGCTTTCATATTAAGCCACATACACCAGTAGTAAAAAGTCATTAAGAAAGCCTCAAAACTTAAGAAAGGTAAAAAAAGATTCCAAAATTACAATAAATTTTTTTCGTAAAAGAGAAGTAAAGAGTAATCAAAGCAAAAGAAAGGAAACATATTAAATCCAATCGAAACCATTTAATCAAATTAATTCCTTGAGGCAAAAGGGACTATTGAAAAACTAACACAAGCTAAAAATCTCAAATCTCAACATTACTGGCGTCCATTGTTGAAAGTTTAAATAATCATTAGTCAAGATGTAAATCAACAATTTTACACATTTCACAATTTTACACATTACATCCACTATATGACTTTTCTAAAGCCACTCAAGAGGTGGAGGGGAATGGCGGTCTCAAACCATATATATATTAAAAAAAAATATAGTGGTATAAAACCACTTAAGAATATAATATCATGGTGGTCTCAAACCAAAAAATATCCACATAATAACCAATCATAGTCCCACACAACTGAGGACATGCCAATCAATTTATCCATATATTAGGCTAGGAATCAACTAAGAAACAAAGTATTTGACCTAATTAAGCCATATTCCAATTAAATTGTTTACAAATATCAATCAAGCTTAAAAAAAACATGAAATCCCATTGGGGGATTAGTGTTGGATATGATGTGGAGTTCTTAGTCCCAAGCCTAATCCATATTAATTGATGCAAAAGTTCAAATGATTGATGAATGGACGAATGGATAAAAATGGTGATTCACAAATGGTAATTGATCTCAAGGGCGAGTATGAAATTCAATATAGTGTAGTTGCTCAAATGCTTGTGAATAAAAAATTATGTAAAATGAATTCTATTTATAGAATTTTTGAAGGAATCAATGGTTAAGATCAAATTGGCTAATTAATGGATAGAATTGAATGAGAGGAAATAACATGGATCAATGATCAAATCGAGGATTAAGATTGCTTAATGATATGGATCAATGATATTAATCAAGGGCTCAAATTGATTGAGACAAATACAATCCCTTAATTTTAGGAGCATGGAGAAAATATTTCCATGTGGAGGAAAATATTTGAATTTAAATTGGACGAATATTCCATGATAATATTCTTTCAGTGATTGGAGGAATTAGAAGAAATTAGTCAATTAAATAATTAAGAAATTACTTAGTTGTGCAAGTGGAGGGAATTTACATCTTTAATTAAATAATTATAAATCATTTAATCAAAGTGGGATGTAGGAAATTTAATTAAATAATTTGTATTATTTAATCAAATGAGAGGATTTAGGAGATTTAATTAAATAATTTATAGTATTTAATCAAATGAGAAGAATTAGGAGATTTAATTAAATAAGATGAAAATTAGCATGAAGGGGTCAATTAATCAAATAATATTAATTATCTGATTAATAGGAGAAAATGGTGAATTTAATGAAACAATTGACATTATTCAATTAAATAGATGAAAAAGGGTGAATCGAGATAGAATATAATTAGTAATTGAAATTAGGTGTGCGATGTGATCAAGACATTTTAAAGTGTCTACACTAAGTATGAATGTCCATCAAACTATGGGTCATAGGTCAAACAAGGGACTTTGAACATAGGTTCTAAGTCCATGTTTGGGCCCACAAACTGAAATGGACTAAAGAAAAATAATAAGGTACAAGAGATTGGGTCGTAAAGGGAACTGAGAACTTGGAACCTTGGACCAAGGTTCCTCTTGGGACCCATGACTCAATAGGAACCAAAGGAGTTTTGGGGACATTTAAAGTCCTAGAACTTTCACACAAGGAAAAAACATGTAAGAGGAAGGACGTAAAAGGGACATAATTTGACAACTAAACCAAACTAAAGACACTAAAATACTAAATATTTATAAAACTACAAAAAGGGGTCCCCAAATTTTCCAAGTAAAAATGATGGTTTGCTTATGCATGGCATAAAAAATGGTGTCTCAACTAGGAAAAAATCTTCAATCATTTCAAAACACTTAACTCTCGAAATACCCAAAATATCTTGTTTGAATTCATTCAAGTCAATCAATCAAATTGTGAATTTTAGCAAGAAATATGGGGTAACACGGGCCGAAGTTTCGAGCCCCAAGTATTTTCTAAGTGTTGTAGTTTATACCTTGGACTCAATCATATAAAGGTGAACACTGGTAGAATCAAACTTACAACTAGTTACTTATACATTCACAAATTAACAAATAACATTATAGATAGAATTTCGATATTCATTGTATTAATCAAATAAAAAATAATATATTGTAATATTTTCCCCTATACTCTTGCTTAATTCTTATCTAATCTCTATACATCTATCCTTCCATACAATAATCTCTTGTACACATATTTCTCTCTATTTATTACATATATCTCTCTTCCTCTCTTTTCTATATTCTGTCATTCATATCTTCTTTTATACACATATCTATGAGATGGAATGTGACCCATATGTGATACCCCTAGCCTAGATGCTATGTTTATAATATTATGCTTAGCAAGTATTTTGTGCCAAGCTGTGGTATGTTCTACTAGCCGATGTCTTTACTATCCTTCTTTGTGGCTAACATCAGCCCCCTTTAAAAATGTGGACTTGTCCTCAAGTTGATGCTACTATGCTAGAATATGATATTATTTCAATCTTGCTCCATTGCCAAAGCATTGGAGTTTGGTGCCATCTAAGGTTTTGAGTTGTATTGCACCAAAGTCAAGGATCTAATGAATTTGATATGGGCCCAACCATCTGGCTTGGAGTTTATCATGTTTCTTGAATTTATTATCATAAAGAAAAACCAGATCATCAAACTTAAATTGTTTAGATCTAAGATTTTTATCGTGACACACTTTTTGTCCATAGGTGGTGTGCGGCTAGTTGTCTTTCTTCATCTAGTTTATCAAGTTCCTTGAGGTGGTTCTTGATGAATTCTTCATCAACGAATCACAAGGTCAATGTTGTTTGAAGGTTATGTACCATAAAATTTATGGGTAGGCTTTCCTCCATGCTATACAAGAGGTTAAATGAAATGTGTTTGTTAGCATGTTTATATGTAGTGCAGTATTCCTAGAGTACCATGCATGAATTTTAATATCCTAATCTGTTCTATTTGCATTACACATATTGGTTAAAGTAGTGCCTATATTCTTGTTGAGAGCTTCACTCGCCCCATTGTCTTGTGGATAGTATGGTGTACTGTGGTTATGTGTAATCATGAAGTTGGTTAATAACTCCCTTATTATTTTATTGATAAAGTGTTTGACTTGATCACTGGTTATAATAATGGGACACCCAAATCTAGTAATGATGCTATGGAAAATTAATCTTGCTACAATATATGCGATGCAATATTCAGTGGGTTCAACTTCTGCCCATTTGGCCAAATTGTTGACATCGATAATGATGAATCTAGCTTTGGATGATTTTGTCAGAGGTTCTATTGGTTCGATGAAGTCAATCGCCCATTTATTAAATGGGACTTGTGCTAATACCAGATGAGGGGTCATCTCGTCTCTAGCAATAGGGTGCCTTATTCTTTGGAAAATGTCAAAGGATCATGTGTAATTTTTAACATCCTTATATATACTTGGCCACCATAATCCTTCTAGCAGTATTTTTCAGGCAGTAGCATCACAACAACTATGACCTTCTGCTATGCCTTTATGTGCTTCTCTTAATATTTTTTTCCATTCATGTTCGAAAATCACTCGTCATAGAATAACATCTCTTCCTCATTTGTATAGAGCGCCTTAAATTAAGGCAAATGGAAGGGATTTTTGTAATAGTACTTGTTTATCATGCACAATCATATCAATAGGATATTTCCCTATGGAAAGTAGTTTTTCTACATCATGAAATTATTCTGGTACCATTGTAATCCGTGATAAATGAGCACCTAGAAAGTCTTCTTCCTCAATCTCCTTAGGTTCTTCATTTGTATAAATTCTGGATAAATAATTGGGACCTTGATTATTTCTTTTTGGTTTAACCGTTATAGTGAAATTGAATTCTTGAAATAGTAGTAGCCATCGAAATATTCTTCCTTGTATTACTGGTTTATTTAGGAGGAATTTCATAGGTTCACTATCAATATAAAAAGTGAAGGGTGTAGATAAGAGATAATGACAAAATTTATGTAACACATAGACCATAGCTAATGCTTCCCATTCAATGGTGGAGTAGTTTTTCTCTACTTGAGATAACTTGCGATTGGAAAAAGTGATAGGGTGATCCTTTTTTCCTCTTGGTTTAGCTAGAACCACTCCTATTAATATTTTGGAGGCATCTACATGAACATGGAAAGGGGATGACCAATTCATAAATATAAGAATAAGTGCTTTTGCAATATTCTGTTTTAATGTATCAAATGATTGTTGGCATTGTTCGGTTCATATGATTGTTTTGTTGGTTTTCATTTTGAGATCTTCTAAGAGAGTATCTAGATTAGCATATCCTTTGATGAATTTCTAGTGGTATCTGATGTAGCCTAAATTTTTTTAACTTCTAGTGTTGTTTCGGGTGGAGGTAGTGTTAGAATTAAAGTAATTTTCATTGGATCGATCATTAATCCTTCTTTACATATAATATGTCCTAATAGTGTGCCAAAGGGTACTACAAAAATGTATTTCTTGAGATTCAAGGAAATTTAGATACTCCTACATCTCTCTAACATAATACAGGAAGGGTCTGAATGTGATTTTTGACTAACCCATACACAATCCAATCATCTAGGTAAACTTATAAGAAGTCATGTATAAATTATTTGAATGTATTTACCATTATCCTATTAAATATTGGTATATTTTTCAAATCAAACAACATGAAAGTATACATGAATGATCTCCATTTTGTAGCAAAGGTTGTTTTGGATTGATCCTCCTCTCAAATTTGGACTCGATGATATCTAGAAAACCCATTGGTGAATCAATATATTTATCTCCTGATTACGGATTCTAGTATTTCTTCAGTCAATGGGATAGGGAAGGGGTCATGGATGCATGCTTTATTAAGTTCCAGAAATATACACATATATTCTTATTTTGTACTACCATTGAGATGATCCATTTAAAATAATCTACCGGTTTAATAATTCTTGTTGCTAGCATCTTATCTATTTCTATCTTGACCTTTTTCTTCATGTTGGGGTTGAGGCGGTAAGGTATTTTATGGTGAGGTTTGGTGCCTCCCTTCAACTAAATATTCATTACCACCACTTCTGGTTTTATGCCATTCATTTTTGTAAATGTGCATGGGAAGAGTTCTTGATATTTTTTCAATATTTTAGTAATTGCTACTGCTAGTGATTCATCCTTATAATCCCCAAGTTTGGCCAATTTAAGTTTTCCTTCATGAGCTATGTTTTCTTCCCTTAATTGGAGAGGTTGCTTATAGTACTGTTCTTTAGGTTCTTTGTTCATTCGTATTTCCATTTCCCCTTTTTCCACCATGATCTCTAGTTTTGGGTCTGGATCTTCGTCACCTCGTTGTATGACACAACATTGATTTGGTACGTGTTTTTTAATCCATCCATTCAATTAGTTTCCAAATCCCTTTTTTTGGGTGGTGGGTTGTTGGTTGTGGTAATTGGGCTCTGGGGTTGAGGTGAATATGATTTCCTTAATTTAAATTCTTAATGTGGTACATATGTGCTTGTTTTCATCCCAAAAGAAAAATGTATGGATGAAGTCAATTTGGATTTCTTTCCAGTCCTTGGTATCTCCTCTTCTTTCTTGATTGATGTACCAAGTTTGGACCATTGGTGTCAGGGTCCAATAGAATAGTTGGATATAGAAACGATGATCATATTCACCCTCTTTTACCCATATGTGGGTGCAAGTTTGAATAGGTTCTCGTTTGATGGTTTCTTCGTATTTGGGGATTAGATTATTTTCACCATCTTCTTGGAAATATCAAGCTTTGATTAAGATCCAAAATGTGTTCCATGTGGGGATAGAATTTTTATGTGTATACCACCAACAGGCAACATTGCATACCAAAGTGTCTTAAAGGGTAGTGATATTGATAGTGTCATCTTGAAATGCTCTTTCCTGTCTACAATATATTCTCTTAGGTCACCTACTTCAAAAAATCATGACAGTTTAATATGTGAAATGTCTCGTCAGATATGGTTAATGCGGTTTTGATTCATTGTTCTTTCTGATTATTTTGTACTGGGTGTGGTAAGTGAATGGATGTGTATCATGAATACCCTTTTGAATCTATATAGTTTATGTTGTGATACTGTGTGGGTTTTGAATAGGAAGTAAAGGTTCCTTGGATCTTCCTCTTCTTCATCTTGTGCAATTTCCTCCATATATGTTTTATCTTCTCTTTCTCCTAATGGGATGTGAACTATGTTTGTCTCATTTTCCAAAGAGATTTCCTCCTTCCTTGTGTACACTATGCCAACAGAATTAATAAACCATTTCAATCCAAACAATTCTCTAAAGATGTTGAAAGGTTATCTCATCTCTATGACTTTAGAGTTAACAATTTGTTTGATCCCTTTAATATTTACTTCTATGTTCTTCCATGTTCCTAATGTCTCCATTCACAAACCATTGGCCAGACTAATATTCATATGTGTTGATGCAGGAGCATCCAAGCGAATTGGGAATCAACATCAACCAAAAAAATGAGTATTTGATTTTCATGTTTAATTTTGAATTTTGGTGTGGTTTGGAGATTCAAGAATCTTGTGGAGTGTTTGAAGGATAAAATCTTTATTTACCAATACTTGGACTTCATTTAAAAAATCAGAGGTAAATGGTGTGTTTAATGTGATTTTGAAATTATTGTATTATATAATTTCAAGGCTTGAAGGGTTAAAGGGGGTCCATTTGGGTATTAAATGGAAATTGAAAATTATAATTAATAGTCATTATATCAATTTGGATGCCTATAGAAGTTTCATAAGGAAAGTGACCTTTGACATTCTGTTCTTGTCTTATTGGGTGCTTAAAATGGAAAGATTGTGAATTTTTGGAAAAATAATGAATGAATCTTCAATTACCAATGGAGCACGACTTGGTTTGGTATTTCCTTCATTTTCCAAAGGCATTCACATCAGTAATAAATTTTATATGGTTAAGTAACATTTACAAAACATTTTGGAAGAAAAATTGTCTTTTTTTTATTTGTGAAGGAATTTCAAAGGTCAAGTTGAGGGAGATGAAAGATCAGATTTAGGTGCCACTTTTTGGTAATTTGAAAGGGTGTAATACTGTATAAAATACATCCTTTGATGGTGTAAAAAGGCAGAAAAAAATATCAGCAAGGTTGGAGAAAGAACTTGCAGGTTGCTCATGAGAGTTGCACAAGAAAGAGTGCAGAAAATTAGGTTGTGAAGAGAAGAGGAATAGAAGAAGAGAAAAGGGATTTTGCAGGTGTGTTATAGGTGTTCAAGAAAACCATGAGAGCTGCATAAATCAGGTTTCAGAAGTTGAATGAAGCCAAGAAGGTTTGAATACATTAGGACTTGAAGATTCATAGACAAGATGTGTCTAGAAAAGCTTAAAATGTTTTTTTTTTTAAATTTTATGTAATGTTGAATCTTCCATATATGTAATTACTTTTGAGGATTTTTCATGTATGAGTGTGTATGAAGGTTGAAATATAGATATGTTTCAGATTATTTTTCCATTTATATGTTAATTTGGATTGGATGACATGTTAAGGCTGCAAGATTGGGTAGTTTAGTAAGACCTCCCAATCTTGACTGCATCAATTGGTATCAGAGCTAGGGGGCCATGAAAAGAAGTGTGAGAGTTGTGAAATATTTCAAAAGATGAGATGGGGATATTATTGAGAAATCATGAGAGTTGCACAAGAAAGAGTGCAGAAAATCAGGTTGTGAAGAGAAAAGGTGTAGAAGAAGAGAAAAGGGATTTTCTAGGTGTATTGTAGGTGTTCAAGACAGCCATGAGAGCTTCATAAATCAAGTTTCATAAGTTGAGTGAAGCCAAGAAGGTTTGAATACATTAGGATTTGAAGATTCATAGACAAGATGTGTCTAGAAAAGCTTGTAATTTTTAATTTTTTTTCTGAATTTTATGGAATGTTGAATCTTCTATATATATGATTAATTTTGAGGAATTTTCATGTATGAGTGTGTATGAAGGTTGAAATATAGATATTTTTCAGATTATTTTTCCGTTTATATGTTAATGTGGATTCAATGACATGTTAAGGCTGAAAGATTGGGTAGTTCGATAAGACCCCTCCCAATCTTGATTGCATCATGTGTTATAATGAGTTTAGGTCTTTCAAGCCTCTCCAAAGTTTTTTCTAGAATAATATTGAGGTCTCACACCTAGATCAATCATTACATGTTTAACTTTAGTATTGTTCAAATTGACGGTGATTAACAAGGGACCATTTTTCCAATTCTAGTCTTCTATAATTTGATGTACTTTTTGTTACTTCTGCTTATTCCAATACTTTCCTAATTGTTTCAATTTGACTAATAGATATTTTTGTTGAGCTAATGAGTCTAAACTCTTCAACATCATTATCTCTTCTTCTAAAAAACATGCTACCTCATCCTTCTGTTGATGTATAATGTGTTTCCTTTCCTTTCCACTATTTTTTCATGTTGTTTCTTGCTTGGCCAGAAGTAGTCATACTCTTCTTATTCTTCAATTTATTCATTGATTTCTTCAATTTCCCTTCCGTTCTTTTTGGTATCTATTCCTTGTATGGTTAATACCGTAGCTTTATTTTTCTTTGTTTCAAATTTCTTTTATTTTCTTATCTGCAATGGTTCTTCTTTGGAATAATCCTCATTTGATGTGTTTGAGGACTAGTTATCTAGTATTTGGAAACTTTTCACTCCTTGTAGTTTTCTTATCACTCTTGCTCCTTTATTGTCTTGTAATTTATCACTTCTTGAATGTGTTGTATTTTGTTAACATTGTTGAGCCTTATCACATATGAATATATCATGGGAATCATCTCCACAGAAAGGACATTTTCTTTTCTTTTCTGACCAACATTCTATGGCATAATGACCTAGTTTACCATAGTTGTAACATGCTGTATCACTCCTTTTGTGGTTGTTTTTACCGTGTCCTATTCCTCCTCTATAATTAGATTGTCTATTATCTCCCATATAGTCTTGTGATAGGCTGTTTTGTAATGTATATGTGTTTTCCATGGTGGCTGCCTATATCCTGTACATCATATAGAGGTATTTATACCAATCCTTTAACATATGCCATGTTTCTATCTATATCTGCATCATAGTTGTGGTGCATAGGGAATCTAGGATCAAGATGATTCTGTGTGTTCTAGACCTAAAATTGATTTGCACGATAATCCTCCGTGAGGTGACTATCCCATTCTTGGTATGTCCCACAATACATTGAGATAGTTTTGGCCAAAACTATCTTTAATTATACATGTAATGTGGCATTGGTTCTCTCTACTTGAGCCTTAGGGCAGTCATTCCAGAGGTGGCCTTCTTGTGAGCAATATGTGCACCAAATTTCTTTGGTTTTCTTTATTTCTTCTTTTTCTAAGATTGAATTCTTTATCATTAGTTGTTCTACTACAAGTTGTAACTTCTCAATATTCTCCTTCATATCATCCTTGTAAGGTATGCACCGAGTTTGTGCTTCAATGTGGTAGGCCATGGTGATTAGATCTATATAAGTGTTGAATAGTCTACCATCCAAATCTTCTCTTATATCTTTTTGAAGTCTGAAAATAAACCATTCTATTGTATGTCTTTTTGTCAATGGTTCTTCTAGTTTGTGATAAACTTCTTTGAATATTTTATCATACTTTTATTGATTCTTCTTTTGTCTATACTAGTTCTCTCATTTTACTTACACTTTTTGTTGGAATGTTTGGCGTGTCAAAGATAGCTATAAATATTGTTTTACCTCATTCTAGATTCTCCCATGTTTAGGATAGGTCTTCTTATACCAATCTAATACATATTTCTTGAGTGAGGATACAAAGTCAAGTAATTTTGGTTTATCTTCATCAATATCTTACCTTGCCCTTAGGGATTCTAATAAAAATATGTGCTCTGTTTCTCATGTGGCATCTTTCCCAAATACTGGGATCTTGATTGAAGATTCCATTTCCTCCTTTATCTACTTAATTCCAACCTTCCAGATTTGTGGACTAGGGCTTTCTCCTTTTTCTTTCTTTATCTTTCTAATAGTTTAGGGTTTCTATTCTCTACCCTTGTCTCTTGCTAGTTTTATATCTAAGTATCCACTCTCAAGTATTTCTTCCCACTCTACTTCTTTTCCTCCTTCTCTTGTTCCCTTGTCTTGCAATATATCTTCTTGTAAAATTCTTCGACTCTTATATGGCTGAGGGGATGGATCTTGGTCAAGGAGTTGTGACTCTTCAAGATATCTTTTCGTTTCCTAATTTGTTAATTTTCTTTGCCCAAGTCCATAATATTTTCTTTACTTTTCCTTTGTTCTTCTTCTCTTAATTTCCTTATTCTTTTATTGACTAATTCTTCTAAATACCCTTCTTGAATCAATGGAGTCTTCTTTAGAGTTTTTAGGAATTCTATAAATCTATATCTTCCAAGTTAATAGTTAGGTTTGACCAATCTGGTTTGTTATCTAGAATTTTGGAAGATTGTAGTAGTAATGGGGTTTTTGTATTGTTCAGATCATTGTGCAATTTTTGAAAATTGCACAACAAATATATTTTTATACCTCCTTTGTAAAATGGGCCTTCTGGTAGGGCACTTAATGTTTTTTTGGTTTGAGCTCTAAAACTCCTCCAATGGCCATGGAAATGGAGAAATCTGAATTTGAGGACAAAATAACACTTGGGCAATTACCACAATTGAGTCATTTGAAACTTTTAATGAGACGAGCTTTGGACTCACTTCAAAATGGAAATACATTAAATTTTTTCTCAAAATTTGTACAGAAGCCATGAAATCAGGTTTGCACACTCATGATAAATTAAATAATTTTTTTTTCCAAATAAAATTTCATGACAACTCACAAATTGAGAGATTTTAATGCCAAAAGTTTAGGGCTAGCTAGTCACCATAGGGCTCATAAATAGGGTTATGTCACCAATCTGAGGAAAGCTAGGCACTAAATATGAAATAAATTTCTAAGTGCCAACACTAACTATTTTTTGTTTCACTAAATTAGATGTTAAAAGAGATTGCCCCTACACAATCTATGGTGCATTCTATTAGAGACAATAAGAAGGGCTTGAAACCATTCAATTAAAAAATTTCACCAATTGTAAAAATATCATACAAATATTCTTAACTTTAGCTTATACAAGTTAACACATGCATTAAATTGCATACGTTTTGCATAACTACTAACTAAATTTTCTTGAAAAAAGGGACCACTTCCTATGTTAAGTGAGGGCCATTTTAAAATAACTTTATTGTTACATTCAAAATAAAATAAATAATAAATAAAAAAATAAATGTCCCAAAATATACTAAAAATTACTAGTGGTTTTTTTCTTTTACTTATATTCTAAATAATCAATCATTCAAACACTTTATCAAATTCTCATTATCAAGGCCCTTAAGGAAATTCACTTTGAAATTGAATTTGTCACACATCTTCCAAAAGAAGTAGAACTAATTTTTCATATCATGTAAACCCTTATCAAGATTCTTAAAACTCGACTTGAATTGCATCAACTAGTCAACCACATTTTCATCTACCTTATTATACAATTCTTCTATTTTATTTTTTTAGTGTTTGCTGAATTTCCTAAGTTGAATTCATACTATTAGTACTCATATCTACTAGGTTCAGCTTGATCACAAAACTTACAAAATCCTTAAAAGTTATCCTACATTTTGTTCAATTCTTCTCTTTCTTCTAGAATATTTTGAATATGTTGAATTATTAAGTCTCTTTTGAATGCCATTGCCTTGATATAATCTGGTAAAATCCTCATCAATTGATTGCAAGATATTACTTTTTAATATATTTTTGAAAGGATGTTTTATTTTCTCTTTTAGTAAATGCAACTCCTTTTCATACATGTCATTTTATTTTCTCATAAAATTTAATAATTATTGCATTATTTGGTCAATCTGCTGATTAAAATTGCAACCGAATTCTACCTTCTTACAAGCTTTGTATCAATGTGTCTATCTAGTTGTATAAAGCATGTGCCTTCTATTTTATTTCTTGTAATTTGTCAACTTCACCCTTATAAATCAAAACCAAAGTATCTATAGAGTTACTTGGAAGAGAATTCACTAGAGTTATCAAAAACATTTACAAAATTTTGATGTTGGTGTAGCTACTCCTGAAACTGTCTTCTGGTTTCTTGGTCTTTTGCACTTACAGGCTTCATAGTTTTCAGGGTTGTGTCAAAAGAATTTATCTTCCCATCTCTTTTTATTTTCCCCAAATTGACTTAGGTAACCTAATAGTCTCAAGGGATTATTTTCTTGGCATCCTTGTCTATTATAAGAGTTGATATTTCAGCAATCCTTTCTCTATTCTGGTTGACCCAAATTTCCAAGAGGATTTTGGGCTTCTTTTGAGATATTTTGTTTATTCACCATGGCAATTCGAACTTCCATTTTTAAAGGTTCTATCTATACAATTCTCCTTTTGGTATAAAAATCCAACTTAAGCCAAGTTGAGCTAGTAGAAACATGATGCATGGTCTTACTCCCAATTTTAATCATGAATTTTTTTCCTTATCTAATGCCAGTTAAACTTATGGTGGTTGTGCAGATGTGTGCAGATGTGTGTTCTTGTTGCCTATAGATTAAATATGAATATAGGCTGAGCATTTCTACCATCACTATTTTTCCATTTGGATCCTAAAAATGCTACAACTTATGTTCTATAAAGAAAGTATGCAAAAATGGGTAGATGTAGTAAGGTTCAAATAATGAAGTTCTATTAATTGGCTTCCCACCTCATGAACTTGGAGAATAGAAAAAGATATCAACAGCCGATAAGGCAACAGTTAGAGAAAGATTGCTTCAATTCATAGCCTATGTTCCTTCTTTGCTGAGATTGTGCCTGCTGTATCTCATTTGGGCAGACTCTAGTTTTCTATGCATCAGGAGCACAATTTGCAGAATGCCTTAAAACTATTATAAATGCAGATTATCTAGAGCAATGGTGTAGCTTTCTTCCTTGGGTCAAACACAATTTGCAAGATCAACAAGTATATGCTGCTTTATATGCGCTAAGAATTCTTTCAAGGAACTATGAGTTCTGAGGATGAGTGAACTCCTATCTTATCATTGATGAGGCATTTCCTCCTCTACTTAATATTTTCAACCGCCTTGTTCAAGTTTTAAATCCTACATTGGAGATTGCAGAGCTTATAAATCTTATTTGTAAAATATTTTGGTCATCTATATACTTAGAGGTGCCCAAGCAACTCTTTGATCTATGCTGGAAAGACCAGTTCCTATGGAAGGGAAACCAATTGATCAAGAACAATACAAATCTTGGGAATGGTGGAAAGTAAAGAAGTGGAAGTGCATATTATGAATCAACTATACACACGATTTGGAGATCCAAAGCTTCTTAAGCCAGAGAACAAGCCATTTGCTCAAATGTTTCAAAAGCATTTTGCAGGGAAATGAGTGCCATCTAAACTTGTTGAATGTTATTCTTCAAAGTGGTTACCTTCTAGATAGGGTAACCAATATTATCCTCCAGTTTTTGAGCAACAACATTTCCAAGTCCAATACATATCAAATTTTAAATCCACAACTAGATATAGTGCTTTTTGAAATTATCTTCCCTCTTATGTGTTTACTGCTTCAATGATAATGATGAGACACTCTGGCATGAAGACCCTCATGAATATGTCAGGAAAAGCTAAGATATTATTGAAGATCTGTACAGTTCCCACACTGCATCCATTGATTTCATTACAGAGCTAGAGGGGAAACATGGAAAAGAAAACATCCAAATACTGATGGTATTGAATGAAGAAATATCAAAACACATAACACATTTAAATATATAAAACACAAAATATTAACACATCATGCTGTTGTACAACTTCTATTGCTTCATAAAAAACATTTACATCATGTCTCTTTTATAGAGGAGTTTACGATATAAAAGATAATTCTGGAAACATACTAAATCAATACTCTCACTGCTGTGAACAAACATACAAACAAAAACTTTCTAAATACTTTCTACATGCAAGATTCATGCAAACACTTACTACTGTTATACGTCTAATTAACTGCACATTATATGGGAGAAATTATATGCCAACACTCCCCCTTAATTTTGACCACATGCTTCAGCATTTTCATTCTTCAAATTCTTGTTTTCCAAGTCTTCACTCACTCGATCTTCGATCTTCAATATTTGCAAATCTCTTTTGAACCTGTCACCAGCTATTGCAGCAGTCCTTCAAACTTTGAGTTATCTTGCTATCTGTAGCTTTCAACTTCGCATGACGTCTTAGAAGACCAACAAATCTCTCTTGATTGCTATCTTCTTTTCCATATGAACATTTGTATTTGAACAAATTTTTAAACATACCTATAAACTTTTTCCAATTTGACCCATAATTCCATCCACAATTTATTTTTATGCAATTTGTCAAAGATTCACTTTTACACTCCTTTTGCCAACATATTTTTTCTGAATGATTTCTCAAACTGTAAATCCTGCATGGATGTAGATCCCAACAATTCTCTTTTCTATGTCCTTCCCTATTACAATTGGAACACAACATACATTCCATTATTTGAACAAGTTTGCAACCTGTAACACTTACATCATCATTTTCATCATTTTTATTTCTCTGACCATACCCGAGGCCTTCATTTCTTGGCCTCACAATTGGCTGAATGAGCTCTCTCATTCCTTGCCCATGTTTACCCAAACCTTCACCTTTATAACCCATTTTTTGCATAATTTTAAAACCAACATTTTTTTCATTATAATTAACATGATTTTTAGATTCAAACACGTCATCATCTTTACATTCTTCTTCTATACATTCCTCATCAGGGACAATATTTTCTATATCACACAAACAACTTGATTTATCAATTGAACAATACAAATCCTCTGTACCACAAGCAACATCACTTATCAATGGCTTTGTCTTTAAACATTTATTTTCTTCTTTCAAATTTGATAATTCTTCTTTCTGTAAACAATTTTCTTCTTCTAACAATTTGAGTTTTTCTTCAAAATCTTCTTTCTTTTTCTTCATTTCATCAAACAACTTTAATTTTTCTTCTAATTCTTCATTCTTTCTTTTAACATCACCCAATTCCTTTTCAAGATTCTCAATTTCACATATAGATTTATATTTCTCTTTTATTAACTCTTTTATTTTTCTTACAAATTCAGAATTATCATTTTTAACTTTGGTCAGTTCTTCCTCTAAAACTTCATTTTCTTTCTTAACACATTTACCAGCTTTACCCATTAAAATGATTAAAATTCACCTTCTTAAAAAAACTGCAAATAATATAAATTATATTACAAGTTTTTTTTTATCACCTTTCTTTGACAACTTTTATGTCTTCAAGCCTTCAATCTCTTTTTTTTTTTTTTTGAATCTAATGGCTCACCAATTTCTTTCTTTTTAAAAAAAATAAAATAAAAATCTTTTGATCTTCTCCTCCTTGTCAACAATCAAATGATATCCAGTTGCCTCAAATCTTCTTCTTTGACCTGCTTTGCTTCTAACAAAAAATTTCAAGCTGCAATCTCTTTTCTTTCAAATTATTCTTTCTACAATTTGCAAACCTTTCAAACTTGATTTTTTTTTAACAACAAACCATTTTTTGTGTAACAAAATAACTCACCTCATTCAATACCTTGTGACTGGCACGTCTTTCCTTTAATGCCTTAGCATGAACACTGGTTGCTATGATGTCTTCAAACTAACTTCAACATTTTAATTTTTGTCGTCCCTTTAACAGTCGCTTCTTCATTCATCACATTCTTTTAGATTTCACACTGTCTGCAACAACTTGACTTATCTTCAAACTGCACACTTATGATTTAATTGATTTCTCTTTGATCAACTGGTTCTGATACCACTTTGATGGTATTGAATGAAGAAATATCAAAACACATAACACATTTAAATACATAAAACACAAAATATTAACACATCATGCTGCTGCACAACTTCTATTGCTTCATAAAAAATATTTACATCATGCCTCTTTTATAGAGGAGTTTACAATATAAAAAATAATTCTGGAAACATACTAAATCAATACTCTCACTGCTGTGAACTAACATACAAACAAAAACTTTCTAAATACTTTCTACATGCACGATTCATGCAAATACTTACTACTGCTATTATATGGGAGAAATTATATGCCAACAAATACTCCTTTCCTTCGTTGGAAATTTTTTTGTCAGCTATGAGGAGGCAGCTCCAGGCTACAAACCCTATATAGACAGAAAGATGTTGCACTTTTAGCCATTGGGGCCTTATGCGATAAGCTAAAACAGACTTAGCTATACAAATCTCAGTTGGAACAAATGCTAGTGTAACATGTATTTCCCGAGTTTAGAAGCCAAGTTGGTCATTTGAGAGCAAAGGCTGCATGGGTAATAGGCCAGTATGCAAGTATCACTTTTGCAGACGAGAGAAATTTCAGTGCAGCCTTACATAGTTTTGTAGCAGGATTGTGAGATCCTGAGTTGCCAGTGCGTGTAGATTCTCTCTTTGCTTTGAGATCTTTTGCGGAGGCTTGCAAAGATTTGAATGAAATTTGACCGATCCTTCTACAACTTCTTGAGGAGTTTTTCAAGCTTATGAATGGAGTTGAGAATGAAGATCTTGTGTTCACTCTTGAAACTATTGTGGATATATTTAGGGAAGAGATGGCACCTTTGCCCTTCGATTATGCCAGAACCTGGCTGCTGCATTCTGGAAGTGCATGCAATCTGTTGAAGCTGATGAAGAGCTAGATGAGTCAGGTGCATTGGCTGCTATAGGATGCGTGAGTGCTATAAGTACAATTCTTAAATATGTTAGCAGGCTTCCTCACCTTTGTCCCTCAAGTGGAACCTATATTGTTTCCTATCATGAGAAGAATACTTACTACTGATGGTCAAGAGGTCTTTGAGGAGGTTTTGGAGATTGTATCTTACATGACATATCTTTTCGAGAGCATCTCATTGGAAATGTGGAGTCTTTGGCCTTTAATGATAAAATGCATTGGATGATTGGGCTATTAATTTCTTTGAAAATATTCTTGTATAGAAGATCATGATATTGAGCCCACCCCAAAACTTATTGAGGCAGTGCTACAAAATTGCAAAGGTTGAGTTGATGAATGGGTAGAGTCATATCTTAAAATTACAATTGAAAGGCTATGGCGAACTAAAAAGAAGTATTTGAAGTATTTTCTGATTGAAGTGATCGAAAATGGTCTATACCACAACCCAGCTTTGACTCTGGACATAATGCAAAAATTGGGAGTAACTACACAAGTTTTTAATTTGTGGTTTCAAATGCTCCAAGAAGCAAACAAAATATACAGAAAGGAAATTTCAGAAGTGAACATGATAAGAAAGTTTGGATTTTGGGTCTTCACTCTATCACTTCCATCTGGAATGATACCTGAAGAATCCTTAGGTCGAATATTCACAGCTATTCTTGACCTGCTTGTAGCATACAAAGAACAAATTGCTCAAGCAATAAAGAACAATGAATATGAAGATGATAATATGGATGACTGGAAGACAAGACACATAATTGGATTTATATGAGGGAATGTGGCAGAAGTCATGATCCTCCCATTATACATAGAAGTGTGACAACATGTTATCAATGGAAACCTGAAGTGGAGTATCAAAGCAGCAGGAGACAAAAGGTCCAGTTTTTAGTTATGAGAAATTTGTTATGCCCAGAGCTTCATATAGACAGTTTGATCTAAAAGGCTCATCTCAAGGTCAATCTTACCAGGTTAGCCTCCATCCTGTAGTGTATAAATATGTGCTTGTATCCATAAGGAATGGTTCAAAAATATTCTTGGGCAGCAATGTGTAGGAGAGACCTATACAATATCTCATTGTCCCAGCTATGAACCAGACCACAAGTTATCCTTCAATGAATAAGGGGAGGATTTCTGCCTAGGTGATCATTCACCTTTAGCTATTTCACATACCTTATGGGATGTTTGACGTGAAGACGTGTCAAAGGAATTATTTGAGTCAACACCAGCTAAAGACTGTATGGAATCAAAACTTGTTATGATTTTTATAGATAAACAAGGAAATAGGGAACGATCTTCTTTGCTCCTTGCGCAAGAAAATGTGCACAGTCCGCGCTCAAAAAGTTCGATGGATGCTTTAGTTCTCTGATCCTACCATATCCAATGAAAATAATGATCACAAATCAGGAATACTTAAGGGTTGTGAGAATTCAACTATGGAGAGATGTGGGTATATATATATATAGGGGCTAGAGCTGACCTCACAGGGATTGCTGTGTAAAGAAGATCCATATAGTTATGTGAATGAAAGCATGAAATGAGAATCAACAAGTTTGGTTGAAAATTGTCTTAATGATGGAGAATTGTAACTAATTTCAATTAGAAGGAACAGATGAATTTGATGATTAGATTGACATATCAGAATTTTGCCAATTGCAAGCATCTAAATTTGAAGTTGAAATACAAGTAGTTGCTCCATCATAGGCTATCTTATCAGGCAAGAAAACAAGGGACCATACTCCAAACAGTATTGTCACCCCTGTGGTCTGCCCTTTGACTCTTGTGAAGCCCTGTGGTGTACAAGGGGATGTTACGCTCAATGACCTCAACTAGCATATTCTTATGCCTCACCCAGGAATTCAACAGGGTAATGATTATGATGGCTTGGCATCACAACTCTTTTCTTCTTCAACATACTCGAAGAAGGCAATATAGTCTCTTACAAAGATCCATACAGAAGGAAGGTTTTGTTTGGCCGTGGATTCTGCAAATCCCAAGTCTAGAAAACCAAAACCAAACAATCTAAAGACACGAAGTTTGATGATTTGAGTTTTAGTAATAAAAAGATATGGTCAACTTCATTATACGCAAAAGCAATTGAAAGGTAATTATTTTAGAGAAATGGTAGAATTTAATGGGACGAACTGTATAAGGGAATATAGTTTTCCATTAGAATTTGTAGGTCTGTGAATTTGTGAACATATGAATTTCTAAAATTAAAGGATTTGTTTGAGAGTCTATGTGCTGTTAAATGATTCTAGGGTTATTATTCTTATGCATGCAATAATTACTTTTTAATATTCATTTTTCATGTTAGTCTATATTTTAAATCTATCTTGGAGTTGATTTTGGAATAGCTATTAATCTGTGAGTTGATTTTTGTTTTGAAATCTAGAAGTTTGAGGTGTTATATATGCATATTCGTCATCCCCGAAGTAGTAAACCTTCGATATTCTACTTATTTTAAATTAGATGTTATTCTATTTTTTGTGATTTTTTTTCCCTTTATTTTTCTACCTTTCCCGTTTTCTGTTCAAAAGCATATCCATTTAGAATTCAAAATACATCATATGAGGGAGTTGCCCCTCTCAAACTTAGAAGAGAATCGGTAATCTCATAGAAATTTATCCTTTTGTTGGTACAATTTGTCGTTGCCTGTTGGGTGAGTTAGATAACTTTTACAACGTTGACAAAAATGTTAACCAACACATAGATGTGTTGGATATGAACTTTTATTGTTGTGGTGGTAGACTAGGAGAAGGTTATTTGTGTTGTTATTGAGGAGGAGGATGAATATGAACAAGAGATTTTTTCCTTGGAGGACTTTTAGAGGGAGATTTAGATTCTTGTTGATCCATTTTATCAATCTCCTCTTCTTATCTTCAATCATAATGGTATCCTTTTGAGACCCCATTCTATTTGGTGGCAACTATAGAGTCTACAAATTCTCTTCTAAATTCCTTAAGACTTCACCAATTATATATTTATCTATATTATCCTTTAGAAGTTATTATGTCAATAGTGTTATAGAAGTTGGTGTCCTTGGTAGAGATCTCATGGGAGGAGGAGAAAGAGTTCCCTCAAAACAAGGGGATGAACCAAGCTGAGCTATCCTAGATTTTGATTTCCCCATGAATCTATTTCAAAAAGTGATGGTATCTCCAATTTATCCCTAAAAGTATGCTCTAGTTAGGTTCTTTGGAATATTGGTAACCAATTTTCTTGATTTTTTCAGCCAAGAAGTGTTGAGATGTTTTACATTATGTTATTCATTAGATTTGAAAACCTCTTGTGCATTTTCCTCTATCAAAGTATTCAATGTTTCCTTGAATGGAAAGAAAAAGATACGGGAAACCAAATCTAGGTTGACATTTAACACCATATTTCCATCTTGGTCCTTGGATGTCCTTATGTTTGAGTCATAGATAGTGGCATAGGACAAGATTAGTTTAGGACACTAAAGAGAAGTCAGGAATTCAACAATGTGGGCCAATCCGAAGTTTGCTATTATCCTGGATCTCTAGGTAGTTCCATCTCCAAAGGTCTTTTATCTAAAACCCTTAATGTCAATATTTCCCAAATTTGTGTTAATAATTTGTTGGATGAAGAAGATAATCTTGGAGACCTTCCAGACTCCTTAAAATTCACACTTCATGGTGGTAGTGATATTTTCTAGCTTTTAAGTGGCCTTATTAGTCATTTTCTATGAAACAAAAAGAAATGACACCAAAATAAACTAAAACACAATCCAAACCCTAATATAAAGAAGAGGAGGAAGAAACAACAACTAGGGCATAGGTAAAAATAAAAAACCATACCAAACAACAATATCAAAATATATAATAATAGATACAAAATTGAGAGAGGAAGATGAATTACCTCTCAATTATGAGACCTAAGTTGAAGGCTGGAAATAATGAAACATGGGAGCATAATGTAAGAACATGATGTAAACCCACATACAAATATTTTTTTTACATAAAACACAACAATAACACACCAAATGGATTCACATGTACATGCATTGAAGTTAGAAGGGATCAATCTTAAGAGGAATTTCATTTGTAGGAAGGTGAGGGTTGAGATGGGGATAAAAGGAATAAAAAGGATGTGAGGGCCTACACACCCTTAAGAAATAAATACGAAGTATAAATACCCATCAAACTATGGGTCATAGATCAAACAAGGGACTTTCAACCTAGGTTCCAAGTCCATGTCTGGGCCCACTAACTAAAATGGACTAAAGAAAAATAATTAGATAGAAGGGATTGGATCGTAAAGTGAACTGAGAACCTGGAATGTTGGACCAAGGTTCCTCTTGGGACCCATGACTCAATAGGAACCAAAGGAGTTTTTGGGACTTTAAAAATCGTAAAACTTTCACACAAGGAAAAAAATTACAAGGGGAAGGACATAAAAGGGACACAAATTGACAACTAAACCTAAGTAAGGACACTAAAATACTAAATAAATAAAACAACAAAAATGGGTCCCCATATTTTCCAATTTTAAAAATGATGGTTTGTTTATGCATGGTATAAAAAATGGTGTCTCAACTAGGAAAAAATCCTCAATAATTTCAAAACACTTAACCCTTGAAATACCAAAAAATATCTTGTTTGAATTCATTCAAGTTTAATCAATCAAATTATGAATGTTAGCAAGAAATATGGGGTAACATAGATTGAAGTTCCAAGCCCCAAGTATTTTCTAAGTGTTGTAGTTTACACCCTAGACTCAGTCATATAAAGGTGAACACCAATAGAATCAAACTTACGAATAGTTACTTATACATTCACAAATCAGCAAATAACATTATAAATAGAATTTTGATATCCATGTTGTATTAATCAAATCAGAGATAATACATTGTAATATCTTCCCCTATACTCTTGCTTAATTCTTATCTAATCTCTATACATCTATCCTTGCATACATTAATCTCTTTTACATATATTTCTCTTTATCTATTACATATATCTCTCTTCCTCTCTTCCTTGTTTGTATAGTGCACCTTCAATTAAGACAAATGAGAGGGATTTTTGTAATAGTACTTATTTATCATGTGCAATCATATTAGTAGGATAATTCCCTTTGGAAAGTAGCTTTTCTACATCATGAAATTATTTCAATACCACTGTTATCTAGAATAGATGAGCACCTAGAAAGTATTCTTCCTTGGTCTCCTTAGGTTCTTCACTTGTATCAATTATAGATAAATAATTGGGACCTTGATTGTTTCTTCTTGATTTAACTATTATAGTGAAATTGAATTCTTTAAATATTAGTAGCCATCAACATATTCTTCCTTGTATTATTGTTTCATTTAGAAGGAATTTCAAAGGTTCACGATCAATATAAAAAGTGAAGGGTTTAGATAAGAGATAATGACAAAATTTATGTAGCACATAGACCATAACTAATGCTTCTCATTTAGTGGTGGTGTAGTTATTCTCTACTTGGGATAACTTGTGACTAGAAGGAGTGATAGGGTGATCCTTGTTTCCTCTTGGTTGAGCTATAATCACTCCTATTTCTATTTTGGAGGTGTCTACATGAACATGGAAAGAGGATGACCAATTTAGAAATATAAGAATAGGTGCTTCTACAATATTCTATTTCAATGTATCAAATGATTGTTGGCATTGTTTAGTTCATGTAAGTGTTTTGTTGGTTTTCATTTTGAGAAGCTCTTCTAAGAGAGCAGCTAGATTGGCATATCCTTTGATGAATTTTTGGTGGTATCTAGTGTAGTCTAAAATGTTTTAACTTCCCATGTTGTTTTGGGTGGAGGTAGTGTTAGAATTAAACCAACTTTCATTGGATTGATCATTAATCCTTTACATATGATATTTCCTAATAGTGTGCCAAAGGGTACCAAAAAAATCCATTTCTTGAAATTCAAGGGCATACTCCTACATCTCTCCAACATAGTCCAAAGGGTCTAAATGTGATTTGAATAACCCATACATAGTCCAATCATCTAGGTAAACTTCTAAGAAGTCATGTATAAATTCTTTGAATGTATTTACCATGATACTATTGAGGATAGTTGGTATATTTTTTAAATCGATAGGCATGAAAGTATACATGAATGATCCCTATTCTATATCAAAGGTTATTTTGGGTTGATCCTCCTCTCAAATTCGGACTTGATGATATCCAAAAAACCCATCGATGAATGAATATATTTATCTCCCGACTATGGATTCCAGTATTGTTTTGATCAATGGGATAGGGAAAGGGTCGTGGATGCATGCTTTATTAAGTTCCAAAAATATACACATATATGAATTTCTTTGGTATTCTTATTCTATATTATCATTGGGATGATGACATTCAAAGTCGTTTACTAGTTTAATAATTCTTGTTGCTAGCATCTTATCTATTTCTATCTTGAATTTTTACTTCAAGTTGGGGTTGAGGCTATAAGGTATTTTTCGGTGAGGTTTGGTGCCTTCCTTTAACTAAATATTCATTACCCCCAATTCTAGTTTTATGCCTTTCATTTTTGTAAATGTCTGTGGTAAGAAATCTTGATATTTTGTTAATATTTTAGTAACTAATGCTCCTAGTGGTTCATCCCAATAATCCCCAAGTTTGGAAAATTTAGGGTTTCCTTCATGAGCTATGTTTTTCCCCCCTTATTTGGAGAGGTTGGTTATAGTAATGTTCTTTAGGTTCTCTATTCATTTGCATTTCCATTTCCCCTTTTTCCACTGCAATCTCTAGTTTTGGGTCTTCTCTTCGTCACCTTGTATGGAACAACATTGATTTGGTACCTATTGTGTTTATTTATCCATCCATTCAATTAGTTTCCAAATCCATTATTTTGGGGGTGGTGGGTTTGTTGGTTGTGGTAAGTTGGTACTTTTTGGGGCTGAGGTGAATAATTTTTCTTAATGTGTAGTACATATGTGCTTGTTTTCGTCCCAAAATAAAAATGTATGGATGAAGTCATTTTGGAGCTCTTTCCAATCCTTGGTATCTCCTCTTCTTTCTCCATTGATGTATCATGTTTGAAGTAGTCATGATTGATTTCATTGAGACTATTATAAATAGATTTGATATTTTTGACACCATCATAAATAAAAAATAATAGCGATTTTTTCAGAGTAAGGATAATATAGGTTTCCTTGAATTATGAAATCAATCTAAAATTCTATTCAAAATACTATTTTTAAGGAAATAGACTAGTGAAATTGACTAACAAAAATGTTGTTAAGGGTCATCAAAAGAATCAATTTAGATTATCAAAGAATATAGAATTTTAATTTAAATAAATATACCTAGGTAGATATAATAAAAGTTATAAATAGGATATAGGAACCTCTTTTTATGGATTTTTCTATAGGAAAGAAGTAATATACTTACTTTTATTAAACATTCAACATTAAAGAACATTCAGTGGTTAGACATGGAAGAGAATGGCACAATAGTTATAAGGTTTTTAGATATATCACTATTTAAAGAGAAAATATGATTAGATGTAGATAGAATGAGCAAGAATCAAGGGGTGGTTTGAAAAGAGTGCAATTGTTTAAAATTTTAAGGTCAAATGCCCAGTCTTAAAATGGTGTGAGAAAATCCAAACAAATAAACCATACTTTTGAGTGGTCCACATTTCACCTTCATCTATAAGAAAGTAATTTATTTTTAAATTTCAACTCCAAATGGCCATGCATTATCAATCCTAATAAATGGAATTTATCTAAAACTAAACCATTAATCTCATTTGACCCTCTTTAATATTTTTCTATTTCATTTTGGTTCCCTATATTTTTTCCTCTAAATATGTTTTATATCCCATCCCATCATGTTATAAAGCCTCTATTTTATTGAAACAAAAAAAATGTAAAATTTGATGAATAAAGGAATAAGTTAGTTCATTGAAACTTGTTTTAAATCCCTAGATCATCAAATCCAAATGAAAGATAAAAAATGATATAAATATACTCTTAAAATTACACAGTTTAATTTTTCTAATATATACTAATTAAGATCAAAATATCAATTTATTTCCTTTAAGAAGATAAATAGGAAAGTAATAAACTTAGATTAATCTAAATATTGTGATATCCTTCACTTTCTTAGAAAGGAATTTATTTTGATGTTAAAACTTGATCATGGAAAGAAAATTATGAAAAGTATAAAGAGGGTAAGGAATGACATCCTTGTTGGTATGTGGCAAGTGGTCATGCAAATACTATACACTCTTTACGTATCCTTGTCAGGGTTCGAGGGTGGCAGCCCCGAGAGTAGGGGTTTAGGGGCACAACCCCCATTTTTTTTTCCCTTTTAGCACGTCAAGGGGTCGATGTTAATTTTTGTTAAACAAAAAATGAAAAACGACTTTGTAAAACCCTAATTCTAGAAGCTTCCAAAAATATTTTTATAAGCAGCTAGGATGTAAGTTGTGGTATGGGATTCACGAGATTGTAATCTATTTTGCACTAGATAATAAAATTATTGGATGGCTAAGTTTCTGTGGATGTAGCCCATATCAGGTGAACCATGTTAAAAATTTTTGTTGATCTCTTTTGTGTTATTCTTCATTGTTAGATTTGGGTTATTTAATCTACTTATAATTGTTAATGTTTATTGCTCCAATCTACCTGAACCCTAATAATTATCATAGCCACATGTATTTCAGTTGATTGGAAGGAAACCTTTAGATTTGAGTGGGAGCAATGGAAGAAGGAAAATTCAAGGTTGACAAGTTCAACGACCAGAATTATCAATTATGGAAGATGTAGATGGAAGATTATTTCTATCAAAAGGATCTATGACGACCATTGCAATGGAAAGCAAAGAAAGATGTTGTGATGTTTGATGAAGAATGGGAGATTCTGGATAGAAAGGAACTGGGAACTGTTCAGTTGTGCCTAGTACCATCTGTGGTGCTCAATATAACAAAAGCAAAGACAACAAAGGATTTGATGAAACTTTGGCTAAATTGTATGAAAAACCCTCAACCTCAAATAAGGTATTTCTCATGAAGCATTTGTTTAATCTGAAAATAATTGAAGGTGGATTTGTGACTAATCATTTAAATGATTTTAATATGATTACAAGTCAGTTAAATTCTGTAAAAGTGAATTTTGATGAAGAGGTGAGGGCTCTCTTGGTTTTATGTTCTTTGCTAGAAAGCTGGAATAGCTTAGTAATGGTTGTTAGTAACTTTGTCTCTGGTTTAAATACATTGAAATTTGATGATGTTGTTGGTGTTATCCTTAGCGAAGAAATGCGACAAAAAAGTACAGGTGAGAGTTCAACATTGAGTAATGCTTTGACTATAGAGAACAGGGGAAAAACAAAAGAGAGGAAAAATCCCAACAAATTGTGGGAAGTCACAAGGGAAGCCAAAGAAAGGTAGATCTAAATCCAGAGGAAGAATGGTTTGCTAGCACTATGGAAAGTCAAGACACTTGAAGAAGGATTGTTGGTGTCAAAAGAGAAAACAAGGAGATGAACAACATGATGACAGTAAGGAAGCTAATGTTGCAAGTAATAAATTGTAGGATGCTTTAATTCTATGTTTAGATAATGCTAATGATTCCTGGGTAATAGATTGAGGGGCTTCATTTCATGCCACACCCGATAGGAAATATTTTGTAGATTATGTTCAAGGTGATTTTGGATAGGTATATTTGGGTGATGATGAACCCTGCCAGATTGTTGGAAAAGAAAAGATAAAAATCAAGTTGCAGAATGGAAATGAATGGTTGCTATAGGAGGTAAGGCATGTTCCAAATTTGAGAAGGAATTTAATTTCTATAGGACAATTAGGTAGTAAAGGCTACATATTTACCTTTTCAAACAAAGCCTAGAAGGTCACTAAAGGTGCATTAGTAGTAGCTAAAGGTGAAAAGGTAGGCACATTGTATAATTTGTGTACTAGTAATAATTATTCTACCTCAGCTCCTACAAAAACAGTTGCTACTGAGATAGTTATAACACTTTCTATAGGGACATAAACAAAATTCTAGCACCATAGACTTGGGCACATGAGTGAGAAAGGGATGAAGATCCTTCACTCGAGAAATTTGCTACAAGGTCTAAAGCATATTGATTTGGAGTTTTGTGTAAATTATGTTTATGGAAAACAAAAGAGTCTAATTTATCAAAGTTGGGAAAGAGAAGATGAGTGAGAAATTAGAGATTGTGCATTTAGATGTATGGGAACTAGCTCAGGTATATTCTCTTGGTGGATCTTGCTATTATGTCACTTTTATTATGATGCAACTAGGAAAACATGGGTGTATTTCCCAAAACAAAAATCAGAATTATTTGAAACTTTTAAAAAGTGGAAAGCTTTGGTTGAGAATGAGACAGGAAAAAAGTTGAAGTGTCTCAAATTTGATAATGGAGGTGAGTATTGAAACAAATAATTTAAAAATTACTGTTCATACAATAGAATCCGTAGGTAGAAAATGGTTCCTAGAACCCCATAAGAAAATGGCATGTTTGAGAGGATGAATAGGACCATTATGGAGCGTGCAAGTAGCATGAGATTGCATGTTGGACTACCCTTACACTTTTGGGTAGATGTTGTACATACCGTAGTTTATTTAATAAATAGGGGACCTTCAAATCCTTTAGATGGTGGCATTCCAAAGGAGGCATGGATGGGTAAAAAGATAAACTATTCATTTATGATAACCTTTGGTTATGAAGTTTTTGTTCATGTTGATATTGAAAATAGAACCAAGCTTGAGGCTAAGTCTAAAAAATGTACCTTCATTGGATGTGGAGTAGAATAATTTGGTTATCAGTTAGAGGATTATGAAAATCATAAAATCATTAGGAGCAAAGATGTTATATTCAATGAGAAGGTCATGTATAAGGATCAGCTACATGAAAAGAAGCATGCATAGGGCAAAAAGGAATATGTGGTGTTGGATGAGATTCTAGAAAATAAAATACCTGATGCTCAACAACAACAAGTTATCCCACAGTCTCTTGCAAGTGTTCGACATTCTACAAGGATAACTAGACCTCCAAAAAGATTTTCTCCATCATTATATTCTATATTATTAATTTATTTTGGTGAACCTAAATGTTATGAAGAAACAATGCAGGTAGATACCAAAAATCAATGGGAGCTAGGCATGAAAGAGGAAATGGATTCCTTGTTGCAGAATCGGACTTGGGATTTAGTCCAATTGCCTATAGGTAAAAGAGCATTGCCAAATAAATGGGTTTACAAGTTGAAGGAAGAATATGGAGGCAAGAAAAGATATAAGGCCATACTCGTGGTAAAAGGTTTTGCATAAAAAAAGTATAGATTTTGATGAAATATTTTCTCTGGTTATAAAGATGACTTCTATTAGAACTATTCTAAATCTTGTGGTTGCGGAAGACTTGCATCTTGAATAGCTAGATGTGAAAACAACATTTCTCCATGGGGATTTAGAAGAGGAAATATACATGCAACAACCACAAGGATACGAGGTCAAGGGTAAGGAGGAACTTGTGTGTAGGTTAAAGAAGTGTTTGTATGGCCTGAAGCAAGCACCTCGAAAATGGTATTTGAAATTTGATAGTTTTATGGCTGAAAAAGGTTAAAAAAGATGTCATTATGATTAGTGTGTTTATTTTAAGAAATTGGGTAATGACAGCTATATTATCATGTTGCTTTATGTTGATGACATGCTTGTTGTTGGGTCTAACATGCAACTATTAATTAAATTAAGAATAAATTAGAAAAATTATTTTGCTATGAAGGATTTGGGTGCAGCAAAAAAATTCCTTGGTATGAGGATCACACGAGATAGGAAAAACATAAAATTATTTTTGTCTCAAAGTGAGTATGTAGAGAAGGTGTCAAAAAGGTTTAACATGCAGAATGCAAAAATAGTTAGTACACCTTTTCCTAGTCATTTTAAGTTGACTAAGGAGATGTGTCCAAAGACACAAGAGGAGAAAGACAAAATGTATAAGATACCATATGCATTAGCAGTTGGTATCTTGATGTATGCAATGGTATGCACAAGGCCAGATATTGTACATGTAGTGGGAGTTATGATCATGTATATGAGCAATCCAAGAATGAAACATTGGAATGCGGTAAAATTGATTCTCTGATATTTAAGAGGTACTACTTCAAATAAACTATGTTTTGGAGGAACAAATTATGCTCTAAAATGATATGTTGAATTTGATCTAGCAAGTGATATTGATAGTAGGAGTACTACAGGGTATGTTTTTACTGTAGGAGTTACTACAGTCAGTTGGATTTCAAGGCTACAAAAGGTTGTTGGGATTTCAGCCACTAAAGTTGAGTATGTTGTTGCTATGGAAGCTAGCAAGGAGATGATTTGGTTACATGTTTTCTGGAGGAATTAGGACAATAAAAAGAAGATAGACCTTTATACACTGATAGCCAGAGCGCCATTCATCTTGCTAAGAATTCAGCTCTACATTAAAAAACTAATCACATATAGCTCAGATACCAGTTCATCTGATCAGTTTTGGAGGATCGATAGTTAAAGCTGGACAAAATTCACACAAGTGAGAATCCTGTATATATGTTCACAAGGTAGTTACATGGGACAAATTGATTTCCTCATTAGTTTATGTTGTCCTTCACGATTGATAATGATGGACATAAGAAACCAACCAGATTTGTAATCTAGTGGGAGCTACAAGTGCAGCGTTGTCATCTAGGATCAGTCTCTAAGTGAGAGATTGTTTGGTGTGGAGCCTAATCAGTCTCTAAGTGGGAGATTGTTGGTATTTGGTGACTATCATGCAAATACTATATACTCTTTACATATCCTTGTCAGGGTTCGGAGGCGGAAGCTCCTGAGAGCATGGGTTTGGGGGCATAGCCCTCGAATTTTTCCCCTTTTTGCACGTCAAGGGGTTAGTAGTTATTTTTTGTTAATTGACAAATAAAACATGACTTTGTAAAACACTAATTTTAGAAGCTTTTAAAAAGATTTTTATAAGCGGTGGGATGTAAGTTATGATATAGGATTCACGAGATTGTAATCTATTTTGCACTGGATAATAAAATCATTGGATGGCTGAGTTTCTGTGGATGTAGCCCATATTGGGTGAACCACGTTAAAATTTTTTGTTGATATCTTTTGTGTTATTCTTCATTGTTAGATTTGGGTTATTTAATCTACATATAATTTCTAATGTTTATTGATATAATCTTCATGAACCGTAACAATCCCTACATCAATTTTTGGTATTTTATATTCTAGTTAAGGAATAAATAACATGAGGAGGAAAAAAATTATGATAGAAAATTAAATCTAGATATTTCTAGAATTTTAGAGGCGATTGGATCCATTTAAAATATATCATCTATACAATAAATATAGAATAGTGTCATATAGTGGCCATAGAAATTATAAAATAAACATAGAGGAACATGAGAAATTGTACTCAAATGTAAAAAAAATAGACAAATAAAAGAAATATTTGAAATAACAATAGAGGGTTGAAAGTACACCTCTTGGTGTCTTGGGTTTTCTTTATTGAAGTTTTAATAGGTTCTCAATTTAGTAGTTTGAATTTGAAGAGGTATGATAGTGGCCAACAAAATATTCTTTGGTCCCCCTTTTAGAAGGTGGAAGAAATTAAATCTTGATAAGGCTACTAGGGGGGATCTAGGGCTTGCAAGAGGTGGTTTTGTGATTCATAACTCAATTGGAGAGCTACTTTATTGTGGTTGTTTTATTTTTGTAACTATATGTTATAACAATGATTTAGCATGGTAATTTCTCATTGTAGGGTTAGGGGTTGCTAAGTCATAAGAAAATAAACACTAGGTGGTAGAAGGGGAATTTATGATAGCAATTAATGTTGTAAGGTAAAACTATGACTTGTAAGATGAATATGTATATAGAGGAATTGTTGCATATAATAAATTATTTTGATTCTAGATCAATTATTTAATTGTAAAAGTAGTTGTAATATTGCAACAAATTATTTAGCCATTGAATGAGTAGACCAATCTTTGAATACTATTACATATAGTAAAAATGTAGCCACTTGGTCACATTTAGACTAATATATAGTATTTAAAATCTCCTAAAATGAGTCATGGGTCTTGTTTTGAGAAGATATTATCTTTTTAGACCTTCATTATTGAAAATTTTGAGTTATGTTCAAATGGGACAATATTGGTTAGTATAAGGTTTAACAATGGTTTGTCCTTTGGACATTTGGAATCTTCAAAATGATAGGAATTTGTATCCCTATTATAGAGGAGTAATGGATTGGAATAATGAATTCTTAAGATTATATATTCAATTAAAAATAAACATGTAGAAAATATAAATATTAACACATACTAAAATAATAAAATAGTATGCAATTACAAGATTACATAATAAAAAATATTTTATATGGGAAAACCTTATGAGAGAAAAGCCCATCACCAAAGGATGTTCACAATTGTATTATTTAAGATCAACACCAATTTAATACAATAAGTTCTTTCAAAATATTTAAAGAGTCTCAATCTACAATATACCCTTTTACAATATCTCAATTGTTTATATACCAATAATGCATAAATATCTCCAATTTATATTACAATGAGTTCATAACATTAAGCAACCTTGGCACATTCACACAAACTATTATACATAGATGTATTATTGAGAATGCCAACCATCTACATATATAAAAAAATTATAGAATATTAAAGTCATGTAACTATAATATGACCATACCTGACATTTGTATATCACATAAACATTAAGTATGATGCCTCCACATGAATAATAGCCATATAATATATTACTACCACACATCATGAATCAATACTTACAAAATTTATATTTTTAATGCATATAAATATTGCATAGCCATCACTACTAACTCCCCACTTATGGTAGTGTACACAAACATAACACTAATTATGTCTACTTATTGTATTGTGTGCCATCTTCTAGGATATTATCATACCCTTAGATTTTCCACAACTTAGTAGTTATACAACATGATTTGGTCCATCACTGATCATGCCCCAAAAAACAGTTAAATCATATGTGGTTGTGAGGTGTTCCTCCAAATGTCTTGTAGTTGCTACCATAACACATAGGTCTACATGTGAACTAACATACATGATGTAATACAACACTTGCAACATCATTATCATATATAAATCATTATTCTAATTGTATCAGTCTAGGGGTTTTGTTTACTCCCCTTAAGGGTATTTTTGGTCTTTGCTATTACTATGTTGTGTCTGTGGTTTTTGTCTATTGAACTATTTGCTTGCTATTTCTACATTTTTTTTATATTTTTATGAACTGGTGATCTCCTACCCTTGTGGCATTTTGTGTAAAGGGTAAAAAATGATATAAACGCTACTTATATTATCAAAAAAATTGTAACTTCACTACATATATCTTAAATAATTATGTAGAAAAAACACTTCTATAAGGACTTTCTACAAGGGAATATCTCCCAAGTACCAACACTATTCCATTTGATATTTCCTATAGAAGATAATTTGGTATTATAAGAAAAGATGTTTATCTCATTGTTGAGAACGGGAAAAACCCATTTCATTTTCACACCACATGAACTTGATAGTACTTACATGTTTATTCAAAGAGTTTGTAGTGCCTATTTGACTATCAATATTCCCATCTAAATTTCTTTTTCTAAACCATTTACACTAAAAAATATATTATAAATTAATATTTTTTCTTGCATAAAAAATGGTTCTTAGAAAATTATAATTTATGAATCACATTTCAACACTATTTGACTCTTAAAAATAATAGTTCAATTAACCACTTCAACCATGCAATTTTATCACTAGCATGTGTTGTATCCATATACTCTATACCAAAATTTATCAAAGTAACTATTTACTACCTCTTTATCATCCATATTACTACTCCATTATATATATATAGACCTCCAAATGTCAATATCTCAAACCCAATTAGAATAAAAAATACTTGTACACTTAACACTCTACCCATATAATTAGTACCATGATAAATAAATAAATTTTTTGATATTTCCCTTCAAGTACCTAAACACTCTTTATATATAGTGATGTATAAAAGGAGATCCTAGATCTAACTAGTAGACTACTCAGATCAATATTTTCTTCCAGGTCAACAGTAGAACTCAAATATAAAGGTGTTGAGATTGGCTAACAACCTAGAGGGAGAGGCAATATACCCTAAGCTTGGTTCTTTTGTTGTTAAGGAGATTAATTAAATTAATGTGAATTTAATGATATAATTACTATGAAAACCTAATAAAAAAATGTAAATTATTCACACAAACAAAACTATAAATTGAGAAAATAACGAAAGATATGAGAAAGGTAGATATTTGACTTGTCATAGAAATTTGGTCTGGAATTGACTGGTCAAGAACCAGGGTGCCCTTGATTGAGAAGTGTGATTTTGGATCTGCAAAACCCTAATCTACATCTTAGTGGTTTATACTGTTGTTTCTTGTCATGAAACATGCCATCTTCAAAATTGAACCTATAAAATCATGACAAAGAGAGGGAAATAAGTGGCTATATAGGATTTTTCCTCAATCAAACTATGTCGCCAAAAAGTGTATACCTTGGCATTTTTTCACTCATTTTGGCCTTTTTCAGTGGATTTTGGTCTTGATCACCTTGATTCAACCTTGTAAGCTCGCAATTCATCAATAACATAACAGTGTTTTACTAAGGTGTTGTGAAGTGTTGTAATACATTTCCCCACTTTTCTAAGACCCTTTCAACATAATTCACCTAAATAATACATTATTACACCTTCCTAAGCCTTATGACATAGTGTTGTAAAGTGTTGTGATGCATTTTCACACTTATCTAGGCTTATCACCCCTAAATTAACCCTTTTCAATGATAATTTTATCCCCTTTATGTACTTATAGGCCTGATTAAAGTGTGTTTCAAGAGGCAAAGCTAATAAACATTGTTAATCATCATTAAATTCCCGACCACCACTTGGATTTTCCCAAGTGGACTAGGTTGCCACTTGTGGGAATTTACCCCCAAAACCCTAAGGTCAGCCTATCATAAGTCATTTTTGGGAAAATTAGGATTTTTTATATACAAATAAGGTTTTTCATCATCATTTGGCTCCTCCTAGATCTCATTTTTCTCTTCCAAGTTCATTTGTACACTCTTACACTCTCTCAAGCACTCTAGCATCCAAGACTTCATAAGCAAGCAAGCAAGCATTAGGGTTTTCAGGCTAACTCCATTGGAGCTGTTCATGCATGTTGCAAACCAAGATCAACAAAGGATTGGTAAGTGTTCTCTCAAGTTCATCATTCCATCTTGATTTCCTTTGATTTCATTTCATTTGGGTTTAATCACCTACAAAGGGGTTGACTTAGGAAAACCCCTATTCCCTAACCCCATAAATCTCTTGATCTTTGCATGTGTTTGCAGGTCTTTCTATATAGGTTTGAGGTGCTTGGAATGTGCTCTCAAATCATCAAAGGAATCCAAGTGAACAAAGCCCTAGTTCTAGCTTGGAGACCTCTATCTGCCCGTTTCCAGCAAAGTCTAAACTAGACACCTGTTGGGAACTAGAGTGTAGACTGAGAGCTCCAATCTCCTCTTTTAGGTTCTTGAAAACCCAAAAGAGGACTAGGTCACCCATAATGGCGACCTAGTCCCTCTGAGCTTGTTTTTTGAGGATTTTCATATTTCTGGGTACCCATTTCACAGAAACTTGTTCCAACAGCTTTTCCTGAGAAGAGGACCAAGTCGCCCAACTTGGCAGGAATGTCCCTCTACTGATTTTAGGCATTTTCCAAAATATTTTGGGGCCAATCATATGCAACTTCTAATACCCAGGTGCACAATCTCTCTTACTTCCAGTTTCCTTTCTGTCTTTACACATTTAGGTCATTTAGATAGTTTACATTTAGTTACATATTGCTTTCATTTACATTTCATAGATTAGTCTACTATCATTTTATTTTAGTTTCAGCCACACATCACACACATTCACAACCCTCATCATAAACCCATCCTACCCTTTGAATGCAATCACCCTTAAACATATCAACAAAGTGGAAAGAGTCTCATTCCTAACCAAGTGCTCTTAGGGTGAAAAACCCTAAGAGCCTAGTAAGGGAATCCTCTTTCCCTTGTTAGTATATATTTTTGGTGGTTCATTTTGGTGAATTCAACTGTCCAACACTAGTTAACTTTTTGGTTTTGCATTTCATCTTAGGAGGTAGCTTGCATTGCATTACAAATTTGCATTGTTTGCATCCTAAGGTTTACAAAATATTGCATTAGTAAAAAGTTCATGTTAATTTGCATTTGTGCATATATAATTATATTGAAAACTTCTAAAATTTTGCATTTTCACCTTACAAATACATCATACAGTCTGAAACACATCAAAAACCACTTAAAACACTCAAAAAATTTGAAAAAAATCCCTATTGGGACTAGTTTGCTATTATGGGCGACCTAGTCCCAGTTTAGATTTTTAACTGCTTGTTACAGCATCAAAAACCTCATTTATGTGCTTCCCAAACCTCCTAGTATCATATACTATAAGTTTGGAAAGTTTTGTGAGCATAGGTTTTAGGCTTCTCACTCAAAATCATCATTTTAGGGTAGTCATTTTTGATAGACCTTCCTAATTAGATCTACAAAATGATTACATTTTTGAAAATGTTCATAATATTCATTAAAGTACTTTTCACTTCTTCTCATACAATGTATACATTCATAAAACTATGCATAAGTTTACTAAAAATAATTTTATTTCTTTTATATGCATTGTTTACATTCTTCAAACTTAGCATATATTGGATATACATGTTATATATTTTCACATCTACATTGTTCACCTTGCTGAAACACTGCATGAAATGGTTAAAAATGCTTTTTATTTTTGTCCAAACAATGTTAGTGTCTTATATATCTAGATATGCTAAGAAACGTTCCTTACCCTCTCCCTATGAGAGCGTTTTTGTGATAGAGAATATAACCTTGGATGTTCTGAACAATCCTATTTGTTCTTCCCTTAATCTCTCTCCTCTTAGTGATGCAAAGATTGTCGTGTTAGAAGAACCAATTAGTGAGAGTTCGGAGAAACCTAGTTTTTTTCTCTCCTCTTACCTCTCTTAACCGACATGATAACACAACCATAAGGAATAATGACAATACCATTTGTCCTTCCCCTAGTATCTCTCCTAGTTGTGAAGATGATACTTTGTCAATAGAAGATACAATTGATTAACAACATGAGTCTCTTAGTTGTCCCCATTCTCCTAGGGAACCCCTTATTAAACACAACACTTACACCATTATTCATTATCCTACTTGCGCTGGAGTCCCTTTAAAAGACCCAGCCTTTGAATGTGAAGAGCATTCGGTTTGTCATTCTTCTAAATAATATCATCCTAGGGAGAATATCATGGTGCAAGAAAATGTGAACCTTGACACCTATCCTTTAAACAACAAACCTTCCCTAGGAGAAGATAATCAAGTGATATTAGAATCCCCTTCACCAACACATCATGCAAATCAAGACAAGATTCTTGAGGTTATGACGACACAAGTGGGATCTCCTTTAATTAATGAGCCTCCTATGTCTCCTCCCATTAGTAATTCACATAAAAAACTAAGATATATCTTGAAATCCATGATGCAATCTTCTCATAACAATGTTTCACAACCACTAAGTTGTAACTTAGTGTCTCCAACACCTAGGGGCTCACCCACCACTCCTCAACCATTTCCCTTTCCTCACATTATATTCCCTCATGTTGAGGACCTTAAAAAGACTCCTGCTGATATATCTGTGTGGGAGATTATTCAACTCTCACCTATAGTCCAATTTGTCTTTCACAAAATGGCATAAATACAAAAGGAAGAGATTGAATCTTACATCAAAGCACACAATCTCAAACCTCCCTCTCTTCCCATGCTAGCAAACCAATCTAATATCATATTCTCTAAACATGAGTTTCCCTCACTTGAGATTCAAAACAAGAATGATCCCTTGATGATCAAGGTGATCATTAATGAAACTCTAGTCAGGCACACTCTCATAGACAATGGATCAGAAATTAATCTTTGTAGAATGGACCTCCTTCACAAACTTGGAATGGACAAAAATCTCATTCATCCTAATGATGTTCCTATTTGTGGCTTCGACAATGTTAATAGGAAACCACTAGGGACGATCACCTTACCCATTAAGGTCAGACCTGTAGTGTTGCCTAATCCTATCCATATCATGCAAGGAACCCTTCTATACAATCTTATCCTAGTGAGACCTTGGATTCATGCCATGAAAGGAGTCCCATCTACCCTTCACTTATCAATGAAATATGAATACAATAACAAGATATACACCTCCTTCCAATACAAACTCAAAAATATCACCCTCTTGGTCCAAAGAGTCATATAAAAACAATTCATTTTCAGATACAAGTTCTCATAACCCTTGGGGTCTCACACCTCCCTTTAAAGGAGGGTATGAAACCTCACGACCTACACCAAAACCACCCTATGTTTTCTATACTCAACTTGGTTCCACATCAACACCATTACCCCATGGTGGTGATGGGGGCTATATAACTCCCATCCCTCATGGAGGACCAATGCATAACACTAAAAAGGATTTGTGTTCTTATACAAAAACCAATCTTTCTCCAAACAACCTAACCCCTTCATCTAACTTGGAAGACTGTTATGGTATTGGCCACCATCTCCTTCCTACACATGAATGCAATGAACACATGACACCACCTAACATACCATACTCTTTCAAGGGATATTTAGGGTTACCTCCCTCCTCTCCCTTTCCTTCACAGCATAAACTTCAACCACCTCTCGGAGCTTGGTGCTCTCCCTCCTGTGGGGGCACCTAATTCCTCTCCCTAATGCATACCTTAATTATTTATGCTCACCTTTTCCTTGCACTAAGTGGGGGAAAGGGGTTTGTTAGCCTTGTCCTCATATGTCACTTGTTGTTACATCTTTTGATAGGATGTTAACATCTCATGAACATACAAGAGCAAGCTTGAGATGTGGATGACATGTCTTAGGTTAACTAACATGTGACATACTATCCTTTCCATGTTGCAGACTCACTTGGAAACATATCACTTGGCATAGAACTTTCCAAGTAGGCTCTCATGTCCCTCTCCTTTCCTTTTTTCCTTTTTCCTTTCTCTACTTTAAAGCAATTGCTCACACAATGATGTGTAGCAATTCCTTTAAACCCCCATACCCTAGCACCATTTCCTTTTCTTTACCTTTGTTTCCTAGTGCAGCCTTGCCACTTCATATGATGAGTCTCTCACTTGGTGGATGACATTGGGTGTAATTTCCTTCATGAAAGTGACCTATCCTAGCATATTATATTCCTCTTAGTGGCTTGATGTGACTCACTGCATCCCCTAAGTTGTGAATTTTCTATCCTTTGATTGGTCCTCTCTTGGAGACATTACAACATAATGTTCCCTAAGTGAAAGACCTCACATGAACTAAACAAGACTCCTTTGAACATCCCTTTTGCATTATACCCTTTTTCATTTCACATGTTGCACCCTTTTTTCATTTGTGCATACATGGCCACCTTGCATAATACAACTTACATGCCTGTGGCACCAGCTTGCACTTGTTCATGGGTTCTAAGCATCCATGGCTTTTCTTGTCTCATGAACCACACCCCTATCCTTATGGCGCCTTATCAAAGTTGTTAGGGAGTACAACTTTGGTATGGTTGAGCAAGAAGCCCAACTAGTGGCACGACTTTCCCCATAGCCACCTTTGTGTGTGTGAGCGCATACCAACCGCGTGTATGTGTCTCTCACCACCTTTTGGCATTCTCACCCAATGAACAACCGAATTTTTTTTCGACCCAGAGTGAGTACCCCCTTTTCCTTTTCGGACAAACAACCTAGATCTGATCCACAACTAGCTGGACAAATGGTCAAAGCTTGATCTGACTCCTTTTCTCTCTCGTCACCTTTTCACATCACTCCTTGTGTGATATTTTGTGCTTATGTTTGGTTTGTCATGGGATATTGATCATGGGGGCTTGACCATCCCTCTTGATCACAGTTATCTCACCTTACTAGCACAAGTACATTAGATCCCTCTCAACATGCATGATTCAACTACTTTAGTGAGTTTGAAGAACGTTCATACTCTCACTAAAGTGGGGGCTAAATGTGTCACCAAAAAGTGTATACCTTGGCAATTTTTCACTCATTTTGGCCTTTTTCAGTGGATTTAGGTCTTGATCACCTTGATTCAGCCTTGTAAGCATACAATTCATCAATAAGATAACGATGTTTTACTAAGGTGTTGTGAAGTGTTGTAATACATTTCCCCACTTTTCTAAGACCCTTTTAACATAATTCACCTAAATAATACATTCTTACACCTTCCTAAGCCTTATGACATAGTGTTTTAAAGTGTTGTGATGCATTTTCACACTTATCTAGGCTTATCACCCCTAAATTAATCCTTTTCAATGATAATTTTATCCCCTTTATGTACTTATAGGCCTGATTAAAGTGTGTTTCGGGAGGCAAAGCTAATAAACATTGTTAATCATCATTAAATTCCTGACCACCACTTGTATTTTCCCAAGTGGACTAGGTCGCCACTTTGGCCACCCAGTCCTTTTAGGCATAAAATCCAAAATTAAAACATGAAACTTATGGGAATTTGTCCCCAAAACCCTAAGGTCGGCCTATCATAAGTCATTTTCGGGAAAATTAGGATTTTGCATATACAAATAAGGGTTTTCATCCTCATTTGGCTCCTCCTAGCTCTCATTTTTCTCTTCCAAGTTCATTTTTACACTCTTGCACTCTCTCAAGCACTCTAGCATCCAAGAATTCATAAGCAAGAAGGAAAGCATTAGGTTTTTCAGGCTAACTCCATTGGAGTTGTTCATGCATGTTGCAAACCAAGATCAACAAAGGATTGGTAAGTGTTCTCTCAAGTTCATCATTCCATCTTTCTTTCCTTTGATTTCATTTCATTTGGGTTTAATCACCTACAAAGGGGTTTGACTTAGGCAAACCCCTATTTCCTAACCCCATAAATCTCTTGGTTGTTACATGTGTTTGCAGGTCTTTCTATACAAGTTTGAGGTGCTTGGAAGGTGCTCTCAACTCATCAAAGGAATCCAAGTCAACAAAGCCCTAGTTCGAGCTTGGAGACCTCTCTCTGCCCATTTCCAAAAAATTCTAAACCAGACACCTGCTAGGAACCAGCGTGTAGACTGAGATCTCCAATCTCCTCTTTTAGGTTCTCAAAAACCCAAAAGAGGACTAGGTCACCCATAATGGTGACCTAGTCCCTCTGAGCTTGTTTTTCAAGGATTTTCATATTTTTGGGCACCCATTTCACATAAACCTGTTCTAAAAGATTTTCCCGAGAAGAGGACTAGGTCGCCCAACTTGGTGGGAATGTCCCTCTACTAATTTTAGGCATTTTCCAGAAGATTTTGAAGCCAGTCATCTGCAACTTCCAATACCCAGGTGCATAAGCTCTCTTACTTCCAGTTTCCTTTCTATCTTTACACATTTAGGTCATTTAGATAGTTTACATTTAGTTACATATTGCTTTCATTTACATTTCATAGATTAGTCTACTATCATTTTATTTCAGTTTCAACCACACATCACACACATTCACTACCCTCATCATAACCCCATCCTACCCTTTGAATGCTATCACCCTTAAACATATCAACAAAGCGAAAAGAGTGTCATTCCTAACCAAGTGCTCTTAGGGTGAAAAACCCTAAGAGCCTAGTATGGGAATCCTCTTTCCCTTGTTAGTATATGTTTTTGGTGGTTCACAAACCCTCATTTCGGCATTTCTACCTCCATGGATAGCCAATTTTTTGATTGATAAAGTGTGTGCTTTGAAACTTTAGTGTGTCTAGGGTTGTAATGATCTATAAAATATAAAATAAATGGTAGAAAACTCCTCAAGTGTGTTATAGAAGGATTCCTAAATGAAATAATCAATATCAACCCAAGAGAAAGTCAAATACTCAAGGGAAAATTAAAATACATAAATACCTTACTTAGGGGAGCAAAGAGAGTGAAGTTTGAAGATGAGAACATGCTGAAAACAAGTCATTAGGTGCTTGAAAGAATCCAAAGCTATCTACAAACCCTAGATTCCATCTTGTCCTTCCATTGGCATCAAACTCCAATCATTGAACTAAACATGATCAAATATGAAAATTACTTGTAATTCTATAAAATAGGATATGATTTTTGATAGAGCTTTGCTATAGTTATTATTATGTTTATTTTGAAATAATAATTCATGTTTTTGATAAGATAAGCAACATTTACAGAGTGTTGTACCCTTCACATAGAAATCCCAAAGGGCCAAAGGAAAGCATAGTTCAATATAGGAATAAATTAAAGTGTAGGCCAACTATTTGATTTTAAACTTTTAAAATTAATTTACCATCAAATCTCAAAATTGAATTCATGTCGCACAAATTAAAGACCGACATAAATTAAAGATCAAATTTATTAAGTAAAACACCTGGTCTAGGGTGCCCTTGCCCCTAACCAGATGTTTTGTACACACTAAAATTTGATCCTTGAATTTGGGTTATGATTAATCATAACTTATCTAGAAAACGAGTGTTTATCGGAGTAAAAATGATGAAATGTAGTGAGTAAGACACTTTTAAGATAGTATTGACACATTATTTTGAGTTGAAGGGAAAATACAAGGCTAGGAAGTGGTCCTAAACTACACTAAGGGAGTGGACACTAAAGCAAGCCCTAAATAAATCTTGAAATTGTTATTTCACCTTTAGGGATCACAATTTATGATGCTACATGTATAATGTTTTAATTAGCTAAAACATAAACTTACTTAGAACTCTCATGACTTGGTTAATCTCTCATCTTGTGTAAACCATGAGATACATGATATTTCCTACCACATTTTCACATGGGACCTTCCTCAAGTACTCAAAATTATCCACAAACTTAAGATATTATTTTATACTCAACCTTGTGCCAACCAGTAGAGGTAAAAAATATTTTCTTACTTTCATTCTAAACCTCTACAAATGTGAGCCCCATCTATTATCTAGAGAAATTTTTTTTTCCTGATAGACTTATGGATGATTGATACTTATGGAATTTCTTATTATGATAATATTTTATTATATTATTGGATATAGTAGATTTTTATATAACCATTATACACTTTATTTTCATAAAATTATGATGATAATTAAGGTAGCTAACAATTTTAGTTTTCTCACATAATTTAATTATGCATAATTGATATAATATTATATTTTTCTCACTTTATCTTATGGTTTCTATTTATATAAAAACATTATATAAAATATCATTTTTATATGAATTATGTGATCTAATTTGTTAGGTTTATACTATTTCAATAATCAATTTTTAAATTGAGAGGATCGTATTATTATGAATTTGTTTATTTTTTATTGATAGTTGTTTCAAGCATGCAAGTGATTATTGACCAATGGAAATAACTAGAGGTTCTTAAGAAAATATTTATTATGGACTCCTTATGATACCTTAACCTAGGGCTATGAGAGAACTAAAATTATTCCTTATGATAAATGTGTTAAATATAACATGATTTTTAATTATGTCGAGAGGTGTTCCTATAGTGGCAACATGGACCTAGTATAAATAAAAACTAATGCTACAAAAATTGACATGTAGGTGATGATTCAATGCATGTAAACCATGAGAAACAAACTGATGGTAGTGGACATGAGTAACTGACATCAAATAATTTGATGCCATATGATTCCACTTCTTTGAATATTTACCACCTTCCACCTCAAATGAAAATCGTTTTAGATCTTTTAATTTTTTTTTGAAATTTATATCAGATAAAGGGACTTGATTCAGAATAGCTCATTCAGTACCTCAATATAATGGGACCTCCTATGACTTGTATTATTTATGATGTGTTTATACCTTGGGTTGCCCAAGTTTTACATAATTTAAACATCCCCAAGCTATTTTTTATACATAGTTTGAAACTAATGGCACAATCTATCATTGTTTTAGATATGGTTTAGTTGTTAAATATCTTGTCCTCTTTATTTATACAAAACACAAGGGTCTCAATCCAATAGTCAGTTGTTTTTTATTTTATTCTAATTGTTATTTTCTTTATAATTTAGACTAATTTTTACTAGCTCTTTAACAAAATATAAGCTCTTTAATATCTTTATGGATTTCCTAATTTCACTCTCACATCCCTCTATGTTCAATATTAAGGTAAAAAAATTCTTACAACACAAGTATATATAAATATTTTGGTTTTTTTGTTTACAGTGGAGAAATGGAATTATTGTGAGCAAGATCCGAAAGATTTTTTTTGTCATTCCAATAATTGGTGAGATAAGAATGGCTAATTTAGCAAAGGCTTGTCAAATAAATAGTTGGGGAACATTCATTTCAATCTTGTGTTAATGGCCAAGGTCAAGGAAGAATAGTTGGTTCGCTTAAGAAGGAAGAATAGTTGGTTCGCTTAAGAAGGAATAATATTCTCTTGCTTGATTTGATTCTTCTAGTTCCAACCGTTCCTTCTCTATCTGACTGAAAGTATCACCATCATTACAAATACTGGAGAAATTAGATCATCTTTCCTTGAAGCAATTATTCAAATTTCTTGCACCAAAGCACGCTTTGAGCTGAGGTGGAAAGAAAGAAATGACTATTAGGAAAAGGAAGGTGTCTCAACCTTTGATTTTTCCATAATATTAAATGTTGCTAATTTTCTCACATTGTCGTGTGAGTTACAACTTGCGGTTTCTATTTTGAGGAGGAGTCAAGTTGGAAAGTTGATTTTATAGGTGGAGTTATGCATAAAGGATTTTCTATTTCCATGTTGAGTTTACATGGAATGTGAGTTTTCGAGGTACAGTTATTTTGGCAAGTGAAAATTTTGTCTAGTGTGGCATGGGGTGACAATTGGAAACTTATCGTTGTGTGCATGTGTGGTGTTTTTGGTGATTTCAATGTTGCATCTTCAACCGTTGGCAGTGGTTTTCAAAATATTTAATTTATGCATTGTAAGCTCTTTTGTATTGAGCACTTGTATTTTGGAGTTGTAAGTTGTTTTATTGAAGTACTGTTATGCTACCAAAATTACTCCAGAATTGAGAAGTGTAAAGACTCCTGCAAGAGCATAGCTCTACAATTATATTGTAACTTGTTTATTGTTGCTAAATAATATAATTGAGCCGTGTTTTGGAGTGTGGGGTTTTTCTCTTGAAAGGGTTTTCCCTACGTAACTTTTTATTATGATTTCATTGTTTATCTATTTATGATATGTATGTGCATCTAAATCTGTAATAGTTATAGGTGTTTAATAAAAAATTTCAAATATCTCTTGCTTAGATTAGTGTAGGAAGCTTCTTTTACACACTCGTCTTTCTTTAAGTTGGTATCAGAGCTTGGCCAAATTTGATTCTATTGTTGGGTTTGAAGGGTTTTTTGAGCTAATCTTTGTTTTAGTGGGAGTTTTGCAGAAGAATATTTCATGACCTTGTTGCAAGAAAAATATGGAAAGCACATCCATTAGAACCAAAATGGAGAAGTTTAACGGTGGAAACTTTGAGTGTTGGAACTATGAAAGATTTAGTCATTTTAGAAAAGAGTGCAAGGAAGAGAAAAAGAAGAAAGAAAACTTTAGAGTTTCTTAGATTTTGACTCTGATAAATCCTCTCAAGATGAGATAGATGCATTTGTCGCAACTTTTCAAATGCATACATCAAAATATGTGTGGTTCATAGAATCGGTGCTTCCTTCTACGTGACCTCTCACAAAGGTGGTTTTCGAAGTATGAAGAATACGATGGTGGGAAGGTGTATCTAGGTGATGACTCTCACTTGAATATTGTTAGTCGTGGAAGAGTAAAATTCAGATTCCTTGATGGAAGAGAAGGGGATTGATGGTGTCTTGCATATCCTGAGTTTGGCATGAAACCTACTTTATGTGAGTAAACTAAATGATTCAGGAGTGCAAGTTGTTTTCTCAAGTGGAGGATGCAAGATGAAGAGAGGAGCTATGGTGTTGGCTAAGGGTGTTTGGATCGACACCTTGTTCAAGTTAGATGCATACATTGTTCAATGCAATAGTTTATCTAAAAAACCAAAGAATAAATCTCTAAATTCTTCATCCTCGCTATCAAATCGAGTAGAGAAATTTATAGTAGCTACACCCGATGATCGTGCATTTTTGGTACCTAAGGGTGCTCATTCCTTGGAAACGAAGCTTCTTGCATAGAAGATAATGCTATAGAATCAAGGACTTGGCCACATCGGCAAGAAGGGTATTAGGGCCATGAAATCTAAGAGCCTTGTTGAAGGCCTTGATGACTGTAATCTTAAGTTTGACTTTTACGAAAAATGTGTTTAAAAAAAATAACACTGTGTTACTTTTCACTCTAGTTCTCACAAGTCTTTTGGGGTTTGGAATATGTTCATGGAGATGTGTTTTGTCCTATGAATGTTCCTTTGTTGTCAAAATCTGTATATTTTGTTTCTTTCATAGATGATTATAGTAGGAAATTCATTTATTTTCTTAGAAGAAAAGCTAAATTCTTTAGTCAATTTAAGGAGTTTAAAGCTTTGGTAGAAAATAAGACTAGTAGAAAGATTAAATATTTGAGAACTAAAAATGGTGGCGAGTTTTGTTTGATAGAGTTTGATAAGTTCTATAAAGATCACAAGATTGAGAGACATAAGACAACTCCATACATACCACAACAAAATAGAGTTGCAGAGAGGATGAACATGACATTGATGGGGAGGGCTAGGAGTATGTTGAGTGGTGTTGGCCTTGAGAAAAAAATTATGGGCTGAAGTCATATCCACTACATGTTATTCGATCAATAGATCTCCTACATCGACGCTTGTTTATAAGACACCCATGGAGGCATGGTCTGGTAAAAAGCCTTCAGTGAGACATCTCAGAGTATTTGGTTGTGAATCTTACACTCATGTTTCGATTGAGAAGAGGTCTAAGTTGGAGAAGAAGGTAGTTAACTATATCTTCATTGGCTATGGTGAAAATGTGAAGGGGTACAAGCTTTGGGATCTAGTGGCCCAAAATGTTCTTTATAGAAAAAGTGTGATTTTTTTAGATGAAACCTTTCAAAGTTGAGGTGTAGCTAGAGAAAGAGGAGAAATAGAAGGAGGTAGTTCAAATTCCACTTACTTATATGAAATAACAACTACGTACTCTTGTTGAACTTGATGATGAGGAGATTTTGAGAAGCTCTAAAAGTTTTGAAGAAGAAGAAGAACCTCAACCTCAACAATTTAGGAGGTCTACCAAAGATAGGTGGCAACCTAATAGGTTTGGATATTCACCTGAAAGGTTTGGTTATTCATTGTTGGGTTCTAGTTGAATCTTTCTTCGATTGCTAACATTGATGAGCCTATGATTATTAGAGAGGCTATGGGTATGAATGATTTAGATTTCTGGATGAAATCCATGAAGAAATGGTTGCATTGAAGAAAAATGATACATGGGATCTGATACCTTTTACTAAAGGACATAAACTCGTTGGATGTAAATGGGTATTCAATAGAAAATCTAGTCCAGATGGAAATGTTGAGAAGCATAAGACACAATTGGTTTCTACTTGGGGTATTCTCAGGTGGAGGTAATTGACTATGGTGAGCTTTTCTCTCATGTTATGAGGATGACATCTATTCAATTCATGTCATCACTTGTAGCTATGCATGATCTATAAGCGGAACAGATGGATGTGAAGACATCATTCCTTCATTATGAATTGGAGGAAGAGAATTATATGTCACAACCAGAGCATTTCATGGTTAAAGGTAAAGAAAATCTGGTTTGCAAGTTGAAAAAATATTTGTATTGTCTTAAGCAATCTCCTAGAATGTAGTACCAAAAGTTTGGTACCTATGTGTTGTCATTAGGATTTCTGAGATCTAAATTTGACCATTGTGTGAATTATAAATATGATAATGGTCGTATTCTTATAATTGCATTGTATGTAGATGATATGTTGTTTTTGGGAATGGTTAAGTTTTGATTTCAAATTTGAAGTCTCAAATTTTAGTACAGTTTGAGATGAATGATCTAGGTGCAACAAGGTATATTATAGGGATGAAGATCATAAGAGACATAGCTAACATAAAGCTTTGGTTAATTTAGAGCAAGCATGTGAATATAGTGTTGGAGAGGTTCAACATGATAGCTTGTAGATAGTTAGTTGTTCCTGTAATGCAGGGGACAAAGCTTTCTATGGAGGATCATCCAAAATCTCCTTCTGAGATGGAGGACATGACCAAATTAGCATATGTGAGTTCTATTGGCAGTATTATGTATGCTATGGTTTGTATGAGGCCATACATTTCCCAAGCAATGAGAGTCCTTAGTCAGTTTATAGCTAATCTTGGATGGGTATATTGGGATGCAATGAAGAGAGTGCTCATATATTTACATGGCACTTCTGATTATTCCTTATGTTTTCATGGATATCTTACTGAACCTCAACACTTACTGAGTATTCATGGATATGTGGATTCAAATTGGGTAGGTAAAATTGACAGTAGAAGATCCACTAGTGGCTATGTGTTCATGATGTATGGTGGTGCTATCAGTTGGATGAGTAAATGGTAGGTTGTAGTTGCTTTGTCCAACATATAAGTAGATTACATGGTAGCTAATCGTGCTTGTAAGGAAGCCATTTGGCTTAAGCATTTGTGTTTTGATATTGGTTTTGATGCAGGGTAGATTAGTATCTATTGTGACAGCTAGAGTGCCATTTTCTTGGAATAGAATTCTACTTTCCATGCCAAAACAAAGCACATTGATGTTCAATTTTATTTTGTTCATGATATGGTGGAAGATCGAAAGGTGAAGTTGGACAAGGTTGACACCCTGAGGAATGTTGTAGATGCATTGACAAAGCCAGTGAGCACAAAGAAGTTTAGATGGTGTTTGAATTTTATGGGCCTCACGACCTCTAACAATTAAATCATGTGACTTCCATTTACTCTTCAAAGGTATTCGACAAGTGGGAGAATGTTAGGAAAAAGGTGTCTCAACCTTTGATTTTTCCATAATATTGAATGTTGTTAATTTTCTCACGTTGTCTTGTGAGTTACAACTTGTAGTTTCTATTATGAGGAGTCAAGTTGGAAAGTTTATTTTATAGGTGGAGTTGTGCATAAAGGAATTTTCTATTTCTGTGTTGAGTTTACATGGAATATGAGCTTTTGAGGTGCAATTATTTTAGCAAGTGTAGATTTTGTAGTATGGCATGTGATGACAATTGGAAACTTATCGTTGTGTGCATCTTTATCCTTTGTTAGTTGTTTTAGAAATGTCTAATTTATGCATTGTAAGCTCTTATATATTGATCACTTATATTTTAAAGTTGTAAGTTGATTTTTTATTGAAGTACCATTATGCTGTCGAAATTACTCCAGAATTGAAAAGAAGTGTGAAGACTCCTGCAAAATCATAACTCTACAATTATATTGTAACTTATTTTTTGTTCCTAAATAATATAATTGAGCTATGTTTTGGAGTGGGGTTTTTCTCCCGAAAAGGTTTTCCCGATGTAACATTTTATGTTATGATTTCATTGTTTATCTATTTATGATATGTATGTGCATATAAATATGTGATATTTAAAGGTGTTTAAGAATTTTTTTAACTCTCTCCTACTTATATTAGTGTAGGAAGCTTCTTTTGCACACTCAACTTCCTTTCAATGACTGCTATTCCTTTCACTCGATTAAAGGTTCCAATTGGTTACCATACTATCACTATTTGTTATGTATTTCCTCTCATTGGTGGGTCCCAAATCCATGGTTGTGAGAGATTGATTCCCTAATTCTACAGATCTCTACTCATTTGAAAACTAGCTATCCCATGAAAAATTGGCTAATGTTGATCATAAAATCTTGTGCCTCTCTGAACAACCTTATGGAAAATTTAGTGAGTGGGGGACCAGATTGTGCCTCATTGAATAACCTTCGAGATTTTTTATAAAAGCTAACTCTTCTCTGTGTACTTGGAGAAAAGGGAAGGAGAAATTAAAAAAAAGGGTGGTGATGCACCAAAGGTCTTACAACATTTCAAAGCTTACATCTTCCCACTTCTGATAAAATGGACACAAAATGATACAGACCCTTGATTATTGGGAAGAGAACAAGAAACAAAGGCCTGAAAGAGAATATAGAAGTCATTTAGATCTCCTCATGGGAAGAACCCATCAAGGTCTAAAATAAATAGTAAACTTAAAAACTTAAAAGAATATTTTAGACTTTTACAAAGAACTTGCAACTCCTACAGCATAATATGGAAGCTAACACAATCTTCATAGAAAATGAAAGAGTATAATAGACATAATTCAATTTTTGAAAGATTGCATTAAGAAAATGTAAAAGCTAATGGCATATAAAATAATCATCAAGAGTACATTAGCATGAAATGACACAGAGCTTCCAACATATATAGAATAACAAAAATAGATTCATGAAAAAGGTCATAAAGGCACAATTTCAAAGATGTCCTCTTACTAATACTTATTCTTGCAATAAATCATATAAAGTAAAGGTCACATGCTGATCTGAATATAATCTTAACAATTTGAAAAACATGCCATAGAGCGAAAATAATGCTCTGTAAAAATCATCCTATTCCTCCCCTACTCTAAAATTCTATAGGAAACTCACAAGGGGCCTTTACTTGTGGAGGCATGAACCCAGATAAAAGAATCCTCAAAGTTTGAGGAAAGTGGCATGTTGGAATTCCTAGTCTTCATTGGAAGGAAAGACAAGGGTGCACAGTGTCTCATAGGCTTGATCAAGATCAATAACCTCTTTGAAAGAAAATCCTCCCCATTTTGATGCAACAACTCTAATGTGGTAGTACAGGTGGGATAAATAGAGGAGCACCTTCTCAACTCCCACAATTGAAGGAGATGGACTCAGACCTTGGATTGGTGAGAAGTCCTACTGTTTTATCCAAATGGACTCTCTGATTTTCTCCTCTTCCAATACCCCTGCATCATCCGAGAATAAGGGGGGAAACCCAATCTGGATTAGAGCCTGCAAATCTTCTTTGATATCTCCAACCTTTCTAGTTAATATCACTCGACAAGCCCTACTTTCTTGGGTGAATTGATTGCAAGCGATGAAATCATTCACGTTTCTATCCACTTCCCTTTGGTCTAGAATTATTGTGCCTCTCAATGTTTCCTTGGCTTCTTTATACAATTTGATGATTAATCTCCCCGATTCTTCAGAACGGGGGGTGACCATTTGTAGAATCTGTTCGACTGTTGGGCCGACCTTGGCATTTAATTCCTATGCATCTATTAGGAACTTCAAGAATGGCCTCAGAGATGCTACTACAATCATGATCCTTTCCCAATGGGAGGATAGCATCCCTCTAAGTATCACGAGGAGCTCAAATCCTCATGTTGCAGCCAATTCTTATTGGAATTGGGATTCCTTAGCTCTCATGCTTTCGTTCAATTGATCTGTTTCCTAGAGAGTGTTCAAAATTTTTGAGTGCATCTTCTCTATCTCTTTGTTGTGAATCTATAGAATAGACTTGATGTCTTGTTTCTCCCATATTTATTTCTTAGTTTCCACCTGGGTTTTCTGGAGATCACTAGTTGCCTTAATCAAATATTCTTGTAAATTAGCTTTCTGCTCATCCATTTCCTACAAATCCTTTTGTAACTCTGCATATATAATGTTTTGTTAGCTTGTTGTGTCCTCAAGCTCCTTTTGCTTCCACTAATGATCCTTTGTGGCCTCTTGCATTTGGGCCCTCATAACTTCAACTGCTTTGCGCTCGGCCTCAACTTCATGCTCCAATATTTTCACCTCAACACAAATATGATCCTTTTCACTCTGAGCTTCTTTGAGCAACTTAACTGCTTTACCATGATGATCCTATGCCTATCTTAGGCGAGACATATCCATATATTTTTCTTTGATCTCTTCTTGCAACCTATTTAATGTGGCCTTTATATTTACCAACTTTGCCTCCCACTTTTTCAATTTCTTGCCCAATTTTCATAGTCAATATAGACCAACTTTTGTGTTGCTCTAGCTAGGTCCACTTTGTTGCATGGAAGAGTTTCACGCAAATTGAGACCTACAGTTTGGATGTCATAATCCTTGAACTGCATCTCTCCTTTTAGTTTAGATATTTGTGGTTTCATATCTGAGATCATCAGAGCATTTCTCTCTTCATCAAAACAAGTCTCTAGTTTCAGAGTGGCTGGATTAGTTGTGACCTTTACCTGCAACTTCTACTTCCTTTCTTGTCGATCCTGCCTAGTTAATTCAATATGGGTCTAGAGACTCTGCGGAGAATCAATACTTTTCGCGATAAGAGAAAAACCAATAGAGAGGCCACAGAGGGTAACAACAAGGGTTCTTTCGACTGACTGAGTTTGCAGGGAGGCAAAAGGGAGTGTTATTAGGAAAAAAGTCAGGATACCATGTATGACCTGAGAAAGAGGAGGGGTGCTCATTGGGGTAAAAGGAGTAGGGAGAAAAAGAGGCATATGCTTGGAGGTAGGTAGGGGAGTTGAAACCTGCACCATGTGTGACTCGCTATTTACAACCTGTTCTTTAGATAGGGTGATCAAAGAATCAATTGCGATTGAGGTGAAAGATGCACACTCAGCATGTGGGTTCTCTGTATGAGGCTCACTATCAAATATAATCGGGGGCATGTTAAGGATGAGTAGGAAAAAATATGCAGGTGGAGGGTTTTGTTCTACAGACAAGGGGGAAACAACAACTAATGATGCAGTAGAAGGAAGGATGGAAAGTGTGAAACTTACCTAGATTTTTAGAGCTGAAGATATCAATGAAACAAAGTCCATTTCCTCTTCTCCCTTATCTGAGGAGCTTGGTTGACCCAAGTCTTGGACTCTTATTTTCTTTGCAGGGGGTGCACTGGTTGCCTCAAATTCTCTGGTGAATAACTTCAATGAACCTTGGGCCTTTGGAGTGGTAGAAGATTTTCTCGGAGACTGTCACGTCCACTTCCATTTTGGCAGGATGTTGGCGATGGACGAGATCTACAATTCCTTATATTTTGGTCCCTTTTTTTTTCTCTTTCCTACTTTGGGTGCCTAATGCACTAGATTGGAAATTGGTGTGTACTCCTATTCAAGCCCCTGATCAGACCCTAGATTGGAATCAAATCCTACCTCACCATCAAAAACCTCATCAAACTACTCATATGTAACTTTAATAGTTTTGTATGGAGTGGCTAGCTAGTTGATCTCCTATCAATACCTTCAAAAATCAACCATTTTTCTTTTAGACCACTTCTAATTTTTCAACTATGTTCTAAGGGATTTGACCATTTTGAATACTTTGTCAAAATTCTACCACCCTTAGGTAGAAGTCGAGCCATGGGGGTCACATAAATGGTATGAAAGGTAGGTCAATGTAGACCTCAAACCTTTCTTCAATCGAGTTCTTCCTTGCTTCCCAATACAACCACTCTTCATGCTTGAAAGGGAAATTCCCAATGGGATTATATTTCCATTTGTCACAAATGAGGACCAAGCCGAGGTAGGAAGACTTGTTGGTTAACACATCCTTCTCCTCCCTCACGAGTGTTACCTAGATTTTGGTGATGGTGAGGGGAAATGTGTAGAGTGCTTTCTTGTGCCTCCCAACCTTATAAGGATTGTCGACAATTATTTCCTTACGACATGCCTCCAAGGCAAGTATCCTTTCCGTTACAAATTTTAGAAGCCTAAAGGGTTCTTCATTAAAACCATGAAATTTTATAAAAGTAAAATCTTCCCCCATAAAATAATCAATTGAGGTGTGGTGGTTTTTCATCCAATCTAAACCTTCAGGGGAAAACGTTCTCGGAGAACGTTGGAACAAATCCAAAAGTACTAATTGCAAAAAATAATCGATAAATGAATAATAATCCCATGTGCTCAAAAGCACATGGGTTCAAGTTGAAACTAGTTTATATAACCCCAACACATAAAACATATTGAGAAAAAATGGTCACTGAAGAATTCAAGGTTTTAATATACAATTAAATGCACCAGAAAAGAAGAATACCTAAAATTGAAAGAGATATTATAATTTCTTAATTTCTTAAGCATACTTTCTGCCATTGCCTCAACAAAATTAAACCACTTCTGACTCTTTTCCTTCCTCAGCATGAAATCCAAGCCCATTTGGAACTCGTAGACCTTATCGTCCCTCTCATGGCCTTATACAAAAGCCAACATTGAGAAGATGACCTGTAAATCTAAAAGGAATTGTCTATGTGACAAAGGGAAGATAATTTTGTTGTTCTTTGGCTCCTTGTTCATTTTATCCTTATAGAATTTCAACTGTTTTTCCCTAGTTGCCTAGAACTCTTCCATTTTCCCATGATAAAATCTCTCACCTTCCCAATTTGAGGGGATACACATCATATCCCAGATGGTTGGCGTATTGATGATGACCCTCAACTTGCTGCCATTGATAACCCTGATGCCCTTGTCTAGTTTTTATGCACATACATCCACCAACTCTGGGTATGAATGCATGGAGGGTAGCATAAATTTTGGAAAACCACAATGCCATAGACACATTGCAAGGCCATCAATCACACCTCTAGTGAGCATTCTTTGCACTGCTCCTTCCCTAAGGCCTTTAGGGTTTATGTGCAGTTTTGGGTCATAGATATTTTCTGCAAAATCTTTAACCGCCTCATCTTTGGTGTGGTCACCTGTATGTATGACTTTGATATGCAGAAATATTTGTTCCTATGGTACTAGGGTAATGACATAAGAGATATTTCAAAAGATATTGACATAACTCAATTTTATGAATGAGATTCGAACATTTCGACTAGAAGATGACGCTTCAACCATTTTTCATGTTCTTGGAGGAATTCTGTAAAAACAACTTTTAGATAAGTCGTTACTCAAGGGTTCAATACTTAGATTTTTTTTTCCTTTTGGTACATTCAATTCTTAAACACACATGCAATAAATGTGTTGTCATTGTTGATAGATTGCTAAGCATTTCCAATGAGGCGATACGTGTGGAGTGGGGGGCCCGTACTTCTCAAAAATTCCATCCTTGTTGTAACAATGAAAATAGTACATTAACTATGCCAACCTTGGGTAAAGATAACCTTGAGAAATGAGAATCATGCTTAGAAGAGACATTTGCATTAATTAAGCAGGAGCTGGCTTTAAAAAACATCTTTTCACATAGGTGAGTTGGCTGGAGTTGATGAGGATGACAAATACATGGTGTTAGGTTGTATACGTAAGCATTAACTCCCAATGCCTGAATTAACTCCTCAAAGCCTTGCCAAAAATCTTGTGTATGATTTACCTTTCACTTCTTACCATCAACCCACATTTTCTATTTCCATCTGATGGGAAATAAATTTTCCATTTCTAGCTTTCCCAGTGCACATTTTTCTATAAATAACAATGTCCACCTTGCAAAAATAATCATCGAGTTGGCATTAAGTTGGTGAGTCCTTTTCACTATGTTTTTACCTTTGTGAGTCTGGTAATTTTCTTGTTACCATTATGAGTGGTCTGGGTACCCCAATTTGACTCATGAGCCAAAATTTGCAACCATCCTTCGTTGGAGAGGTCAATAATGACAAGTTCAAGTGCCTATTGTGAATGAAGAATCGCTTGGTTATTGTGGCATTTAAGTGGGTCCTAGGGAGGGACTTTGTGAAAGATGAGAACAAACCACGCCATAATATGAATATCATCTGTCAGTTTGTGGCCTCACTGATGGATCTGGATGTGGCCAAACACTAGATTATCGAGCTCTACCATGCCATGTTCAACTCGACATATCTGGATGGCCTAGGCAAGGTTATTTAGGTGGCCATTCTTGATATTGGTATCCCATAAACAATGGAAATTCCAAGGAATGTGGATAATATAGAGGTGGTGCCTTGGTTGCCTTTCCTCATCGACTTTTAGACCATGGACTTGGAGTTCCACCATCAACAGTCTCGACCTACGACTGCCTTTCTCTTAAAAATGAACAACATGGAGCACATTTATGGCGTCGAGTGGATGACCCACTTTGAGAACCTATTCTTCATCCCTGGCATCGAGGAATAGAGACCGTGCAATGTTCATGTTCCCTATGTGAGGAAAACCCCACTATTGTGTGTTTGTGAACCCTAGAAAGCACTACATTTTTGTTTGTTTCTACTTCAAAGGAATTTTTTTGAAGGAGAATATTTTCAAGCTTCTCTCAGAGCCTCAAGCTCAGAATCTCGTACTATATTGTAAATGGTTTTCTATGAATATAATATAGAATTTTCTTGTTATTTTTGTTTATGCTCATGGCTTGTTTTCAAAATGCCTATTTACAAACCTTACATATGGTACATAATGGTAAATTTTAATGAAATGTGCACACCTAATTAAATAATTTTAGGTCAATACAATTTACCGATATATCCAAAAAAATTCCATTCATGTCTTCTAGCTCATACACATTATTTTCTTTGAATTTGTGGATGCAGAAGGGACCTTTCCATAGTGAATCAAATTTTGCGTGTTGCCTTGGTTTTGTAGTTCGCTCGTCATATTTCAACATAAGACTCCCCTCCCTGAAACTTGGGTCAGAGGCCTTCATTTTGAAACATATTTTCACCACCTATTGTCATTTGATCATGATGTCAAATTCCTTTTCCCTTTTTTCCTCGAGGCTTAGGAGTTTCGCTAGTCTCATTTCCATCCCGTTTTCCTCCTCGACTTCCAAGAATTTTAACAGTTGTAGCATCAGGATCTCCATGGAAATGGGTAGGAATACCTCTTTTCTATACACCAACTCATAATGGGAGGTTTTTCAGAATTTACTTAGGTGTGATATGGTCTATCCATAAGGCCGCTCGCAGATGCTTGTGCCATTCTTTTTGGTGCTTTGACTCAATACACTTTATCAAACTGATTAGGTTCTTGTTGGCTGACTTTGCTAACCCATTTCCTTGCAGGTAGTAGTTGGACGAAGTCTTGAGGTAGACCCCATGCCTAAGAGAGAATTTTAATATCCCAGATCTTATAAAGGTTCGTGCATTATCCAAGATGATGGTTTTTGGTGAACCAAACCTTGCTTCCAATTCCTCAAGAAAATTGATGATCTTCACTTCTATATCGTTCTTTAGGGGAATGACCTTCGTCCATCTTGTGAAATAATCAGTGGCCCTGAGTATCCATTTTTTTCCCTATATTGGAAATGAGATTGATCATTTCGATAAAATCTAAGCCCCATTATGCAAAGGGTTCCTCAATCACAATTGGCCTCAATGGCATGGTGAAGTTCTTTTGCTTGCTGAAAAAATACTAGCACTGACTGTATTTTCATACAAGATGGTGGGCTTTGGAGAACATCGTGGGACAGTAGTAGCCTAGCTGCATGATCTTCAAAGCAATGTTCTTGGAAGAGAAGTGTTCACCCTCTAGGCTGCTATGGAACTCGTTCAAAATATTTTTGGCCTATGGCTTGTCCACATAGCAGGTGAGCACTCCATTATAGTTTCTTTTAATTAGAACTCCCCAATCAATATGTATCCAATGCCTTGTAGCATGTAGTATCATCATCTATGAGGTGGGGTGTTGGTTGGGTACTAGCCAATCTGCATGAATCTTGTCTAATCATCCACCCATGACTCATTGGATTCAAACTTATTTGTGTAGACTTGGTCATTTTCTCCTTCCGTCTAAGGGTCTAGTCCTTGTGTGAGATATTCACAAAGGCTTCTTCCTTGGACTAGCTTGGTTGGTTGGATGTCCACATCATACTCCAGGATCTTGGTGATCTAGTTGGCCCTCTTTTTGATTATTTCACCCTCGATGATGTACTCTCTAATATTGGGATGAGTGACAAGGATTATTATTTTGTTGGCTAAAACCAGATGTCAAAACTTTTTGAGGCTTTTGATGATGGAAAAGGCTTGATTTTCAACGAAGTTATATATGATTTTGTATCCTTTAAGACTCTGAGAATGGAACACAATGGGATGATACCTACCTCCCTCTTCATACTTTTGAGTGAGCACATAAGCTATGTTGTGTTGGCCGTTGTAAACATATAGGAGGAAGTCCATAGATAAGTCTAGGTTAGCTAACATTGGAGCTATATAAATGGCTTCCTTAATTTTCTCAAAAGAAAGCTTACCTTTAGGGGTCCATTTGAATGTTAAGCCCTTCTTCAACATCAATGTGATGGGTCTCGTTATGCCTACAAAATCCAAAATACACCAGCTAATGAAGTTAATTTTTCCTAGAAAATATTTTAGCCCCTTTTGGTTGACAAGTAGTGGTAGTTCCATTATAGCCTTCACCCTTTCAAGATCTATGGCTATTCCTTATTTCGATACCACAAAGCCAAGCAACTTTCCTTGTGGTACACCGAAAACACATTTTTTGGGATTTAAGGAAATCCTAAACTATTATCACTTCTGGAAGATCATTTCTAGATGGTCAAAATGATCATCTTTTGATTTGGAAAAAACAATCAGGTCATCCAGATATATTAGGATGATCTTATTGAT
>CM021101.1:684961606-685018951 GCA_007115665.2 Sequoiadendron giganteum | reverse complement strand
AATCTTTGTGTATGCAAAATTTCCCCACTTATTAGTGAATGTCATTTTGTTTTAGTCCTCCTCTTTTACGTAAACCTAGTTATAGCCTGAGAAACTATCAAGTAGTGAGAACATCTTCGACCCAACCATGGTCTATAGAATTTTCTCCATTCAGTGCAAAGGATAGTGGTCCTTTAGTGACACTTTATTTAGATATTGAAAGTCCACATAGAGCCATATGTCATTGTTCTTCTTCTGTACCAAGAGAAAATTGGATACCCAGGTAGAATGCTTGATCGAATAAATAATATTTGACTCAACCAGCTTGGTAAGCTCCTGTGCCATCAATACTTCCACCTTTGGGTTGACTGGTCTTTGCTTTTGTCAAATGGGTTTAGAGCCTTCAGCTAAGTCGATAGTATGTTGGATAATATTAGGATTGTATCTCTTGAGGTCATTGTAGGTCTAGGCTACAAATCTATCATATTTTAAGCACAAGTCCTTTAGCTTATCCTTGTCCGCCTGTGGCATGTTTCTCTTGACTTTTAGCTTCTTGCCACCTCTGACGTCGAGATCTTCATAGTCATTTGTGTCATCCATGAACCTTCTCTTACTATTTCTGGCATCTTCATAGTTTAAGAGATTCTCAAGAGAGATCGAGCCTCATGGGAACTTATTTCCTTTTAATTGGATTACTTGTCCTTCGATAGCTTCTCCATCTTTGGCCTTTTAGCTGACCCGAAAACTCCCCCACCTATCTTAAGAAGGTGGAAATCTAAGCATCATCCTCATAGACTTGCTAGTTCTAGTGATTGTCAGGTATAGATGGGCACACCATGGTACACACCACATATTGGCTTTCGATTGATCTGGGAATCGACACAAACTATGAACCAATGGAAGCCATCCATGACAGAGTTTTGAGATCATGGGATGAATTGCATGTTAAAATCTTCAAAACCTTCAATCAGGTCCCATATTATGTGTCGGTAGGATCTCATCCTTACATTTTTGGTAGTGGCCTATCCTCAGATTTGGCTTACAACCAGCTCTGAATCCCTGAACACTTGTATTCTTTTTATACCCATCCACTCTGGTAGAGTCAAGCCATGAACCAGTGCCTCATATTCTACATCATTATTCGAGCATGGGAACTGGAAGTGGAAAGCTCTAAGGGTCTTCAACCCAGTTAGAGATACCAGTCATACGCCAGCTCTAGAACTGATCTTACACTTGGCACCATCAAAATGTAGTGTCCATAAGCTATTATCATCTGACCTGCTTGGTTCTTCCTATTCTTTCATTAATTTTGGGAGAGCTTGATCCTCGTTGAAGATCATGTAGGTACCTAAACCGGTAGCAATTTTTTTTTGAAAGAATTAGAATCAATGAATCGATTAATCAGGACTTCCTACTTAGGGGTTTGATCACTTGTGGCTTCTTCCTCTTCCAACATTTCTACATAGTACATCTCCATTTTTTAAAAGGAGGTATGTGCTACTTTGAAGCTTAGTACTGAAGAGCACAAAGATATACTGAGAGGGGGGGGGGGGGTGAATCAATATATCAACAAAATTTTACCCTCTTACTTATTTATCAACTTCAAACTTAAACATACATCAACTATTTGATATGAATCAATTTACACAAGTTAACACAACTTTTATTGAAATGATTTTTTTCAAAGTAGGCACCAACCTAGAGATTTATAATAAGATGATTTAGTAGGACACAACCTACAAGGAACATCCAAACCTTTATAACTTTAGTAGGAACCTACCTACAAGGAGCACCAGCCCCTAATGCAAGACACCAACCTTGACTTGATGGTTGCAAGATGATGCCTTCAATCTGACCTGCACTATCCCAATCCTCCAATCTGCCTTTGGTGATGAATGATCTCACACTTAGCCCACACAAGGAGATGGGACTTCAGACTTAGAATACACTCTTACCACACACACACACCTTGCAAATCTGATTTGAATCTCATATGTATATGCTGGTCAAAGATTGCAACCTTTTGTGAAAGATTGCATCATTTAAAATCTTCTCTTGCACCACTAGAAATCTGCTCTAGTATTATTTTAGAAAATATGATTTAGTTTGCCTTATCTAAACATAGTTGCACCACTTCAGGAACCACACCTCTCCATTAATTATTCTTTTATAAATCTGAATTTGTCTCAAGACATAAATCGCACCTCTTAGTTTGGATTTTAATTTTTATTGATTATCTTTATGTTAACAATCCTTTATAAATTTCACTGCCTTTTAATAACTTCAAGCATTGCATACTAGAATCACTGCATTTTATCGTACCTTCTCAAATATTTGTCTTTTTGTGGTACCTTTCATTTTGTCTTTTTGTGGTACCTTTTCACAATATTTTGTCTTTTTGTGTGAAGCGCTTCTATGAAGGTCGGCTAGTATTTAAATTTCAAACCTTTGTCTTCATGAAATTATTTCTATCTCTATCTTCATAAAACTAATCGCCCCTTTTCCTTGTATTAGATAAGACAAATTTTGTCTTATATGAGGGATGTTTTGTCTTATTAAATATTTAATTTATTCACCTTTTGTCTTTTGTCTTTTGTCTCTTATAAACTTTGTCTTATAGTCACACCTTATAATGTTGCTTCTTTTTCCAGATTTCATATGCTGTTCATAATCACGTTTTGTTCTTTAAATCTATACAAGTCTATCATGATGTTCATGATCATGTTGCTTTCTTTAAATCTGTACAAGTCTCTTTAGAAAGCTGCTCAAACAATTTGTATTAGTAATCTGCATTTAACTATGTAATCTGAAGAATATACCATTGAAATCTATTTGTATTCTTGACATATGTTTGTTTGCATGCTTTTCTGGTGTGTATGATGAACCTTCTACCTTCTCAACTTGACATCAATGACAATCTCGAACACCTTTATATCTGCATATTCTTTGTTCTTTCTTTTGTCTTGTAGACGTCTGACTTTGGATACGCTGAAAGTGATGGTGTTTTTATTTTCTTTGCTTTGACATCAATGACAATTATTTTAACAATCTCCCCCTTTGTCATTGATGGCAACCTTTTCAATAACATCCTTGTTTTCTAATGCTAAAGAAAAACTCCCCCTATCTCCAATTTCTCCCCCTTTGACATCAATTGCAAGGGGTCTTCTAACAATATTTCAGCTCCATGAAGCTACAAGATTTTTGTGCGTAGCTCCCCCTGAACACATGCAGCCATCAATTAATTTGATGGATGTGGAACAACTCTCAATTTGTCCCTTAGATATTCAAATGCATCTCTTGGAAGTGGTTTAGTAAATATATCAGCAGTTTGCTCTTTTGTAGTTATGTATTCTAAACACACTTGTCCTTCTCCTACTTGTTCTCTCAAAAAGTGATACTTAATAGGGATGTGCTTGGTTCTTGAGTGCATCACTAGATTTTTGGAGATATTGATTGCACTAGTATTATCACAATATATAGTGCAAGGGTGATCATACTCCACTTTGATGTCTCTTAAAGTTTGCCTCATCCACAAAAGTTGAGTGTAACATGTTGTTGCTGCAATATATTCAGCTTTTGCTGTAGATAGAGAGACTGATTCTTGTTTTTTGCTCATCCAAGACACTAGATTTCCTCCAAGAAAAAAAGCTCCTCCACTTGTACTTTTTCTATCATCCACATTGCCAGCCCAATCAGCATCTGTGAATGCTTCAAGAGTGAAGTCATTTCTACTAGGGTACCATAGACCATATTCCATTGTGCTTTTCAAATACTTGAATATACACTTTACTGCATGAACATGTGTTTCTTTTGGTGCTCCTTGAAATCTTGCCACAACTCCAACAGCTTGCATTATGTCTGGTCTTTTAGAAGTTAGATACAACAAACTCCCAATCATTGATCTATATAGTGTTTGATTCACTTCTTGGGATTCATCATCTTTGCTTAGCTTGCAACCTATAACCATGGGAGTGCTCACAGGATTGTAGTCTTCCATTCTAAACCTTTTTAACATTTCCTTCACATATTTGGTTTGGGAGATGAAAATACCTTTACTTGATTGTGAAATTTGTAGCCCAAGGAAGAAGGATAAGTCTCCCAACATTGACATTTCAAAATCTTTTTGCATACATGATGAAAATTCTTTGCACATTTTGTCCTTGTCTCCACCAAAAATGATGTCATCTACATACACCACCACAATCAATAAATTTCCATCCTCTTCTTTGATGTATAGATTGCTATCTACATCTCCTCTTTTGAAACCTTGCTCTTTGAGATACTTGTCAAGTCTAGAATACCAAGCTCTAGGAGCTTGTTTAAGCCCATAGAGAGCTTTCTTTAACATGCACACATAATCCTTGTCTTCTGATAATAGGAAGCCTTTGGGTTGTTCAATATAAACTTCCTCCTCTAGATCTCCATTAAGAAAGGCAGATTTGACATCCATTTGATACACCTTAAACTTCTTGTGACTTGCATAGGATAAAAACATTCTAATTGCTTCAATCCTTGCAACTAGTGCGAATGTTTCCTCAAAATCTTCTCCTTCAACTTGTGCATAGCCCTTACACACTAACCTTGCTTTGTTCCTTGTGACTTGACCCTCTTCATTCAATTTGTTTCTAAAAACCCATTTTGTGCCAATTACATTCTTATCTTTTGGTCTTGGGACAAGTTTACAAGTTTCATTTTTCTCTATTTGATCCAATTCTTCATTCATTGCACCAATCCAACATTTGTCTTTGCTTGCTTCTTCAAAATTTTTGGGCTCAACTTGAGATAGGAATGCTACATGATAATCTTCATTGTAATTCATCATTTTCCTTGTAGATCTACATCTATCTTGAAGAATCAAATCTTTAGGATGGTTCTTTTGGATAAACTTGGAAGATGTCTTTGGTGTCTTCATGGGAGTCTTTTGTGAAGATTCTTCTTCCTTTGCCTCTTCCTCCTTTTCTCCCTCTTGAGAGTTCTCATCCTCTTTGTCTTCATCATTCATAGTTTGAACATGGTGATCACTTTGTCCAACTTCTTTGAATTGCTTTCCTTCATCAATTCTTACATTAGCACTTTCAACAATTTTGTGAGTTCTTTTGTTGTAGCATTTATATGCTTTACTTTTTGATGAGTAGCCAAGAAAAATTCCCTCATCTGCTCTTGTGTCAAATTTTCCCAAATCTCCTTCATCTCTTCTAATGTAGCAAGTGCTTTCAAAAATTTTGAAGTACTTGACAGTTGCTGGTCTACCTTTCCAAAGTTCATATGGTGTATTCTCATTGTTCACTCTTATTTGTGCATGATTCAAGATGTAAAATACTATATGAATTGCTTCCTTCCAAAAGGAATCTTCTATCTTGGTTTCATTTAACATTGCCCTTGCCATTTCTTGAACCATCCTATTTTTTCTTTCTACAACCCCATTTTGTTGAGGGGTTCTTGCTGCAGAAAATTGCCTCTTAATTCCATGCTCTATGCAGAAATTTTCAAATTCCTTTGATGTGAATTCTCCTCCTCGATCTGATCTAAGACATTTTTTGTTGATGTTTGCTTCAATTTCAACCAGCTCTTGAAAGCTTTGAATTTATCAAAAGCTTCAAATTTTTCTTTCAAAAATGCAACCCAAGTCATTCTTGAGAAGTCATCAATCAGCAACATAAAATATCTTTCCCCATTCATGCTCTTGGATTTGGTTGGCCCACAAATATCTGTATGTATGAGTTCTAATGGCTTTGATGAAGAATGCTCCTTAGACTTAAAGCTTGACCTTGTTTGCTTTCCAAGTTGACACTCTCTACAAATGATATTAGAAGGTTTTGTTATCCTTGGCTTATCTCTCACAACATTTGATTTGCTAACTTTGACAATATTATCAAAGTTGAGATGGCCTAGCCTCTTGTGCCATAACCAACTTTCATCCTCTTGTACTAGGTTGCAACTTTCACAACTTATCTCCTTTAAGATATACAAATTATGTATCCTTTCAGCTTGAGCAACCAGCTTTCCATCTTTCTTGATATCACATGTATTAGAAAGAAATGTGATACTATGTCCTTGATCACAAAGTTGACTAACACTTAGAAGATTTTCTTTTAGGCCTTTAACATACAAAACATTTTCTGTTTTTGTTCTCCCATTATCTAGACTAAGTGTTCCTTTTCCTTTTATTTGTTTTCTTGTATTATCACCAAATCTTACTGTTCCTTCATCAGTAGGTTCAAGAGAGATGAATTTTCTCTTGTCACTTGTCATGTGCTTTGAGCACCCACTATCAATGTACCATCTATCTTTCTTACTTTTAGCATGTAAGGCGGTTTGAATGAACATTGATTTCTCCTTTTTCTTCCACACTTTGATAGGCACTTCTTTCCTTTTAATGGACTTATCTTCCTTTTTGTTTTGCTTTGGAGAATCATTAAAAACTGTCCTACAAGCTTAAGCTTGGTGCCCAAAGTTATTACAATTGTAGCATAAACTATTATAGTCCATTAATGGTGTGAAAGGATTATAATCTCTCCTAAGGTAGCTAGGAATATTTTTTACTTTATTTTTACAAATTAAGGCCTTGTGGCCAAATTTGTTACATAGAAAACAATACCCATTGAATGTATATGATTGCCTAGTGTTTGATTTTCTTTTAGGATCAGTACTTATCCATTCTTCTTCAACTTGCTTTGAGAAGGTCTTGAAATCTTCTTTGGAGTTAGTGACCTTCTTGGATTGTTCTTCGAAACTACCTCCCATTTTGCTTTGAAGAACATCTTGATCCTTCATTAGCTCAATCAACTTGCTGGATTCTTCATCAATCTTTGTGTGTTGAACCTTTGTTTTCTCTAGTTCCAATTTTAGCATTGCTATCTCTTGCTCCAGCTTGTTACATTTCATCTCCTTTGTATTGAGTTTTTTTTTCAATTCTTCTTCATTTCTTTCAGCTTCCATGATTTGAGCTCTCAAATCTTCAATGGTTTTGCTTGAATTCTGCAAGTCTTTTGTTATCACTTTGACCTTCACTTTGTACTTGGTAGCTTTCTTCTTCAAATCTTCATTCTTCTTATAAACATAGTGCAGTTCTTCTTCAAGATCCACTTCCTCTTCTTCATTACATTCTTGATCAATCTTTTCTTCTTTATCAAAAACTTCATCCGCATTTAGTTCTTCACATTCAGCCATAAATAGTATTTCCTCTTCACCATTGCTAGAGTAGTCTTCACTTTGTTCTTCGGAGGTGCTACTATCTTTCTTTGAATAGAAACTCTTCTTATGTTTTTGAAATTTCTTCTTTGAATTATTATTGAAATTCTTCTTTCCCTTTTTCTTGTTGCTGATTTCTTTTTCTTCTTCACTAGAGCTGTTTTCATTTTGAGGACATTTTGAGGCATAATGTCCAACTTTTCCACAATTGAAGCACCTAAAAGGAAATTTTCCTTTGTATTTTCCTTTTCCTTTCTTAAGTTTACCCATGAAGTAAGCTTTTGCTTCATCATTTGATTTTTCATCCTTTTCTTCATGCTTGTTCTTGCCCTTTTTGGATGCTTTGAATGAGACTTCCTTTTGTGGTGATCTTCCTTCAATCCTCATCTCATAGGCAGCAAGGATTCCATGTAATTCATCTTTGATTAGCTGATCCAAGTTTTTTAATTCCTCCAATTCTGCAACCTTGGCTTCAAACTTTGTAGAAAGAGATCTTAGAATTTTGTCAATAATGAAGTCATCCTTGATCTCTTCACCAAGTCCCCTCATGATATTCACTGTTTCATCAACACGAAGGAAATATGAAGCAATATCTTCATCATCCTCCATTTTGAGAGTCTCCAACTTTCTTCTATGAATTTGCAACTTTGCCTTTTTAACTTTTGCATCTCCTTCATAAATATTTTGAAGTTTGTCCCAAATTTCTTTTGCTGATTTGCATCTCATGACTTTTGTAAACTCAGAATCTGTTAGGCTGCAAAGAAGAGCATGCTTAGCCTTTGCATTGTTTTCACTTCTCTTTTTCCCTGCTTGATCCGTTGGAGGGGTAGCTGGAGGTGAATACCCATCAACAACAGATTGCCACACGTCAAACCCAAGTGCATTCAAGTATGCTTCCATCTTGATATTCCAAAAGGCATAATTAGTCCCATCAAAGATAGGTGCTTTCACAGTGTTGCTTGAATTCGCCATATGTGCTCTTAAGGATCTCCTTCAAGCGGTTAGGCTTTCAAGAAGGACCTTGCTCTGATACCAATTGAAGAGCACAAAGATATATTGAGAGGGGGGGGCGGGCTGGGGGTGAATCAGTATATCAACAAACTTTTACCCTCTTACTTATTTATCAACTTCAAACTTAAACATACATCAACTATTTGATATGAATCAATTTACACAAGTTAACACAACTTTTATTGAAATGATTTTTTTCAAAGTAGGCACCAACCTACAGATTTATAATAAGATGATTTAGTAGGACACAACCTACAAGGAACATCCAAACCTTTATAACTTTAGTAGGCACCTACCTACAAGGAGCACCAGCCCCTAATGCAAGGCACCAACCTTGACTTGATGGTTGCAAGATGATGCCTTCAATCTGACCTACACTATCCCAATCCTCCAATCTGCCTTTGGTGATGAATGATCTCACACTTAGCCCACACAAGGAGATGGGAATTCAGACTTAGAATACACTCTTACCACACACACACCTTGCAAATCTGATTTGAATCTCATATGTATATGCTGGTCAAAGATTGCAACCTTTTGTGAAAGATTGCATCATTTAAAATCTTCTCTTGCACCACTAGAAATCTGCTCTAGTATTATTTTAGAAAATATGATTTAGTTTGCCTTATCTAAACATAGATGCACCACTTCAGGAACCACACCTCTCCATTAATTATTCTTTTATAAATCTGAATTTGTCTCAAGACATAAATCGCACCTCTTAGTTTGGATTTTAATTTTTATTGATTATCTTTATGTTAACAATCCTTTATAAAGTTCACTGCCTTTTAATAACTTCAAGCGTTGCATACTGGAATCGCTGCATTTTATCGTACCTTCTCAAATATTTGTCTTTTTGTGGTACCTTTTCATTTTGTCTTTTTGTGGTACCTTTTCACAATATTTTTTGTCTTTTTGTGTGAAGCGCTTCTATGAAGGTCAGCTAGTATTTAAATTTCAAACCTTTGTCTTCATGAAATTATTTCTATCATTGTCTTCATAAAACTAATCGCCTCTTTTCCTTGTATTAGATAAGACAAATTTTGTCTTATATGAGGGATGTTTTGTCTTATTAAATATTTAATTTATTCACCTTTTGTCTTTTGTCTTTTGTCTCTTATAAACTTTGTCTTATAGTCACACCTTATAATGTTGCTTCTTTTTCCAGATTTCATATGCTGTTCATAATCACGTTTTGTTCTTTAAATCTGTACAAGTCTATCATGTTGTTCATGATCATGTTGCTTTCTTTAAATCTGTACAAGTCTCTTCAGAAAGCTGCTCAAACAATTTGTATTAGCAATCTACATTTAACTGTGTAATCTGAAGATTATACCATTGAAATCTATTTGTATTCTTGACATATGTTTGTTTGCATGCTTTTCTGGTGTGTATGATGAACCTTCTACCTTCTCAACTTGACATCAATGACAATCTCGAACACCTTTATATCTGCATATTCTTTGTTCTTTCTTTTGTCTTGTAGACGTCTGACTTTGGATACGCTAAAAGTGATGGTGTTTTTATTTTCTTTGCTTTGACATCAATGACAATTATTTTAACAAGTACTACATCCTCTACTATGTATTTCGGGTGCAAGGGATCAGACAAGATCTTCATCTTCGCCCTGTGCTTTGTCTACAATTAAATGAGACCAATCAAGCACTAGATAGCCACCAAGCTTTGGCATGAGTTCCCTTGAAAGGAACATACCAAAGACAGGAGGGATATCAATTATGACCACTTCCTACTTGATGGTTTGGCTCAGACATGAGAAAAGGGTCAAAGAAAGATCCTTAATGTGGTCGATAGTCGGGACCTTCTTCCTATCTAATTGCATGATCCATTTCTCAAGAGGCTCGTACTTTAGATTCAGGGCATCAACCACTTGTTTGGGAATGAATGTGGTGTTAGCCCTTGAATCAATCATATTATTGTACAAAATCTTATCTCCCACAATAAGAGTTAAAAAGAATGGAGTGGGCTTTGGTTTGCTTACCTCTTTTTTGTTTATTTTGTCTGTGACATTCATGTATGTTGTGGCTCTTAAGGGTTGGGGGTCTGACACGGTTCTTCTTCCTCTATCTTGATTACACACAATAGGATCATATTCACCAGCAGAGGTTTTTATTCATTTTCCAATGCCTCTTGGAGTAAGATATTCTACTCTAGTATTGATAGAACATCCCATAGAGACATGTTGGTAGGTGCCTTCTTCAGTTGCTCTACCACATTAATGGTTCTGACTAGCGAGACCTTAGGCTTAAATGGTGGTGTTTCCCTTGCCTTAGGGAAAGGTTGGTCTGACGTGGATGGGATCAAGGCCTTGTTCATGTCCTTTTGTGAGGATGGTTGAGCCTACAACTACTGATTTGGTCATGTCTTCAAACCTTGTTGTGCTTGTGGCTATGATCATTGTGGTTATGGTCATTGGGGAGCTTGTTGCACATACTCCTCGGTGAGTCTTCTCTTGGATAGTGTGTCTTAATTTGACTGTACCTATAGGGCATTGGTACTTAGAAAATCAGTTACAAATACCAAATATTCCTCCTCCATCTAAGAGAAAAGTTCTTGCTCAGGGGAGATGTCTAATTCTTTCTCTAGAGACATCCCTTGTGTTTACACACTGAACCAGGCATTCTCCATTCTGAGAGACTGATAGTCTTTTGTATTCAAAAATACTCCTTGGCTTCTTTGTTCTACTATCTTCTGCTGAAGATTTCCCCTCTGATAGTTTTGTGCCATATGGTTATCATTGCATGGGAAACACCATGCATTCTCATCTCTCACTAGGTTGTTCTGACATGAGACCAAATCTTTGTCCGGGTTGTTCTTGATGGTTTGGATTGGCATAGTAACCAAGACTATTTAGCTTGTGGATTTTTTTTGCTGATTACCTCGTCTCAAAACTCCTTGGTATGTGTTATGCTGGTAAGGAAACCTTCCCCCTTGATAATTCTATGTAGGAGGCTTCAGAGGTGTTTCCTGTTGATGTCGAATAATGACTAGCTCATTGGAAAAGGTCTTCCCAAGGTTCTTCATATCATTGACATCTTTTATCGATGAAGAAGAACTCAACATATTGGGTTGTGTGCTTGGGTACACATACCTAGATGGTGGTGGTGCAACCATTGTGTTAGGGAGTGAGGCAGATGTGTTGGGAATAGCCTCTTTTTGAGGTCCGCCAAAGATTTCTACAAACATGGGCATTGGTGGCCATGGTGGGAGCTTTCCAACATCTATTAGATTGTTCTCTTCTTGCAGAGCTAGATCATATGTGTCGGGAAAGGTATCCTCTCCCATTGACTGTGTCATGACTATGATATCTGAATTGAAGGCCTTCAAATAGAACATGAATGCCATAGCCACTGGGGGCTTGGGTGTCACCAGGATCCTCTACCAGGTTTTATGAAACCTAGCATTGAAGTCAATCATCGCCTCTTGTGGGGCCTTCTTGAAAATGATTAATTGCTATAGTGAGGAAGAGCAATCTCCTTTCTCTGAGAAGCAGTCAAATAGTTTCTCTTTGAGTTGATCCCAAGAGCGAATGAAACTGGAGGTCAAGGATCTATACCAGTCTTGAGCCTTCCCTTTGAAAGACACAACCAACAATTTGAGGGCTACATTTTCCTGTACGATGGTATGGAATTTGCAAACCTCTGCTATATTTTGGAGGTGCTTGAAAGGAGTCTTAAAATATTCCCCATTAAACTTCAGAATTTCCTTGAGGGCATTGGTACGTACATTGGTCCACACATCTAGAGGTATAGATGGAACTAGCGGGCTACCACTATCCCAAGTTACAAAAATTTTAGGAGCAGGAGGGTTTAGATGAGCCATTGAAAACAAATTCCTATGGACCGGGTAGACATGTATTTAGATTTGAAAGGTTCAACCACCTCGAGGGGTAGATAAAAGTCCAAAATCTAGGCTAACACTTCCTACCCTATTGCTTTTAATTGGGGACATAGATCTCGTGACTCACCTTCTCCTAGGGGCCAAGGTGGGCAACTAAGGATACTGGAAATTTCCTCTTGAAATTGCTCTAGTTTGGACTTTGGGAATGAGATTACCAGCTTCTCTTATTAGTCTAATTTGAAAATGCCTCTAGAAGGCTGACTATTAGAGACCTGTGAAAAGCTCGATCCCAACGGGTGTACCAAAAAAAGAACTATTGATCATAAAAGCTTGCACCTCTTTGAACAAGCTTATGGGACATTCAATGAGTGGGGGACCAGATTGTGCCTCACTGAATGACCTCTAGGATTTTTATAGAAGTTGACTCTTCTCTATGTACTTGGGGAAAAGGGAAGGAGAAATGCAAATAACCAAAAGGGTGGCGATGCACCAAAGGTTTTACAACATTTCAAAGCTTACAGGTTCCTACTTTTGCCAAAATAGACACAAAATGCTACAAAACCTTCATTTTTGGAAAGAGAAAGAGAAATTAAGGCTTGAAAGAGCACATAGCAACCATTCAAATCTCCCTATAGGAAGCACCCATCAAAGTCCAACAAAAATAGTAAACTTAAAAAATTAAAGGAATATTTTAGAATTTTACAGAGAACTTGCAGCTCCTGCAACCTAATATGAAAACTAGCACAATCTTCATAGAAAATGAAAGAGTATAATAGACATGATTCAATTTTTGAAATACTGCATTGAAAAAACATAAAAGCTAATGGCATATAAAATAATCATCAAGGCTATATTAGCATGATGTGACACAGAGCTTCCAACATATACAGAATAGAAAAAAAAGATTTGTGACAAAGGCCATAAATGCACAATTTTAAAGATTTCCTCTTACTAATACTTGTTCTTGCAATAAATCATATAAAAGAAAAGATTAGATACCAATCCGCATATAATCTTAAAAATCTAAAATACATTCCATAGAGCGAAAACAATGCTCTGTAAAAATCCTCCTATTCCTCCCCTACTCTAAACTTCTATAGACAAGAAAAACTTTTCTTCTCCGATGATGGTTCCTGATGATTGGTTCCTCCTCCTTTATATAGCCAGAGAAACAATCCAACTACAACCGATAGAGATGAACAAATGGCAAATGCCCTTGTCTAATAAGCCACAATTTGGTCTAGGATCTAATTAGATCACAACAATATTTTCTAGTAAGGGATAAGTTGTTTTATTAATGGTCCCAGATATTGCAGAAGCTTCTACAAAGATATCCTATCAGAGGATGATCAAATCCTATTATAACCTGGAAAAAATTGATCTGATCAACTATAAGGAATAATGATGCTACCCTGAGAGACCAATCCTGAAGATGAGAGTTTTGATGCGCCTTTCGACCAAATCTGCTAAAGGAATGATATACCCGTGGGAGAAACAATCTGCCTGATGAAGGTGAGTGATGTGGGTCATTGGCAAGAATTTTTCACATCCATGAGAGTAGCTTGGGGAAAATCCTCATCATGCAGCCACGTGTCTCGGATTGGGCCTAAAAGGGAAATGATATAAGGAAAAGTCATGCAGCCACCACGTGGTGCATTATGCGTCTTTATGCAAGAATAGCCTTTAACCTTTGGGGTGCGGTGCCATCAAAATGAAAAAAGAAGTAAGGGTTGAAAAAGGAGACTGCAAGGGCTGAAAAACCAAAAGTAAAACATTGAGGGAAAATTTTGCTCCACAATTAATGTTATAATTAATTTAATTTATTCCATATTTTTATTTAATAGAATATTTTCAATATTTAAAAGTTTATATTTGTTAATGGTTAATAATTATGAAAAATATTTCAATGTATAAATTTAATTATTAAATTTAAGTTAAAGTTTATATTTTCTATATAAGTCCATTATTTTTTATTTACATGTAAGTTAAAATATTACAAGTGAAAATATAAAAGATCATTTATCTTTAAATTATATAGAGGGTAGGCTTATAGTTCATCACATTCAAATGCATTGTAGATTTAAAAAACAAGTGAATCAAGGACTAACATTAATTAATTTTTACACAATCTTTGGTGTATATGTAAACAATCTATCACATTAAATAAGTATTATTTTAGAGACATTTACAATTTGTATCAAAGTTAAGATGTATACACCATGACAATTTGGACTAGCATTGTTTTTGACACGATAAACAACATTTACAGGGCGTCATACCCTTTACACATCAAGCCTAAAGGAAAAAAATATATCAAATCCCAAAAAACCAAGAAACCACTAACCAAAAAGACCACAGACACAACAGACTAAGAACTGACATAAACACTAACTAGCATTCTCCCAATTCTGGGAGAGGAGGTTAACAACATCCTCCCTGACCCATTCAAGACCATCATCCATAGCCTTTTCCATCTCGTCGTTAAGCACAACAGAGAGGGTGCTAGTAACATAGTGGACCGACTTGATAGTGAACCGGGTCAAGCCACTAAACTTCTTCTCAAGCTTCACCATCCACTCCAGCAGCACATTGTGATCAACCTCTTTATTAGTTTTCTTTGCAATGTCAACACACTCCACATCTTGTGGGTCAGAGGACTGGGAAGCCGAGTTCTCATTAAGCATTTTATTGAAATATGAAAATTTGTTAGGCCCTTCAACAAATTCCTCCTCCTCTTCCTTCTCCTCTTCCTCATTCCTATTAACTTTTTTGTCAGACCGCTCCTCATCAGAAGAAATTTCCCTAATCTGCACTTTCTTATTATTTTTTACCAACTTACCAGATCTCCTAATGTTGGTATTTTCAACCCCAGTATCCACCATGGTATCCCCGTTGGAATATTTTCCCACCACATTCTTCCCTTTGTTGTCAATGGTTGAGGACTCTACCAAACCCTTCCCCTCATCCTTCACTTTCTTCTTTGCAGTAGGTTTGTTGTCAGTCTTGGCAGGGGCAGACTTAAGCTCGCAAAGACCAACCACAACATTTGACTGGGCAATTGCCGCACTACCCTTCAAATTTTTGGCTCTCGGTTTAGGCTTAGGGGTATTAGTAGTCACAAGAGGGGTTTTTCTTTTGGGACCCTTAGACTCAGCTAGGGAGATATTGACCTAAGCAGGCAGTTCAATTTCCTCAATGTAGACAGCGAAAATGGGTTTAGGCAGGCAAAGCGCGAGATGAAAATGATAAAGCCTCAAGATGAGACCTTGGTGAAGTGGCAGGGGAGGATAATCCTCAATGTTTTGGGCAGTAGATTCAATGCACTTCTCAACAAAGCTTTCCAAATCAGTAAGTAAGAAAAATGGGAAGCTTAAAAATATTTTATGGCGAAGGTGATTCAAAAGACATAAATGATAGAAATAGAAAGTTTTATATCTACCTTCTAAGGTGACATACTTCATGAGAGCGAGACAAACCTAGTCCTAGGGCAGTGGGAGAGATTCTCTTTCAAAGTCGGACTAAGCACGAATAATATTTTCATTACCCAAAAATAAGGCGTTAAGGCTTTCAATGTCCTAAGCCTTTGTGTGCTTAGGGTACTTATTCATAGTGCATGACATCCCTGTTGCCTAAGAAATCACCTCTTCATTCACCTCAAAGGAGATACCACCCATGGTAACCCTTCTTTCTTTTCAAGAACTCACAAATTGTGTAGACAACTTTGGATCAAGACCCACCTTCCATCAAAGGCGCCAACCCATCTTTAACATAGATGTGCCAAACCAGCGGGTCCTTGCAAAATTCCCCATAATTTTCTGGCTTCGTTCTCACCCTATTGCCACACATATCACCACTTTGCACACTGAAAAACTAGGAGCTCTGTGAGAGAAAAAGGTTAGAATTTTTGACAAAGTGAGAGGTCACCCAATCACTAATATTTTTAAGCCAAATTAGAATGCCTTGGGCAACCAAGACTGTGTATCGGACACACGCTCAAAGAGTTGAGTCCAAAAAGGCAATCCTCACTATCTCATTAATGAAAAAATCCAAACACTTATGAACAGGTATGCATAAAATGATGAAATTGATCAGTTTTCCAACCACGTTGCCTTTGCACAAGTACCGATGAAAGTTGGTTGCGGGGCCAAATTTAGAATTCCCTAAATTCCTACCTTTTCTCAATAGAAATAATTTAGTTGAATTGATAGTACAAATCAAAAGCTTCACATCATAATTATTTGTCAAAACGAATTTGAATTCAAAAATCTGTAAGGATATGCAAAAGCTGAGACAAGACCCCAAAAAAGATTGCATAAGGCCTGACCAAACTTAGCCATAACTTCAATGTACTCCCCATTACTCCTCATAATTATCTCTTTAATATCAATCTCCACCCCAATATTCAAAATTTTCCACTTGTTTAACACCTCAGTAATCGAACCCATCCACAACACCCAATAGACAAGAATGTGGACCCCCCAAAAGGCCATATCAAATGCATGATTAGGTATCATCATGAAAAATACATGTTCCCTTCTCCTTAAGGATTAAACCTTGTATACCCAACAGTAGGTTCCCCATATTCCTCCAACACCTAGAATATCTCCAATGGGTGCCTAAATTAGCCAAAGCATCAACAACTTGATTACCCTCTCAAAAAATGTGGGTCGCAACCTTCACATTCATCTTAGACACCAAATGATTTATATCTAACAATATGTCCTTTGTACTCCATCCCAAAAATCTTCCCCTATTAAAAACATCAATCATAGACTTATAATCCCCTTTAATATGCATATTCTCAATCCCCATTGTGACGGCTAATTGTACACCCTTTAGCAGCGCCCTTGCTTCTACAATCATGAAGGGTTGGATCCCTATTCCCCCCGAGTAACCAGCCATGAATTTACCCCTGTAGTCTCTGATTATACCTCCTATGCTTGCCCTGCTTGAGTTTCCCTTGGCAGCTCCATCAAAATTGAGTTTATGCCAGCCACAGTCTAGGGGTTTCCAAACAATGTCCCATCTAGCCTGGGACTTGGAATTGTCATACGAATTAGCCTCAAGATTTAGATGTCAAGCATTAGCCATTTTAATTCCCCACTCAACAGGGGCTTTGTCTAGGTTTTTCCCCTTGAAAATCAAGATGTTTTCAAAAATTAGCCTTGATCCTATACCAAAAACCTCCTTAGGGCTCATCTTGATATTCTTGAATATCCTATTATTTCTCTCTTTCCATAAGCACCAACAGATAATGAGGAGAACTTGGTTCCAGATCTCATGTGCTAAGGGGTGATGGAAGGGCCCAAACTAACCCAAAATAAAGGATTTAATGTCCTTTCTCATAGTCCACTAAATACCCAAATGCTTCAAAGCCAGCTCCCACACACTAGCAGTAAACGGGCAGTGCAAAAGTAAGTGATCCACAAATTCTTCATTACACTTGCATAACAAGCACCTGTTAGGGATCTGGAATCCCCTTTCCCTTAGATTATCCTGAGTAATTATTTTTTTATGGAAGGTTGTCCACCAAAGAAAGTTTAATTTCAAGATCATGTGTCTATTCCAAACCTGTTTTCAGAGTCCATGTTTAATCCCCTGGTCCGACAACAAATTGTAAGTCGACTTAACATAAATATTACCTTCTCGATCTTTAGTCTAGTAGAAATTATCCTCCATGTTGATTAATGGTAATCTAGTAAGGGAGATCAGGTCATATAGAGACTTAGATTAAGAGCACAACTCAAGAGACCAAGGGCAACAAAGGATCATCTCTTTCCACCTCCTGGCACCAGGTTGGCCAAGCAGGTAATCACTAATGTAAAATCTGAAGAAGAGTTGTGTCGGCCTCATAAGTTTCCTAAAATTAGAGAGAACAAGGGGGTGTCTAACAACCAAGGGTCTTCCCAGAATCTAATACTATTACTATGTGTGTGAATATGTGGACTAAACTAAAGAGTTAAACAAACACACGAATGCGACATTATATTAAAGAAATCTTATTTAAAGATAAACAAACTCTAAACAAATCATATTCTTTAAAGATGTCCCATTGTCCTCTATCTCCAAGGATTCTTTGTAAGTTGTTGGCTCTCAGATTGTGTAAGCAGTAGCTTGGCGGAATGACAACCTAGAGAATGAGATTATGCAACATGCATTTCTATGCTAAATGATATGAGATAAAAGCTATGCTAAGATATGAAACTATAACCAATTATAAAGTTAAGATGCTATGTTATGCTCAAGAAAACAAGATTGCTAAATGCTGGATAAATGCAACTATAATGCTCACGCTAAATTTGCTTAGATTCTAGATCTAAGATCCTTTTCAAAGCACAAAGAAGTTGTATTTATAGACTTTTGGAGGAAAAATCCTAGTTGGCAAAGATTGACGGTTGAAATCAAGCCTGGTAAGATGAACAGTGGAAGATCAAGAAGTTGGAGAGAAAGAGGGAAAATGTTTCCTCCTACACAACTTCTTCCATTCAAAAATGAAGGAAAGTTTCCATTTGGCCATTTTAGTTATGAGGAGTTAGTTGGTAGTTGAGGATAAATATATAATTAAATTATTCAATTATATGTGACATGTGAAATTAGAAGCTTCCATAATTAAATATTAAAATATTTAATTATGTGTGAAAAGTGACTAAGAAGTTTCTAATTAAATATTTAGAATATTTAATTATATGTGAAAAGAGAATAAGAAGTTTCTAATTAAATATTTAGAATATTTAATTATATGTGAAAAGAGAATAAGAAGTTTACAATTAAATATTTAAAATATTTAATTATATGTGAAAAGAGAATAAGAAGTTTGTAATTAAATATTTAGAATATTTAATTATATGTGAAAAGAGGATAAAAGGTGTATAATTAAAAAAAATGAATATTTAATTAAATGTGAAGTGAAGCATTAGAAATAATGATGAATTTAGAAGAAGATCTTTATTTGAATTTAAAAATTCAAACTTAAAGTAATATGATCATTAATTTAAATAAATTATAAATTTTATTTAATTAATTAAGACGAAGATAGCAAATGGTAATATTTAAATAAACTTATTTATTTAATTAAATTAGAAGAATTAGAAAGTGAAAGTGAACAATATAAATAAATAATTAAATTTATTTATATGTAGATGACATTAGAATATTAATTAAATAATTTATATTTAATTAATTACCAAACTTGATTTAACGTGACCATATTTAGATGTATACAGTTACCATTCCCAACCTTCCATTTCATCCCTATCATGAGCAACCCCTGTAATTTGCAAATGTTCTTCCAAGCCAAAGAGCCCAAAAGATGATCATCAGAGAGGCAATTAATCAAAGGTCTATTTTGAAGATACTTAGTATTCATAATCTTGCACCAATCCTTTTTATTCCTCGGTTGGTCCTAACCCACCTTAGCAATCAAAACATTACTGGTGCAAAGGATATTCTTGATCCCAAGATCACCAAAAAGTTTAGGTTTACAGGGTTTGTCCCATCTAACTAGAGAAAAAAAATTATTTTCCTCGGTACCCGACCATAGGAAATTCCTTTGAATTTTTTCAAACTTCTCAACAATATATCTGAGAATCTTGAAGATGGAGAGGAAGTAAACAAGGATCCCTTGGAGAGCAACAAACAGAAGCTGCAGTTTGCCAGTATGACTAAGAATGGAGCCTTTCCAGCCCGCCAAACTCCTTTGGATCCTTTCAAGAATAGAGTTCCAAAAGGCAGGAGTGACTTCCTTGACAGTAAGGGGTAAACCAAGATACACTGATGGGAGAGAGCCACCCATACAACCTAGAACAACAATCACCTGGGCTTGGAGGGCAGGAGTGTTGTTAAAGAAGTAAATCATGCTTTTATTATAATTAATACATTGTCTGGAACAAGCAGCATAGTTATTGGGATAACTTTTCCATTTCTTGGCTTCAATCATAAAGGCTTTTCCAAAGATAAGTGTATCATCCACAAATTGTTCTATAACAGTCGGATCCAAAGAAGAGGCAACCTTAACACCCCAATAGACCCCTCTAACAACAATTTAGTTATGTTCCTACTCAACACATCTGCAACCATGATAAATAAATAGGGTGAGAGGGTATCCCCCTGTCTGATACCTCTCCCAGCATTAAAGAAACCAAAAGGTGCCCCATTAACCAAAACAAAGTGCTCCACCGTGGTAATGCATTCCATCAAAAGGTTGACCACGCCTTGGTTGAAACCAAACTTAGCTAGGACTTTGGGGATAAAGTCTCATAACACCTTACCATACACTTTTGAGATATCCAATTTGAGGGCCATACTTGCATTGTTGCATATGTCCATTGAGTGGAGTAATTCATGAGTAGTTATTATAAAAGTAAAATAAAGCATGCACACATATTCCATTCTTAAATAATAAAAAATAAATTCTCTAATATTCAAATAAGATAGAACATATTTATATATTATTGTAAAGGTTCAATAATCTAACTTAAAAATATAAAATGATTATACATTCTTTTAACTATAACCACTAAATCTAACCAAGGAATAAAATATTATTTATAATATTATAAAAATCAAAATTATAGTTGCTACAATAGATGGATATTCTATTTTATCTTTGTATTTAGGTTTAGATTTTGAACATGTAACTCATTGAATGAATTCAAGAGCCATTAAAAAGAGAATCAATAGGTTAATGAAACACAATGCAAAGTAGGTTGGAAAGGAATGGGGTAGCATTCATACCATCTCTAGCTAGAAATTAATAATATATTTCCATTTCTATAACATATGAAAGATGCAAATTCATTATAATTTATTATAACCATAGACATTTAAATTCCACATATTAGTAAAAGAATCAAAGAGATCTTGTAGGTACATATAAAATAATTTTTTACATTTTTTATCTTTATTGGTTTATCAATATCTAATTGTATTCACAAAGATAAATTCCAAGCTAACTTGGGTGATGAAAAATTTGTCAATTGGATTTACATTTAGCATTAGCATTATTATATTTTTGTCTCTCTCATTTTTCGTTTAATGTAGTCGTAAATAGGTTTATTTTAGCTAATTATTAACTTTTATGTAGATTTGTTAGGTTGTGCACAAAAAAATATACCTTTCACATAGGATGGTGTACATGCACTTTGAGCTCTTTTTGGAATACACTCCAAAATCCCTAGGATAAATATGCATCTTACATGTTTTAGAATTTGAGCTCTTATAGTGTATGTTATTAATTATATCATTCAAAATTCTACCACAAACATTAAATTTGGCTCACAATAAATTAACTTCCAACTCAACTAAAGTGAAGGATGTAATAAGACCCTAAAAATAACACCGAAAAAGAAATTAAGAAAAAATGAATAAAAAGGAAATGGATAGAAAGCAATCTCCTTTCACCTAGGGCGAGGGAAGAAATATCATTCAAAGTTAGGGCTAGAGTTTAATTAGAGTTAGGGTTATGACACAATTAGGGTTAGGGTTCAATTAAGGTTAAATTAGGGTTAAGATTTAATTAGGCTTAAGGTTAAGGTTAGCATTCAAGTAGGGATAGGGTTTGGATTAGGGTTCAATTAGGGTTAGGGTTAGGATTCAGTTAGAGTTATGATTCAATTAGGATTATGATACAATTAGGGTTAGGACACAATCAGGGCTACAATTTAATTAGAGTTAGAGTTCAATTAGCATTCAATCAAGGTTAGTGTTTAATTATAGTTATGGTTATGAATAGAGTTCAATTAGATTTAAAATTAGGGTTTCAATTAGGTGTCAATTAGGTTAGGGTTAGGGTTAGGGTTCAATTAGAGTTAAGGTTAGGGTTAGGGTTAGGGGTCAATTAGAGTTAAGGTTAGGGTCAAGGTTCATTTATCGCTAGGGTTAGGTTTCAATTAGGGTTATAAGATAAATATTCAAGTTAGGGTTAAGGTTAAACTAGGGTTAAGTTTCAATTAGGGTTACAATTATGGTTAGGGTATAATTAGGGTTAGAGTTAAGTTTAGGGTTTAATTTAGGTTAGGGTTTAATAAGTGTTAAGGTTAGCGTTAGGGTTAAGGTCAATTATGGTTAGGGTTTAATTAAGGTTAGGGTTAGACTTTAATTAAGGTTACTATTTACTTAGAGTTAGGGTTAGGGTTTAATTGGTGTTAAATTTGGGTTAGGGATCAGTTGGGTTTATGATCCAATAAGGGTTCAATTAGCATAAGGGTTAAGGTTAGGGTTAAATTAGGGTTAGGTTGGGGATAAAATTTAATCAAGGTAAGGGTTAATATTATGGTTAGGGTTAGGGTTCAACTAGAGATACATAAGGTTTGATACAATAAAGGTTAGGGTTTGATTAACATTCAATTAGGGTTAGGATTTAATTAAGCTAGGTTTAGAATTAGAGTTCAATTAATGTTAGAGTTAGGGTTAGGATAATGGTTGTAATTAGGATTATGGTTCTATTAAGGTTAGGTTCAGGGTTTGGTTAAATTATGGTTATAAGATAAATATTTGGGTTAGTGTTAAGGTTAGGGTTAGTTTATGGTTAGGATTTAATAAGGGTTAGGGTTAGCATTCGGTTTTGGTTAGAGTATAATAATTTTTAAAATTAGGGTTCAATTGAATTTAGGGTTAGGGTTCAATCAAGGTCAGGTTTAGGTTTCAATTATGGTTAGGGTTTGATTAGGGTTAGGGTTTAATTATGGTTAGGATTTAATTAGGGTTAGGGTTCAATTAGAATTAGTATTAGGATTGAAATTTAATTATGGTTAGAGTTATGGTTAATATTAGGGTTCAATTAGATCAGGGTTAGGGTTAGGGTTAGTGTTTAATTAGGACCAAGGTTCAATTAGGGTTAGGGTTAGTGCCAATGTTTAGTTAGGGTTAAGGTTTGGGGCCAATTAGGGTCATAAGAGAAATATTCAAGCTAGGATTAGAGTTAAATTATAATTAGGGTAGGATCAGGGTTCAATTAAGGTTAGGGTTTGAGCTTAATTAGTATTAGGGTTAATGTTAAGGTTAAACGATTAGGGTTTAATTATGGTTATAGTTATAATTAGGATTACCATTTAAATTGGGTTTAATGTTATAAATATGATTGTAGATAGGGTTAGGGATAAATTATGACTTAATTAGGATTAGGGTTAGGGTTTAGGTATAAGTAGGTTTAGGGTTTAGTTAAGGTTTAATTAGGGTAAGGTTTAAGATTGGGGCTATAGTTTAATTATGGTAAGGGTTATAATTAGGTTTAAGGTTAAATTAGGGTTAGGGTTAAGGTTCTACAATAATGATTGGAGTTAGGGTTAATTTTGGGGTACAAATAGGATTAGGGTTATGGTTACAATTCAATATTCATTATATTTATTCTAACATTAACACTATTTTTGACCTCAACCATAACTCTAAATTTATCTCTAACCCTAACCCTAATTCTAAAACTAACATTAATTCTAATTGTAACTCTAACCCTAGCCTTATTTCTAACCATAAAAATAACCCTATTTCAACCCTAACCTTAACTCTAAAGTAAACATAAATCTAACACTAATTTTAACAGTAACCCTAACCCCAACCCCAACCCTAAAACTAAAACTAAAACTAACTCTAACTCTAACCCTAACCTTAACCCTAGTTCTAAGATTAACTCTAATTATAATTTTAACCCTAATCCTAACCTTATTTATAGTATTAACACTAAACCTAAACCTAAACCTAGCTCTAACATTAATTATAACTTTAACCCTAACCTTAAGAATAAAATTAACACTAATTATAACCCTAACCCTAACCTTAAACCTAACTCTAACCTTAACTATGATCAATTATCACTAATACTAATTCTATCTTTAATCCTGACCCTAACCAAATTTCTATCTCTAATCTTAACTCTAACCCTACCCCTTAGCATAACCCCAAGCCATATTTTATCTCTAACCCTAACCCTTACCTTAACCTAATATTAACCCTAACTATAACCTTATCCCCAACCTTCACTCTAATTCAAATTCTTACCCTAACCATATTATTATCCCTAACTCTAACCTTACCACAAAACTAAATTCTAATTCTAACCCTAATCCTAACCTTAACCCTATTTTTATCTCTAACCCTACCCATAAAAAAAACCCTACTACTATCCATAGACCTAACCTTCACCATAATCCTATCACTAACCCTAACCCTAACCCTAACTATAACCCAAACCATAACACTAATCCTAATCCTAAAATCATTTTGATATTGAATGGTGTAGACATGGAAAATGTACATTTTCGGGTTGGCACACTTGATCCTGATCACTAACATCATTTCCTCCGGATTCACATTCTTAGCATTCCATCATAATTATGTCTCTTAATCTAATGAATCATTATTCATCTGATTAGGTCTATCACCTCCTTTGATTAAATTAATCAATTTAATCTAATTAGCCTTACATTTCTATTTAATTAAATAAATCTTTTTATTTGATTAAAATCCCTAAAGTCCTCTCATTAAATTAAATAAATTAAACCTTATTTGATTTAATCTAATATTTTCCTCCTTAGTTAAATAAATCAAATCGTTTATTTTATAATCTTTTCCTCTCAATTCTTGACTTAAATCAATTCATAAATTTAAGTCTAAAAGTGTCACATCATCTAATTCTTAATTAAATTAATCAAAACCATGATTAAGTTAATCCCTCTCATTAAAATCCTCTAGAGAATGCAAGTTGGACAATAAATCAATTACTTTGATTTATTTAAATTTTATATTTTCCCTCACATGGCATCAAAAGGGGATATTCTCTTATTTGAATTCAAAAAGGCCAAGTGGACTTGGTCCTTCCAACAAGGAATTTTAGACCTCTTACATGTCCTTGGCCTTGAGCCAAGTGACATTAACTTCATTTCCCTTCCCTCTTCAACAAGTCATCTCACAAATTCAAATTCAAACTAAATGCATTTATTGGCACTTTGGCCAAAATGTGCACAACCACTAACCATTCACATCATGACATGTGGCATTCAACCATTGGATTGAAAGTTATTCCCGCATTGCTCAAATCTTACTTTCTCTTCCGAATTGAAAGTTATAAATTAGAGGTTTCTCTCCTCATTCCTCATCCACAATTGCATGCAAAGTTACTTTCTTCACATTGAGAGCTAATTTTTCCCATTTCACTCAACCATTCCTCATCTTCAAGATTTGTAACAAGGTTATGCTCAAATCTCTTTGGAGATTTGACCATTTCTCAACCACTCAACATTGTAACTTAGGAATTGGGAAAGGGCCAATTGCAGCACTCCATTGGCACCAATTCCCCCATGGGATTACTAATCTATTGGCTCAATTAGGATTTAACTTCATTTCTTGTATTGTGTTCTTTATTTTCCTAATTTGAGTGTTTTAATAGATGGATTTCATGGGGAATCTATCATACTTGTTTACATGCATTTGATCTAACAATTTAACATGTTTGTTGCTCTTGTGCATTTGCAAGTTTAGGGGTTCACATTTTGGCGCTAGAAGGAGGGCAGCACTCAAGAAATTGATCATGTTTTTCAAAATTTCTGCATTTTTTTCTTACATTTTCTTGCAGGCCACAGGAAAACAGCCACGCAACATCATATTGAGCCGCTTTCGTAGGCGCGGCGCAATACTTCACCACTTTTAGGGAAGTGGTGCCATACTGAACTGCACATAGTTTTTAAATCTCGTCACTTTTCTCTTCCCGCCTTTCATTTTTCAAATTTCCTAACTCTACCGCATTCATCTCCGCGGCTCTATACTGCACCGCCTACAACACCGCGGCGCCATATCGCATCGTGTTTCCTCCAAACTCCACCGCTCCTACTTTCCTGCCTAAAAATTTTGAAATTGTAAATAGGGCCGCTTCCAAAACTGCGTCACTTACCCATATCCCATCGCTTATTCACTCTTTGTTTCTGCAGAGCGTCGCCCACAGTCAACTGTGCGATGCTATATAGCGCCGCTTTTACCCAAACTACACCGCTTTTACAAACTATGTCGTGGAAAAACAATGAGGTCTAAAATTGACATGTGCTTTTTAAATTTTGGAATTTTTAATTCTTGACCTTGTTTGCTGCCTTTTTTGCTCTCTGATTTGCTGTCATTTTGCAAGTTGGAGCAAAGAAAAAAACAAGGGAATAAGTTCATCATTACCTCATACTCATCATGCAAAAAAGTGTTTTTAAACACTAAAGTGTTCTTCAACACTTTTGAGGGATTTTAAAATTTTGCTTGTTAAGAGAAATTTGTTAATATCTTTTTCCTTAGAAACACTAGATTTACTTTGGGTTTAAAAAGAACAAGCAAATTCCCTTTTCTAAGTAAAGTAGGAGATTCATTTATAACACCATGCTCATTTTGCACAAAGTGTTTTTTAAACATTAAAGTGTTCTTCAACACTCTTTAAGGATTTTTTAGATTCTTGTTTAAAAGGAATTTGTTAATTTCATTGGCCTTAGGAACACTAGATTTCCTTTGGGTTCTAAAATAAACAATTAAATTTCTTTTCAAAAGTTGCCAAAGGGCTAAAAAGAACCTTAGAAAAACATACTAGATTTTGTTTAAAGGATAACAATTGAACAAGGCAATCTCACATTTTCCTTTGGTGCTTAAAAATAACTCATTATTGCTTTGAGGGATTTAAAATGAACATGTGTTTTTTGTGTCTTGTAATCTTTTTTGCAAAGTAGTGTCATTTAAAAGGGTGTATGCGCTTCTCTCGCACTTCACGGTGATCTTGAGAATCAAAAGTCTTTTTGGTGACACTAAGTTGCATAAAAGATTGCCTCCACATTTCAATTTGGGTACCTGACAATTGAACAAAACATGTGAGTGTGAGCACGACATATTGCGGAGGTTCTCCCTTTGTTTTTCAACAAAGGTTAGTTGAACGACGGGATATGCTAGCTCACTATTGTTTATCTTAGTGGTCCTGCCTTGTGGGAAAAAGTACTCACCCAAGGGAATGACCCAACCAAGAACACACTAAAGCCAAGCGACTTCCAACCGGTATATAAGTGTGGATTCTTGAGGAAAGTTCAAGAATCATGAGGATTATTCCAATGAGATGGACAGAAATGGACTCTTGCCGACATTGGATAATCCCCCATGAGTAGAATGCCCGAATTAAAACCCTTTGTTTAAAAAAATCCAAAACCTTATCTATTTTGTTGGTGCAAAAGGTCATGTCCTTTGAAGCTGCCCCATGTTATACATGTGGTTTTGTTGTAGAGATGGAAAGTATGCCATGGGAGATTCATGGGTACTAATGCTTGGCTAACCCGAGAAGTGTGTTCCATGAAGGGGAGCCAGTGTGGTTAAGCATTTAGCCATTCACACAAAATATGCATAGTTGGATTCGTCCAAGTGGGAACCCAACATAATATTGTCTCATCATCCTAGAGTTGTAAAAAGTGCTTGGAAGTGGAAAAAACATTGCTTGGTTCTCGAAATTTTTTGAAAACAAACATTCACAAAACCTCCAAATTTCAAACCCCTTTTAGGAAACAAATACCTTTGACGAATTTAAGCACTTTTTCTTTCCCTAGGGATCATATCCCTAGAGGTTTCTAAGTGTTTAGATTCTATTATCATTTTTTTTCGATAAGGTTAAACATAGGTAACTTTTGCCCTATTTTCCTTGATTTCCACACAATGGACCTTGTGGGTGAGAAAGAAAGTGGGACATTAGACATATAGTTTGAAACATAAGCAAGCAAGTGTCTTTGGTAAAAAGAATTCATTAAGCCAAGATAAAAGGACAAAATTGAACCTCATATGTGTTGTTCCAAATGATTTCCCGAAAGGTCAAGATTCCAAAACCAAGGTTCAAAAGGATAAGTCTAAAAGCCCATGAACAACGCCTTGAAATGCTCCTTGAAGTCAGAGAAAGACTAGTGTACAACTTCTATAAAAAGGCTTCAAGGAATAATCCAACTTTGTATGTGTTTTGCTATCAACAAAATCCTGAACTTTTTGAAAGGTTTGCTTTCCTCTCATAGGAAGTCTAGCGTGTTCTTCAACACCGAGGTTTTTTAAAGAGAGTTGTGTCTAGGTTCAATTCTAGGATCAGAGTTGTCATCCCCATCCATCTCTCCATCGAATCAAATCTCATCCCATCATCAAACTTCTTGAGAACTCTAGAAAAATCACTCACACTAAACTTAAAGGACTAAACCAACATCACCCTATCTTGGCTTAACACACTTAGCCAAAATAGTCAAATCTCTTGGATGAATTTGCCTCCAGGATAACGCAATTTCCTAAGGCCTACTAGTTCACAAATCACATTGGCTTAAAACACTTAGCCAATTCATCTTCTTGTGAAAGTTCCCCTAGGATAACACAACTTCCTAGGGGCTACAACTTCACTTTAATCTTGTTTGACTTAATACACCTAGTCAAACCATCACAATCAATCTAAGTCCTAACAGTTTAGCACAACCCTTCAAAATTTCTTCAAAAGGTTCCACTCACTCACTTCATCCATTTTATCCCATCATCATTACCGCCCTCTTTGATCTTTGACTTCTCTAGTTCTTCTCTTTTGAACCTAAAAGGTTAGGATCAAACAATCCCTATTTTTTATGGTCCAAACAAGATCACAATACAAGAAGAACACGGAAAATATTTACAAAATATCAACTTCCGTTGACATGAGTCAAGTAACCTCCAAAATAAACCTTGCGGGATCAAGCAATCCCCCAAGTAGCTCTCCCTTACCACCACAAAATCCTCAAGAGGAGAATTATGAAGAGGACATCAGAAATGAAGACATGGGGATGACACAAACTGAAATGATAAAAATGGTCCAAAATCTAGAAAACCATAAAATTATTAGTGCCATGTTCAAATACTTAAGCACATTAGTGGAAGGAGGGGTCCAGTTCCCTTCCGACCTTGATGCGAGCACTAGTATGGACATACCTCTTACAAACGCATCCCCCATGCCAAATTTCAATCAAGAAATACCTGACACCACGTCAGCCATCACACCAACCTCACCAATTGTTAACAAAGGAAGTGCTATGTTTCGAGAGTTACAACAGCATCACCTTGTGACCAACAAAGAGGTAGTTGTTCACACCGTACCAGATGATTATGTCCTGGTAAACTCATCACACCCATATGTCCCACTCACCTTCCATGATCCCATCGGTTCATCTTCATTCTGTGCTACACCATCCTGTCAATCAAACATACAAACTTCTCTACCACAAGGAGAAGGTGGTTTGTTTGGAACAACAGGAGTGACCGATCCCTTTTCTTTCCAAAGTAATGTATCATCTCTTCCCCTGTTTCCATTCACAACCACATCACCTCTCGGATTGGGATTTCCTCCCCTAAACATTAACAGTTTCTCAGATCTAGGTAATGTGAACATCACATCAAAATCCCTCTTTTTGCCCGTAGCATCACAACAGCAAATCGCGACCATTCAAACCACCACAACAAATACGTCAATCGATCCTCAAATCTCTCAAAGCATACCTTCTCAAGGACCGAGCATCTCAAACAAACCTCCAACAACCCAAATCCCAACCACCACCATAACCCTTTCACCTGTCACAACGGTTGGAATCATCCATGTTCCACCACCAATCCCACCAAAAGCTAGCATGGTAAATTCATTCACCACTCTAATCCAAACCCTTCAAAAGGCCAACCAATAAAGAGTACTCATGAAAAAGCAGCAAGCTCAAGCCCAAGCACAAGCTCAAGTCCAAGCGCAAGCACAAGCTCAAGCACAAGCTCAAGGCCAAGCGCAAGCACAAGCCCAAGCACAAGCTCAAGCACAAGCACAAGCCCAAGCACAAGCACAAGAACAAGCACAGGCACAAGCACAATACCAAGCGCAAATACAAGCAATCCATCTACAAGCATACCAACAAGCCCTGCAAGACTTTCAAGCACAACAACAAGCAAAACAACAAGCTTTGTTGGCACAACAGTAGCTCAACCAACAACAAGTTTTGTTGGAACAACAGTAGCAAGACCAACAACAAGATTTGATAGCACAAAAGCAGCTTGACCAACATCAGGCTTTATGGGAACAACAACAGATGGATCAACAACAAGCGTTGTTGGAACAATAGCAGCAAGATCAACAACAAGCATTGTTGACGCAAATGCAGGCATACTAGCAAGCCTTGAACACACAACAGAGCTTGCAGCAAATGCCCACTAGTACTCCTCCCACCAATCAAACACCTCAAACACCTGACAACTCATTCATTCAACCTCCCGATCCAAGCAAGGATGTCACAACACAAATTAAACTGCTTTTGCAGCAAGTGTTGGACTTACAAGTAGGAAAAACAACAAGAACACCGGGCAACTTGTGCCCTTATCCTTTCGACAGAAGTCTCACCATGGTACCGTTCCCAAAGGGATTCAAGATTCCCAAATTTGACAAGTATAACGGAACAGGTAACCCTGAAAACCACATCAGGGAATTCTAGCTGCATTGCATGGAGGTCGCATACAATGACACATATCTAATGCGACTATTCCCTTGAAGTTTGACTGGTCCAGCCATGGAATGGTTTTCTCACCTGCCCACGGGCATTAAAACATTTGAGGAAATCATGGAGGCCTTCCCTAAGAATTATGCTTTCAACATGGGTGCAGATGTTAGTTTGGAAGAACTATCAACACTCAAACAAAGAAAAGGAGAGCTATTCACATCCTTCTTGCAAAGATGGCGATCCAAGGCCAATCAGAGCAAGTGGACCATGTCGGAAGAACAACAAGTTTGCACCATCATATCCAATCTAGATGAAAACTTGGCGTTCTACTTGAAAATGCAATGCATCACATCTTATGATCAATTGATCCCAAAGGCGCTCAACATCGAAAGATCCCTTACTACACGAGGAGGCGCATCCACATTCACTCCACCATAGGATAACCACCCGTCCAACAACTATAATGATAAACCTCGAACATGGTCGAGGAACAAAAATATCACGAACGATAGCATGGTTGATGCTAAAGTGGTCATTAGTGCCCCTAAGCAGAACATCCAAACCCATCATCAACCACAAAATCATAATTGCAACAATGTGAAGACTAATGTGGTAGTGGCACAACAACAACCAACTCCCACCAATCAAATCAATAACTTGGGTAATCAAGGAGGACCACCTCCCCAAGGAAAATATCCCCCCAAGTAGAAGTTCACAGCTCTTGGCGAATCTATCGAGTCCATCATGAATAAATTGGTCAAGGAGAACCTAATCAAAGTCTCTAACTCTGATAAATATGAGGAACCCATGACCAAACCACCATGGTATAATGAGAACCTCCTTGGTGACTTTCACAAAGTCAAAGGACATACCACTTCCAATTGCATGAGACTTAAAAACATCATCCAAGACCTCATCAAGGATAAGATCATCAATATCGAACAACCGGCCAGAAACCAAGACTTGAAAATATACACGAATCCGATGCTGAACCACAACCAAGGAAACAATCAAGGAAATAATTAGGGGAAAAATCAAGGGAACAATAAAGGCAAGAAAAAATACGCTAGTGCTAATCTAGTGTATGAGGAGATAGTTGGATGTGTTGATGAAATGATCACAGTCATAAATGTCAAAGGAGCCAACAACAACTGTGGAGTCACCACACGTGGCAGAAAGGTCACCATTGTTGGGGCACTAGCTAAGACCCCCATTTCTAAAGCCATCCCCTATGACTACAATGTCATTGACCAACTGAAGAGAACCTCCACCCAAATCTCCATCATGGAACTATTGAAAATTTCTGCCACCCATAGGAAGATCCTTGATGAAGCATTAGCTACGTTCACCATCTCCTCCACCCTTGACATAGAGAAATTTCAGGCTATGGTGGGTAACATCATTACCCCAAATCTCCTTACATTCTCTGACCAAGACTTCCCCCCGCAACCATCTCATAACCGTGCATTTCACCTTCAAGTGCTCGTCCATAAAAAGAAAGTCAAAAGAGTCCTGGTGGATGGAGGTGCAGGCCTTAACATTTGCTCTCTGAAACTTATAAAGAAATTTGGATTCACCAAGGATTCCATTAACAAGAACAAGAGCATTACAATAAGGGCATATGATGACCAGGAAAGAGTGTCCTAGGGCACTATCAAAATCCCCATCCAAGTGGGACCAACAACCATGGAAACCACCTGTCAGGTCCTCGACCTCGACCATCCATACAACATCCTCCTTGGACGTCCGTGGATCCATGGAATGAAAGCGGTGGCCTCGACATCTCACCAATGTATCAAGTTCTCACACCAAAATGAGGAGGTCACTATATATGGGGATCCCGAGCCCTTCACCTACTGCAAAAAATTGGAAGCCAAGTTTTATAAGATCCCCCAAGTACCAAAAAATGATGAAGGACCATCCACTTCATACATAGACCCAGCTAACCTCACTTCCACCTCTGCGATAGAGACACCAGCCATCCCTGACATATCCAACATCAAAAACATGATCCAGGACAATGGATGCGGTGATTACAAAATGAAAAGGAATGCATTTGTTGTAGGAGAGTTACCACAATCTCCTAGATCACACAGGCAACCTCGATTACAAGAAACACCCGTTTGCACCCTTAGGACAGATCCTTCTGGATTTCACCATTGGGGAGATCTAAGTAAGGAAAGTGTTAATGAGGAAGACATTGCAAGCTCAATATACCAAGATGCAGGACCCATACCGACATTACTGATGGAGGAAACAAATAGAGGGCTACAAATGATGTTTGGCATGGGCTATAACAAAAATGAAAGCCTTGGAAGAAATAGCGATGGACGCCTGGAACCCATCATTGCAGAAAGAAGAATACTAAACCTTGGCCTTGGCTATACTCCTCCAATTATAACTGTACATGGTAGAGGTACTCCTAGTAGGGCAGTCAATAACTCTCCTCAAGTAACAATACCCTTAGACCACCCGTATGCCTAGGTCTCCCACTTGACAACTTCACCTTTGACGTCACTGATGTTTGCGCCAGTAGTGATGAGGATGACACCATAGCCGGCCTTCCTAGGGTCTTTGAGGATTCCACCCTATTAATGATTACTACCTCACTAGCCGAGTCAAACCATCAAACCCACTGAATCACCTTAGTACACCCTCAACTCATCGATCATGACCAACGAGGACAACCAATTCTAGACTCATTTGAAAATGATGAGGCGCACTCGAAATTCATGGGACTAAGGGATACAATTCTATGTGGGGATCACAAGGCAGGCTTCAACATCACATACAACATGTCCTAGGATAAAGCTTTCCTGCGATGGACATAAGCATCAAGTACCCCATATTAGTTAGTCTTGGCTAGCGGTATGAAGAACATTAGCTTGTTTGGTTTGCTTTATTTGGTCTTTTATTGACTTATCTTATTTTACGCTTGTTCCAAGGACCTCTTGATGATGCCTAGACAAAACAGGTTTAGAGAGAAAGGAATGGGGCAAAGATTGTTGTCTCTTTCATTTGCTATGCTTGTGGGATACACTTGTAAAATAACTTAGTTATATGTGCTTCGTTTAGTATGTGGGGATGATGTTTCCGATATCTTGTTGACCACATAGGAAGGCTTGCTTTCTTGTTTTTTGGCTTGAGATGTTTAGAATGTCTGAACTATATCCTGAACGAAGTACATATGCTAAGTGTGAACAAGAATACTCCTATCTGTTTGTCAAGTCAAAGTCCACCACACTAGGTACAAACGCCATCCCGGTCCTTTATACCTTGATGCATCGTACCTACATGTGTTATCAAACATAATGTAATTGACCCTTTGAAAATCCCAACTCCTATCAATGCAAATCACCATCATCCTAACTAACTTATTAATTCTAAATTCTTCTATCTTCCTTTCACACTAACATGGTATCATAACAGTAATCAAAAACATCGCCAATGCATACATTTTGCATCCACCAGATCATTAGCATAAAGAGCACATTGCATCATATCATTATCTTAAGTTACGAAGAATAATATAAATTTTTTATTCTAAACATCTTAAGAGAACATTGCATCATACATTATCATTTGCATATCATTACACCATCATTGACACACATCATGAAAAACATACAAAAAGAAATGCATCCATTACATACATTACATCACATAAGAATAAGAATAGAAACATCTCATAGCATCACATCAAATTAGAAAGCATCCATACATAACATAAAAGGTGAATCATCTCATATATATCATCAAAAAATACACTATTATGATTCAAATCGGATCAAGTATACATCAAATACATGGTACAATAAGGCCAAAATAGTGTAGCCCGTAAATCAAAAGTACAAAACTGTCTATGATCAAAAGGGCTGGCCCTACTGGCTGCTGCCCTCCCCCACCTGTCTCTCACCGTGATCCTCTGTCAGCTGCCTCCGTGTCTGCTGGGAGAAGTCTGGCACTCTACCTGCTGATGGCACAACTTGTCGGTAGTGCTACTGATAGTACTCGGCCTCTCTGATAGCCTCTCTGTACTCTTGAATATCAACTGATCGGCCCCGGGATGTGGAGGCTGAGCTCTCTAACTGTCTTCATCGGCCAATCTCCTGATCACTCTTGGATTGTGACTGATCTCTCTCGGTTGTAACTGCAGTGACCTATTGTCGGGCCTCATCTCACTCTGCTGTCAAAACCTATACCTGGCCCTGCAGCTACTGAATCAATACATCACGAGGATCTGGCTATCCCGTGGGTTGTCTCGTTGGCTGTACTATTGGCTAGTGTTGTGGTACCACCTAAGGATACCCATCTGGTCCTATTGGGGCCTATACTCCGTCTCTCAGAGGTGACTACTGAGGAGGTAGTACACCTCCTCGACCTCTGCCTGTTGCCCTGCCTTTGGCCCTCTGACGTGGAAGCACTGTCCCAGGAACTGTCAATCTCAATGGAGGTTGGAACCATGCCCTGTACGCTGGAGTCACCCTTGCATCTGCTAGCCCCTGATCATATGGCCACAGCTGGGCCACTAACTGTCTAAATGAGGATACTGCCTCAGCTACTGGAATAGGTGGCCCCCATGCCGTCTCCTTCGCACTACGGGCAAAGAGTGCCATGTGTTGATCATTAGGTCTATCCTGCATCTCACCAAACTATTTGGCTACCCTATCAGGAAGGTAGCTCTCTACCATAGTGTGCTCCTGGCCCTGCATAAACCTATCCTAGCGAGCAAAGAAAATTTGTTGAGCATCATCATACCATGGGCCTATACCCATCCATGGCCTCCATATGAACATTGTCATCTCATCCAAAACCCACCGCCAGTGGGCTATACCGTCTGTACCCATGTGGGTAAAGTGAATCTCTACCCCACCGTACCACCACACCATAGGATCATCAATATCTATAACAACCAGTGTCACAATCGATCAAAGCATTAGGATCCGCTCCCATGCCCAAATGTGTAGAAGGGTAATCCCGGCTCCAAGAGCTCGAGCATCCAGGTATGCAAACTCGTGCAAATCTCTATACAAGGAAGCCAACAATATTGGTGCCCAGGCAAAGCACTCTCGATGAACGCACATCCGCTACCATGCCAATCCCCAACATGGACTGAAATATCGGCCACGCCAATCAGAAGCTACAAGACCAAAAATAATGGCAGCCACAATCAACCTGTAAGTAGGGGCTATACCCCGGTATCGCTCCAAATCTATCTGATCATCACAAAGGAAAAGCTCGTAAATGCCCATAACACCAAAGCAGACGTCCCTACCCTCCTCCAAATCATAGATCACTCGAGCTCCATGAATGGGTAGTCGCAAGATGCGCTAGACATCCTCAAGAGTAATAGTGGCCTCGCCAGTAGGAAGATGAAAGGATGACGTCTCGCTGTGTCACCGCTCGGACAAGGCATGCATCATACCCAGATGTGCTCGAATAGGATGAACATATGCAATGTGCCATAGACCAAGCATCCCAAGTTGCTCTTGGAGATATACGTGCATATCCTGTAATCTCTCAAGTACTAGCCACCGGTGCTCCCTCGAATGAAGTACCTTGTGACTCTCCTGCACAAGGAAGGGTACCGCATCAGTTTACCTAAGGAAAATCTGCTACCCGATATCGCATTTCACTTTTGAAACAACAAAAGCAGTGATGTCCTCAAAAGCGGTGCAGTTTGTTATGTTCTAAACTGTGTCGCATGGTAGACTTTGGCACCCCATTTTGACAAACTGCACCGCGCGATGCTATTTGTGCATGCAGCCGAGTTTGGTGATCGAAACCTTAAAATCCTAAGCTATGCCACGCGGTGCTCTATGCATAAGCGGTTCTATACAGGACCACGCAACCCCGACTTTGCATTTTTTGAGGCGCTATATCACGCTGCGCCGCCTAGACGGAACCTAAACCCTAATAAATGCACAAATAACAATAAAATTAAAAGTTGAATAGGGGTACATACCACGGGTCCTGCGGTGACTGGTCACTAATGCACTCGTACCTACTCTAACACGTGTAGATGAAGTTGTTGTTACGCCATCGTGACGAGGACTCAGAGCTCAAGGTGTCAAATCTTCAAAGGTTTAAGATTGCAAGTGTATTGAAAGTGACCCCTCGAGGTCTATTTAAGCTTGAAAATTAAGGTTTTTTGACCTAATTTGACCTTCCAACTAGGGTTTTGATCCCTCAATCCTTTTTTCATCCAATCGAGGGCCATGTTGCACCTTTCATAGCATTTTAACCCATTTTTTAGGCATTGTGGGGCATTTCTGGCTTATTGGACACCTTGTCATCTTTTTTTTCGCGAGATCATCCAAAAAATCAAAATTTCCATCCGATCTCTCGAGAGGGCAATATCCAGCATTATCCTTCCACTGGGGCAGCAGTGGGGCATCTAAAAAATTCGAGAAATTTTTAACTTTGATCATAACAATTTATTCTTTGAATCAATGCAACAAGTACATTGCTTCAAAGAGGGGCAAAATGTAGACATGGAAAATGTACATTTCTGGGTTGGCACACTTGATCCTGATCACTAACATCATTTCCTCTGGATTCACATTCTTACCATTTCATCATAATTCTGTCTCTTAATCTAATGAATCATTATTCATTTGATTAGGTCTATCACCTCCTTTGATTAAATTAATCAATTTAATCTAATTAACCTTACATTTTTGTTTAATTAATTAAATCTTTTTATTTGATTAAAATCCCTAAAGTCCTCTCATTAAATTATATAGATTTAAACCTTATTTGATTTAATCTAATATTTTCCTCCTTAGTTAAATAAATCAAATCATTTATTTTATAATCTTTTCCTCTCAATTCTTGACTTAAATCAATTCATAAATTTAAGTCTAAAAGTGTCACATCATCTAATTCTTCATTAAATTAATCAAAACCATGATTAAGTTAATCCCTCTCATTAAAATCCTTTAGAGAATGCAAGTTGCACAATAAATCAATTACTTTGATTTATTTAAATTTTCTATTTTCCCTCACATGGCATCAAAAGAGAATATTCCCTTATTTGAATTCAAAAAGGCCAAGTGGACTTGGTCCTTCCAACAAGGAATTTTAGACCTCTTACATGTTCTTGGCCTTGTGCTAAGTGACATTAACTTCATTTCCCTTCCCTCTTCAACAAGTCATCTCACAAATTCAAATTCAAACTAAATGCATTTATTGGCACTTTGGCCAAAATATGCACAACCACTAACCATTCACATCATGACATGTGGCATTCAACCATTGGATTGAAAGATAGTCCCGCATTGCTCATATCTTACTTTCTCTTAAAAATTGAAAGTTATAAATTAGAGGCTTCTCTCCTCATTCCTCATCCACAATTGCATGCAAAGTTACTCTCTTCACATTGAGAGCTAATTTTTCCCATTTCACTCAACCATTCCTCATCTTCAAGATTTGTAACAAGGTTATGCTCAAATCTCTTTGGAGATTTGACCATTTCTCAACCACTCAACATTGCAACTTAGGAATTGGGAAAGGGCCAATTGCAACACTCCATTGGCACCAATTCCCCCATGGGATTACTAATATATTGGCTCAATTAGGATTTAACTTCATTTCTTGTATTGTGTTCTTTATTTTCCTAATTAGAGTGTTTTAATAGATGGATTTCATGGGGAATCTATCATACTTGTTTACATGCATTTGATCTAACAATTTAACATGTTTGTTGCTCTTGTGCATTTGCAGGTTTAGGGGTTCACAAATGGATTGATCCTCCTTTTTGCATCCATCGTGAAAACTATGAAACTGGGCCTTCTCCAATATTAGGGTAAACGTTTTCAAAATACGTGTTGATTCACAAAAAGAACACTTAGGGTTAATTAGCATATGAGATTTTATAGTCTTTAAACCCTGCAGTGTGTATTTAAGGGGCTCCCATTATCAAAAAATGTTAGACTTGAAGCTAGTTGAATACATATCCTTGTGGGATCTTCTTGTTGTTTCAAAATTTCATAGGTTTATGAAATCCACAAAGAACTCAAAATTGTAAGTAGCAAGAAAAAGGGAATTATTAGAAGACTTAGATAATTCTACCTTTCGGGAAATCTATGTCCTCATGAAATTTTTCATCATCCTTTAATTTCCTTGAATTACCAAAAGCTCGAAGTAGCACTCAACACTTAGTCATTTTGAGATAGGATGGTTGCTCTCATGGATTTCATGACCTCGTGAAATCCACGAAATGCATTAGTTCAAATGTAAGTTGTTAAAAAAGATCATAGGTTGCCTTCACTAAATTACCACCTTGGTAGATTTTTTGCTTATCGAGAATATTTCAAGGAAACTAATAATCTGTGAAGCTCCCAAATATATGAAGAGTGAAAAGGAGATCTAAGTTAAAGCATGGTAAAGATATTCTTCATGAATTTCACGCTTGACTGAAATACTTGATGTCATCAATATTGATAAAATCTTTGTAAGTCATGTGGGTTGAACTTTGCTAAAACTAATCTCACGGATTTCCCTTCACAACGAAAAATTTGAAAGATGATAAGAATCTATGAAACCTCTAAAACCTGGAACGTACTTTTGTTTGTATTATAGGGGCATGTTTCTTTGTGTATTTTGGAGTCTCTTGAAATGTCTGAAGTCGGTTTGAGAAAATTGCTAAAATTGATGTCTTGTGAAAGTGGACCTTCTTGGAAATATTTCAAAACTGCTTGAATTGCCTGAGCCTCTCAAACCCGAAATGAATTTCAAGTGATTATAAATCTTGAAGCATGTTGGTTATGTGGCTTTCAATAATTTATTGGTGTCTTGAAATGTTTTAGGTAATTCATTCTTGAGTATTTCTTTCCCTCTCGAATTCTATGAAAACTCTGAGAGTCTATCCAGCACACGAATAAATACATGCTTGTTCGATAATTTTAGAATGTCTTGAAATCCCCGAATTTCATGATGCCCCTAAATCCCCAAATTTCATGATGCCCCTAAATCCCTAAATTGTTTTTTGGACCATGAATTTCATGATTTCATGATTGGATTTTAAAAATATGGTTTCTAGGAGATATCCTATGCAATTATGAAGGGACGTGATTATTTTTCTTATGAATTTTGAATGATTTTGAATATGATTAGGATCTTATGGGAGATTTGTTCATCTTTTCCACACTTTTCCTCCCCTTTCAAGTGATTATGATGTTTTTCTAATAGATGTAGGCTGAGGTGAGAAAAATTGAGACAAACAAACAAGCGAGGAAGGCAAGTGAAGAAAAGAAGACAACTCAAGGTGAGGAGAAGCTATCCAGAGCAGAACAAATGAACTTTGATTTCAAAGGAGTATTTTTAGAGACCAACATTGCTTCATATTGGGACAATGTAGGAGATACAAACCTAGGTCATATTGACTTAGAGGAGTTCAAGAAGAGAATTACTAGCTCAAATCTCTTTGATCTTGGAAGGAAAATGGTCAGGAATGGACTAGTACAAGCTGCATGATTCCCACCATCAATCCAATACACTGGAATGATCATCAAGTGTGCTAAACGTTATAGATTTGATGAGAGAAAGATCATTGGCCCAAAAGGAATAATCATGGCCAATTTCATTGAGGAGGCCATGGATGAAGTGTTTGAGATTCCATCACACTCAAAGCTAATAGTGTTTTCACTTTGGAGGAAACTAGGAAGTTCTACATGGATAATCCAAATATGGCCTTAAAAATCATCAACACTAAATGGATAAACAAGCCAAGACAATATTTCTCAAAATTGCCCCAGTTTGTACAAAAAAGTGATTTCCATGATGAGTATGGTGATATGATCACACTTTTGAGTAGAATTATGGGACTTGAAAAGGTTTCCAAGTTCAAGGATTGGATGTTCTATGTTATTGGAGAGATTGAAAAGGGAACCAACTTTCATTGGGTGAGGCTAATAAGTGCCAACATTGAGAGATAGTTGAAAGAAGTAGAAAAGACCAGATAGTTTAAAATGACTTCATATGTTTTTGATTAAGGTAAAAACAGGATTTGAAGGGACTCGAAACCCTTTACAGACAAATTTTGAATGGATCTGGAACCCTCAAACAGAAAGTTGTCCCATTAGATGAACCAAGAAAGCACAGACAACCAAAGACAGAAAGACACCCACAAACAAAAATAAAGCTACAAGTAGAAACTTGCAGCCAGCCAAAAACCAGCCCCCAAGCAAGAACCATCAAGATTTACATTTAGAGCTACTCTTATGGGAGCGTAGCATCATATCAAAAGAGGGCTTAGAAAAATTAGCTTTCTTGCCCATTACAGTAATCCAACCCTCTTCCACTTGTGATGCCTTATCATGCCAATTTAGCAAACCATTGTCCAGAAAGTGAATACCTGTAGCCATTGTCATAGAGCTTTCTTCAGTATTCCTCCCTATAGGTGTGGCTTTATCAGAAGAGCCACTAGAATTGATAGCCTAAACACTATCACTAGAAATGGCAGCCTGAGCACCATTTAACCTCTCTTTGGGGGTTTCAACATGATCTTGGACAACATCAGCAACCCCACCATTTGTGATATCCGGAGAGGAAACCCCCAGACCCTGTAAATCTGACGTGACCACCTCAGAAAACTCCTATTTTACTCAGATTTCTTAACAACCATATAATGTTGTTGAGAGGCACCTTTCCACCATGTAGCCTTCATTTTTTTTTTCTCAAAACCACAATGTGTAGCCGCATGACCTATTTTAAAGCATCTTCTACATCTGAAAGGAATCCCTTCATAGTCCAAAGATTGAACCCAAGAGCCCTTTGAAGATTTAAGTAATATCTCAGAAGGCAACCCTTTTAAAATATCCATTTCCACCAAAATATGGGCAAAGGTGGAGTGAAAAATATCAGAGGATTCAACATTAACCAACAAAAAATCTCCAAGGGCTTCACCCACTTCCTCCAAAAGAGGATCAGCCCATAGATGGAGGGGAAGATTAGGAAGCCGAACCAAATCGGGATCTTATTAAACATTTCAGAAGAAGGGTTAAAATCAACATGCCAAGGTTTAATCATCAACAAAAATATGTCCTCCCAACTGAAAAAATGATCAGATAAGATTTTGTTTCTATCTTGAGAATTCTCAAACTTTACCACAAAAAACCCCTTAGCCATGGGAAAGATGTGATTAAAGGCTCCCACTATTCTGAAATCCAGGTATGTAGCTGAGGGAGGCTAGTCCAAAAACCTCTAAATCAATAGATCACCCCATGTGAAGAAAAGATAGAAACATTATGATCAATTTATTCAACCGTCTCATCTTTCAGATTGATGGAAATGGCATTTGTCACAGGAATAAAACCACCCAAAGGAAATCTCACGTGCCATAAATTTCATATGTTGTTTATATTCTCAAGCCATAAATTTCAAGTACAGAGGGATGATATGTAAAGGAACAATGAGTAATGGACCTAGAGAAATAAAAGTATATGAGTGCTACCTACAATTGCACCTATCCAGCAGGGTGATTCCACAATGTTGGTTTACAATTTTTAGGAGATTTTGATTTTTGCTGAAATCACATATTTTTAGAATATGTAATGATTTAAGCCTTAAAAAGTTCTATTTTAAGGATTCCAATTGAAGATGGCTTGATCGAACCACCTTACATCAAACCCCCTTTGATAGAACCCCGCTAGTATTAAACCATACCTATAAAAAACTCTCCTTTACACCTATCAAAATGCTGACTTTTGATTTACCTTTTCACGGATCAAATGAATTCATTTAAAATTTATCTTCTGTAAGTATGTAGTCCTTATTATAAGCTTCCCAAAAAGTATAATTTTAAATAAATTTAATTTTATTATTATTTTTTTTTTTAATTTCTTGTGAATGTAGGTTTTTCACTGAAAATCAAGCTCTCTATTCTGCACATGTGGAAATATACCGGATTATCAAAAAAAAATGAAAAATATGATTGCACCAAATATTAAAGTCCTTGATCCAACAAAAAAATTGAATTTCGATGTACATAAAGTTGTGTTATATGGTCCACCTATGTCTGAATTGTAATTGGTTTGACTTCGAAACTTGATTAAGGAAAAAATATTCAATAAAACATTATGAAACCAATTGGAAGCTCTAGATATTGTAGTTACAAATCTAAATTCAAAAAAATTAGAATTTTATCCTTCATGGTAAAAAAATTATGTGTTATATGGTGAACGTCACTCCTTAAAAATGGTGTTTATTGAAAAAACTAGTTTTCGAAGGAGATGGAGAAAGAAGTGCAATCTGATTCCAAAAATTTTGAAAAAAATATATTTAGAATATACAGAAAAATGTCACAAATCACTAGTTTGCATCATCTTCCAATTCCTCACGGTTTAGCTTCTATAGGTGTCTGAAAGTGAAGATTTAGTTAGAAAAAATCAGTTCAGTGTCTAGTTTGACCAAAAATTGTAAACCAGTATCGTGGGATCACCTAGCACCTCTCATTATAAGACAGTGAATGATTCCTTTTCTATGTACATTACTAGAACCTTGTAGGAGGCCTTGCATATCAGATTGTTTCCTAACTCTATAGAATTGGTGAGGAAGTATGGCTTCTAGTTTATCCAATTCCAAAATTTTTCATATATTAGGATACATGGGTGCCCTCTTAGGCCCTACAAATTGCCAAGATACCCAACCAATAAACTGGTGATATTAAAGGCTACGAGGTAACTTGTTGCCTTTGAAAAATTATTGAAAGGGATGCATAAAATAGGCATGGGAAGTGAATTCCCAGTGACTATAGATGGTTGAGAAGCTTGTCCCACCTTTATCAGTGCACAAAATTCAAAGATTGAGATGAAATTCTTTCACCTCCAAACACACATAGAAAGAAGGAATTTTGATCCATATGGGGTTGCAAAGAAGGCTGCCAATAGGTCATACAAGCACAAGCCCCACATGGAATATTACTGGGAAAACTATGGAGATGAGTTTGAGGCATTCAAGAGAAAATATTCTAGGATTTCCATTGAAATGATTAGGTTGTATAGTCTTGTGGATATCCTCCACCAAGTAGATGATGATGGGGATCAAATCCAATATCATTTCTACATGGAGATAGCCAATAAACCAGTACCTCCAATTGATTGGGATGAGGAGAAGGTGACTGAATTAGATTAGGTTATGTCTCCTTTGATAAGATATACAAATTTGTGGGAAAATCATAAGTTAATGGGATTAAAGGTTGATGGAGTAAAATTCACTTATGATTTAATGGGAGATCTAGAATCCCAATCTTTTGAAGAAGAATTAGAGCTAGAAGTTGAAGTTCATGAGGAGGAAGACTCCAATGATGTTCCATTGGTATTCAAAAAGGTGGAAGGAAAAAGGAAAACATAGGTTGCTCAGAGGAAACCTATATAGAAGAATAGAAAAGAACCAACATTGTCCACTGAGGATACCCCCAAACGAAGGCTTACAAGGGAAAGGTTGAATAAAAATATCTCTTCCTCATCAGACCCAACTCCTCCTCCTTCCCAAAAGGAATAGGCAATTCAAGAAGAGGAGATTCCTTCTACAAAGAATTTTGAAGATACACAGGCCCCTAAAGTAGAAGGAAACATGAAAGAATAATCTATTAATGGTGAAATTTCTAGTGATAAGCCCCAAGTTGTTTACCAAAGAAAAGCTTCTTTGAGGGGTGGAGTTCCATTCCCTAACTTGAAGAATATAGAGAAGATTGTAAAATAGCTAGAGGAAGTTGCAAGGAAGGAGACAAATACCATAAAAGAAACCAATGAACAAGTTCCTGAGTAGCATAAAAAGGAAGAATTGCATCAAGAGGAGGCTATTATGGAACAACTAGTTGGTGAGAAGCCTTTGGATTTGACTCCACTAGTCTAAAAAATAAATTGAGATGGAGAAAGATACATTTGAAGATGCTTCCATGAAACAATTGCATGAGGAAAATACAAGTAATGGTCAACAAAAATCTCAAGATGATTAGCAACAATAGAAGGAAATACAAAAGGATAATCAAGAAGAAGATCAAAAAAAGAATGAAGAAGATAAAGGAAAAAGCATTCCAGAGAAACATGAGGAAAAATAATAGGAATAAGACACAAATGCTGAAAATTACACTACTCTTGAATGGCTCAAGGAACATTTGAAGATTAAGCCCATTGTAGAGGTAGTTACTCCTAACTGGGATGAGTTTTTGGCTACTATGAATAAGCCCAAAGATAAGAAAAGGGAAAAAACATATTCTAAAATTGTTAGGGATGATTTTAATAATTAGGTTGTGTACATTTCCACCCCTATTGTTGATAAATAAAAGGGAGACATTTCTCTCGAGGACTATAACATAAATACATTAAACTTTGGCCCTACTTTGAAGAAGCAAGAATTCCACAAACTGAGGGAGTCAGTAGAGACCAATGTGTAGAGGCTTGAAAAGAGGTGAAAGCCAAGGAGCAGCTAAAGGCACAAGTAGAGGAGTTATAGAGCTATATTAAACATTTGGTCAATCCACTATAGATAGATGTTGGTCCCTCTACATAGCCTAAGGTGGTTTCAAAAGAAGAAATTGATGAGCTAGGTAAAATGAAATCTTCTACTTAGGTTTCTCAAAAATGGATTGTTGGATTTTTGGTAAGGGGATTCCCATGTTGGATGAAATTATACAATTATATGATAAATGCTCATCTTGTTTGGATAAAGTACAAAAAATAATTGTAGCTTGTAAGTCCACTGATGATAAGACTGTGGTGAGGTTCAAAATTATGATTGATATCCCACAAGAAGTTTTTGTGGAAGAGAAAATAATTGTTGAAGATAAAGTAAGTGAACCTCAGTCATGGCTATATTCTTTTAATTTTAAAAGAGAAGTAATGGATATAGCAATAGTTGATTGTGAGAAAATGGAAAAGGATTTATATGATATTTTTGGAAGTTATGACTGGTAAGAAAATCTCCAAAGAGCATATTAAAATTGATAAATTAAAGCAATGGTGGAAAGACAACTTCACTCATGTAGTTGATGGTGTGATTACTGAAAATCACTTGGAGGATGCAACTATGTATATCAGTTTTATGCATAGATTCTAGGAGTTGCAACATGATTACTCCAAATTAATTAAAATATTTGAAGTTGAGGTGGCAGCTACATCATATAAGCTCCAGATAATTCCTATGCCCAACTTGGAGGAGTTAAATGCTATTTTGCACAGGTTTCAAAAGTTTACAAAGAAGTTGCAAATGGGAAAAAAATGGATGGGGATGACCTGACCTAAGAATCTTTACCATACTTATTTTGTTTTTCCAAAAATCTCTAGCTTGGGGGCACCTAGAACTTTGTGCCATAACTATTTTTATATTTTAAAATATAAAGCATTTAAAATAGGTCAAGGCCGACCTGTTTTGGCTGACCTACGTAGGCTCTTAGCATGATTAAATCTTGGCCATTAATATTGGAACCCTGATTTGTAATGGAACTCTATAAGTATGAGGTTCTTCCTCATTTTAAAGTTGGATCTGGAATTGTTGTAAACATATTTTGAAGATAATAAAAGGAGAATATGTTGGCTTTTGGTGTTCTTATTCTTTGTTCATAATATTGCATGGTTCCTACTTCCAAGTTTTATTTTCATGTTGTTTATTTTCAATTCAGTTGCAAAAATGACAATGTTGAAGGTATTTGATAGATCTATGGTTCATACCATTTGTGATATGTTGATTGTATGTTACTTTGTATGGTTATTTTGAGCCCTTTTAATGCAATAGTTCAACTGTGAATGTTTATTCATATTATGCCAAATCTGGGTATGTCTTGAATGTTAACAGTCTAAAAATATTTTAAGTATCTTTTGAAGATTACATTATTTCTATGATATTGTGGGTTTAACCTTGGTTAAGTAGGAATTGATTTATGAGGGATCCATCTATCTAAAACATCAACAATTGTTGTGATTGTCTTTAGGGTTTAGATTTAAAATATATCTAAACCCTCATCTTTTGATCTTTATTTTAAAAATTTGGGCTAGTTTTGGGAAAGAAGGCATTTTAAGATTGTTATATTTGATGATAAAATCCATTTTAAAATTTTAGATCTAGAAATTACAGTTAGGGTTTGTACCAATTTTTAGGTTTCATAAAAACCCTGAATATTATAAGTCTCTGACCTTTGTTGAACCATAAATGCCCCTTATAAAACCAAAAAATCACATATAAAACTGGGTTGTCTTTGCAAAGTCAAGACTTGACATTTGAAGCCTTGGGGTGATTTTTTGAAGTTTTTTGAAGAAAGTTTCCTTTCAAGAGAGATATAGCACTTTGTGTTTTATCTGTGTTGTGCAATGCAAAAACACTCATGAATCAACAAGACCTAAACAAGCTAGCATTCTAGGAGAGAGATTTGTATTATAAAACTTGGTCCTTACTTGAGAAACAATTGAATGGGCTCAACAAATGGGATAAAATAGCCTCCTAATCAAATTATATCTTAAAAAGGAATATGATAGAATAAGGTGGTAGTTCATCATAAACTGCTTAAATGGTTAGCCTTCATTCTCAATCTTATTTTCCCACATTCAACTCCTCTATTTGGTTTTAATGCTTGTATTTGTATTAATGGATTCATAACTCAGAAAAAATCTCTTCAAAGGTCAATACGAAAAGGTTTTTGTTTTGTCCCATTTCTTTAAGTTATTACTATTAATGCTCTTAGATACTTACAAAACCATACTAAAAGTTAGATGCTAGTTCAAGGTATTTCTCTATCTAGTAATCAAGTGGCTCTTAATTCACACTTTTTGATGATAAATTACTACTTATTAAAATTATCAAACAAGAGATAAACCATGCATTGGATGTTCTAAACTTGTTTTTCTCAACAATTGGCTCTTAAATCTTTTAAAAAAACTAAATTTATATTGACATCTGGGTAAGTGCACCAGTTTGTGACACAATTTTGATGCCAAATTGCAAAAAAAAACCCGTAATAGGCCAATTGCGCTCGCCAAATTTGAAAAGCGCCACATTTGGCGAGCGCCAAATGGCTTGAATTTTTCAATGAGTGAACAAGTGTGAGTTCTCTTTCTTTTTGCAATGAATTTTGGAATGCATTTTTCTAAACTCTTTTATTTTCGCTTTCTCTTCCAAGGAAACTATATACATGAAATAAACATTTAAGTATAAGTTTACATTTACATATGGACATTTACTTTATTGTACTTTAAGTTATATTACATGTACATAGGTAGGATGTTTGAGAGTGGTTTAAGATCTCTAGGAATTATAATGCAAATTCTAATTTTTGGAAGATCTTAAAAATTTCAAACTTAGTCAAACTTTAGTAATCAATAATTTAAATTTCAGTAATCAGGAGGTCAAATTTTAGTAGTCAGCAAGTTGTATCAACTTTCTCTCTCCCCCTTGCACTCTCTCGCTCACACCCCTCTATCTCCTCCCTACATCTGCCTCCCCCCTCCCCTCTCTCTCTCTTTACCTACCTCTCCCTCCATCACTTTGTATCTAACTTATGTCTCCCTCCCTACCTGTTTCCCTCTCTACTATTTATCTCTCCTCTCCCTCCCTCTACCTGCATCTCTCTCTCACTCTTCATCCCTCTCTTCCCCTACTTTCTCTCTAACTCTCTCCTCTCTATCTCATAATTATTTCTCCCTCCCTCTCACTCCCCCCTCTATATCTCACCACTCTCTTTATCTCTCTCTCTCACACACACAAACCTCTATCTCCCTCGCTAACAATCCCTCCATCCATCCTTCCCTCTCTACTTCTCTCTATCTCTCCTCTCCCTCCCTCTCTCGACCTCACCCTCCCTCCACTTCTTTCTGTCTCTCCTCCCAATCTCTCTCACTATTGTCCCTCCGTCCCTCCCCCTCTTTCTCTCTCAATCAATCTTTTTCTCTATCTCACCATTCTCTCTCTCTCACTCACACACACACACACACCTCTATCTCCCTACCTCTCCCTCCCCTCTATACTCTTTATCTCTCCTCTCGCTTTCCCTCTCTATACATACCTCTCCCTCCATCACTCTCTCTCTCCATCCCTCTCTATCTCACTTATGCCTCCTTCCCTCTCTACTCTCTATCTCTCCTCTCCCTTCCTCTACCTACCTCTCTCTCTGTCTCTCCATCCCTCTCTTTCTCTCTCACTCTCTCCTCTCTATCTCACCATTATCTCTATCTCTACCTATCACCCCCTCCTCTCTAAATCACCATTCCCTCTCTCCCAGTTTCCCTCCTTCCCTCTCACTCCCTCCTCTCTAAATCATCATTCTCTCTCTATCCCACTTGTTGATAGTGTTTTTATGCACTTCTCAACACAGGTAATGCACAGGTGCATTACCTCTCTTGAAAGATAATCTTCCACAATTAAATTGCAGAACACTATCCCAAGGTCTCTCGAATGTCAGGTCTTGACAGTGCTTGGAATATCTCAGTTGATTTATGTGATTTGCTGGAATCACAAGGTGGACTTGCGGATGAGTTACAAAGTGGGAAAGTTGGATCAGCAAATGGAGTTTTTAAGATGGGGAAGATGTTGTGCATTTGCTGCAAGTTCAAACAATAGTGTTGAACTCCATTTTATCATTGGATTTAGCTTTATAATGTGAAATGAACCTTGCCTAAGGCTACTTATTAAAAAAAAGGAAAAAGGGCAGGGAAGAGAGAAAGTTCTTGGATTTGAAACAGCGAATGAATAGTGATCATGGAGGCTGCTACAGTAGACAAACTCCCTAAACTGGGTTTTGCTTGGCCAAGAGGATCCTACAGTTACACAAAACCAGTGCAATCTTCTAAGGACTGTAGATTTTCAATTTGCATACACACATCATGAACATGCAAATGAACGAAGTTGCAGCAATCAAATAAAGAAGCCCAGGCTAACTTTGCACAGCAACTTGTCATCAACAAGTGCCAAAATTATGAGCTGAAAATTCATGAAATACTGTAACAATAATCACCATTACCACTTCCATTCAAGAAAATACAACTAAAACTAACTTAGAAGGTAGAACCATGCACACATAATGAGAAAACTCAAAAGTAACACCCATAGATCATGTAATGCTGCTTTCTATTGTTGCAGGATGTTTTTACAAGAAACTCTCCAACCCTTTAGAAATGAGGGGGAGACTCCTATTTATAGTTTTCCAAAGCCCAAATGAATGGCTAGGACTGATTTGCATTGTGTGGCTCAGATTCAATTGCATTAGGGCTTCACCAACCCCACAATATTCAGCAATTTAAAATACATCTTTGTCTTTTTCCTATTTTGTCTTGTAGTGGCCAGTCACTGTAGCAATTTTGTCTTCTAGCTGATTTCCCTTTTACTGTAGCTGAAATTGACTGAAATCTACTTTCTTCCCAATGGAATTTTAGCATTCCTCATTAGATCAAATGGTTTTGTCGACGAACCCCTGGTAGGCTTCTTGAAACCGGAAATGAGAGGTCAAAATGTTGTTCTAGAAATATTGTTTTGAAAACGGCTGACGGAGCATGGAACTTCGGATGGTATCTCCCAGCTACAAATTTGAAATTTGAAAGGCTAGGGGAGAATAAGATCCAATTTTACCATCTGGTTCGAAGTCCGTTTTCAAATCGGAGGAGCGCTTAGACATTCTAGAGATGTGAGCCCAGAATGTCATTCTAGAAATGTTATTTTGAAAACGGTTGACGGAGCATGGAATTTCGGATGGTATCTCCCGGCTGCAAATTTAAAATTTGAAAGGTCAAGGGAGGATAAGATTCAATTTTACCATCTGGGTCGAAATCCATTTTCAAATCGGAGGAGCACTTGGATATTCCAGAGATGTGAGGCCGGAATGCCATTTTGGAAATGTTGTTTCGAAAACAGCTGACGGAGCATGGAACTCTAGATGGTATCTCCCAGCTGCAAATTTGAAATTTGAAAGGTCAATGGAGGGTAAGATCTAATTTTAGCATCTGGGTCGAAGTCCATTTTGAAATCGGAGGAGCGCTTGGACGTTTCGAAGATGTGAGCCCTAAATACTATTCTGGAAATGTTGTTTTGAAAATGGATGACAGAGAATGGAACTTTGGATGGTATCTCCTAGCTATAAATTTGAAATTTGAAAGGCTAGGGGAGGATAAGATCCAATTTTACCATCTGGGTCGAAGTCCATTTTCAAATTGGAGGTGCGCTTGGATGTTCTGGAGACGTGAGCCCGGAATGTTGTTCTGAAAATGTTGTTTTGAAAATGGTTGACAAAGCATGGAACTTCGGATGGTATCTCCCAGGTACAAATTTAAAATTTGAAAGATCAAGGGAGGATAAGATCCAATTTTACCATCTGGGTCGAAGTCCGTTTTCAAATCAGAGGAGCGCTTGGATGTTTCAGGGACGTGAACCCGGAATGTTGTTTTGGAAATGTTGTTTTGAAAATGGCTGATAGAGCATGGAACTCCGGATGGTATCTCCTAGCTGCAAATTTAAAATTTCAAAGTTCAAGGGAGGATAAGATCTAATTTTTCCATCTAGGTTGAAGTTCGTTTTCAAATCAAAGGTGCGCTTGGATGTTCCGGAGATGTGAGCCCGGAATGTCGTTCTGGAAATGTTGTTTTGAAAATGACTGACAGAGCATGGAACTCCGGATGGTATCTCTCAGCTACAAATTTGAAATTTGAAAGGTTAGGGGAGAATAAGATCTAATTTTACCATCTGGGTTGAAGTCCGTTTTCAAATCGAAGGTGCTTTTGGACGTTACGAAGATGTGAGCCCGGAATGCCATTTTGGAAATGTTGTTTTGAAAATGGCTGACAGAGCATGGAACTTCGGATAGTATATCCCGATTGAAAATTTGAAATTTAAAAGGTCAAGGGAGGATAAGATCTAATTTTTCCATCTGGGTCGAAGTCCATTTTCAAATCAGAGGTGCGCTTGGACGTTCCGGAGACATGAGCCCGGAATGTTGTTCTGGAAATGCTCTTTTGAAAATGGTTGACAGAGCATGGAACTCCAGATGGTATCTCCCAAGTGAAAATTTGAAATTTGAAAGGTTAGGGGAGGATAAGATCTAATTTTTCCATCTAGGTTGAAGTCCGTTTTAAAATCAGAGGTGCGCTTGGACATTCTGGAGACGTGAGCCCAGAATGCCGTTCTGGAAATGTTGTTTTGAAAACGGCCGACAGAGCATGGAGCTCCATATGGTATCTCCCAGCTAAAAATTTGAAATTTGAAAGGTGAAGGAAGGAAAAGATCTAATTTTTCCATCTGGGTCGAAGTCCGTTTTTAAATCGGAGGTGTGCTTGGATGTTCCGGAGACGTGAGGCCAGAATGTCGTTCTGGAAATACTATTTTGAAAACGGTTGATAGAGCATGGAACTTTGGATGGTATCTCCTAGCTGAAAATTTGAAATTTGACAACTCAAGGGAGAATAAGATCTAATTTTTCCATCTGGGTTGAAGTCCATTTTCAAATCGAAGGTGCGTTTGAATGTTTCGGAGACGTGAGCCCAGAATGCCATTCTGAAAATGTTGTTTTGAAAATGGCTAACGGAGCATGGAACTCCGGATGGTATCTCCCAACTGCAAATTTGAAATTTGAAAGGTCAAGTGAGGATAAAATCCAATTTTAGCATCTGGATCGAAGTCCATCTTCAAATTGCAGGAGCGCTTGGACGTTCCGGAGACGTGAGCCCGGAATACTCTTTTGGAAATGTTGTTTTGAAAACGGTTGACAGAGCATGGAACTCCAGATGGTATCTCTCGGCTGCAAATTTTAAATTTGAAAGGTCAGGGGAGGATAAGATCCAATTTTAGCATTTGGGTCGAAGTCCATTTTCAAATCAGAGGAGCGCTTGGACGTTCCGGAGATCTGAGCCCGGAATTCTATTCTGGAAATGTTGTTTTGAAAACGGCTGATAGAGCATGGAACTACGGATGGTATCTCCCAGCTGAAAATTTGAAATTTGAAAGCTCAAGGGAGAATACGATCTAATTTTACCATCTGGGTCGAAGTCCGTTTTCAAATCAAAGGTGCGTTTGGATGTTTCGGAGATGTGAGCCCGGAATGTCATTCTAAAAATGTTGTTGCAGGAATGTTGCTGTAGAAATGTTGTTTTGAAATTTTCAAAACTTCCTAAAACTTAATGAAACCTTTTCAGTTTAGTTAAGCACCACAAAAACATCCAAAATCCACAGGAAACCTATCCCCAAAGTCAAAAAATAAAAGAAAAAGTGAATCAAGCGAGCGGGGGGGCGAAGCCCGAAAAACCCAAGACTTAGCAATTTTTTATTTTATGGGCAAAATATGGTCAGCCAAAAATGAGACTTTGAAGGGCACATTGACCAAATAGGACACCAAAAAAGGGACATGCAAAATGAGACGGGAGCAAAGAAGGCCACCGGGAGCGAAAAAACAGGGTCCCTACCTACGGCGGGGCGTGTGTGCAAAATATGCACAACAAATGGCGACTCGCTGGGGGAAATGCTCTAGAGCATTTCGATGACAAGCTGGAATCACGAACCTAGAATCTCTGGTTCTGACCTTCATGTTAGGGAAAACAAGTCAAACACTCAACCAAAGGATCAAAACCACTAGTTAACCCAACCTTCAATATACTGAAAATCCAAGTGTGTGCAATTGTGTTAATTCCCATCCTTCAGTTGCTGCAAGAACCCAAGCTCCATCAAGTTAAGCTACAAAGTTTATTCTAACTCCAAAAGCATCTGGGACATTGTCTCACTACCAGTTAGGTGTCCATAGCCCCGATGAGGTTGTCACTGTGATTCTTTCGAACATTGCTCTACTGTCAGCCGGGCGTCCATAGCCCTGGTAGAGTTGCTCGTATACCCCTGAAAAGCTGAATTTCTCTTCTTTTGATTTTCAATAATTTTCTTTCTTTCTTTTGTTTCTTTTCTCTTTTCAGTTATTTTATTCAACCTGCAAGCAATGAAGCTCGCGCTCAGGGCTGAGAATCACAGTGACGCTGGAGCAGAATTTTAGATTTTTCACTTAACTAGACTTCACAAAAGACCTACAGTGACCATCAGATTCTTAAAATTTGTGAGAGATTTAAGATTCCAGAATACTTTAGAATCAAACCAACCAATGACTTATCCACTTTGAATCAAACATCTACATCGCTTGATACTGTTAGAGTAATTGGACATTTACTTTATTAATTAAACAATATTTGTTTAGTTACGTAAAGTTTCCTTTTAACTCTTTTTCACTTAAGCTAACATTAGGTACATAATAATTAATTACTTTATTAATTATTATTGTCCAAGCCTAGGGTTTTCCTTTTTTAGGGTTTTCATCTATATATGGTTGAAAACTATCTTTTGTATCATTATTCATTTTACATTTTCAGGTGAATACATTGCTCCACATTCTTGAGCATTTCTTTTGTTGCTTCTCTTTGTTTCTCCTTGTAACAGGTTATTTGCTTGCAAAGATCTTTTGGACTTCTGTGGTGTTGTATCTTCTCAACTCCAACATGGTATCAGAGCTTCAGATTTGCAGCTGCTTGTTCTTGTTTTGAGATTTTGCATTGGAAGCAAATCTAGGGTTCTAAAGTTTTTTTGGGGTGGATTCAGCATACTCCATTTTTTGGGTTCACTTTGGGCTCAAATGGACAGTGCCATTGGATTTGTAGCACCCAAAAACCCCTAAATCGACTGTCAAATCGTCGATTTTGGTTACAGTCAATTTGGAAGGCAAAATTTTTTTGCCCTAGGCCGTACGGAGCAAAAATCGCACAAAAAAAGGCAAAAATCGGAAAAAAAATTAAAAAAAATCATTTTTTTGGTTTATTTTGCGCAGGCCAGTGTTAAACCACCACACCACCAGAGCGCCGCTGGCCACCGCCACCGGTGGCTACCACCGGCCACGGCCAAGTGGCCACCGCCACCCCTGCGGCCCGCCACCCGTCTGCTCTGCCACCAGGGCAGCCACCATGCGGGCCGCCGAATTTTAAGCCCTTGAGGGCTAATTTTTTCTCTCCAACCCCCTATTATGTCATTTTTGGTCAAATGGGCATAACTTGGGCATCCTAGCTCCGTTTTTCGAACAGGAAGATGCATTGGAAAGCTGAGAATGGCACCAATCTGATGGTATAGAAATATTTTTAATTTTTTTACCAGTCTAGATATTTTTTACCAGTCAAAGTGAGGTCTTCTTTCTTCACTTCCGGGGTCATAGAAGATGCAAACGGACTCCGTTTTTCAAACTTGAATAGGCGTTGGAAAGCTCTCAACATGCTCTATTCAGTGATGTGATCTATTTTATCAGAATTTTCACTAGGTACATGAGAATTTGTCTTGAAGTATTTTTTGCTTATGCATTGCTTCCTTCTTCTCAGTTTGTACTAGGGTTTGGGTTTATCTTTTGTGGGGGGTGTTTTTTCTCTTGCTTTCTGTCATTTATCTCAGAAAACCAGAACACCAAAACTCTCAAAAATACAAACCCTTCTGCATCTTCTGTCTATTCTGAAAGATCACATAATAATAAAAAACACAAGCAGGTACAGGTGCAGGGTTTCATGGCAGACTCTTCAGTTGAGCTACTCACATCACATAACTATCACACTTGGAAGTCTCGTATGATGAGGCTACTCAGGTCACTGAGGGTTATGGTCTTGTTTAGATGAGGTTCAGCCTCAGTTGCAGCATCCTTTTGAGATTATGCAGCACAGGAACAAGATGGATGAGGCTATGGGTTTGTTATGCATGCATGTTTCAGACAGTCTTTTGTTTCACCTTGATGCTTTGCTCACTCCTCGAGCCATGTGGCTGAAGTTTGAGACACTTTTTGGGGTCATTAATGAGTTTTGCACATTACAAATTGAGGCAGAGCTGACTTAATTGTTACCTGATTCATTTCCCACTATTGAAGATTTTTTGAACCAGTTCAAAACTATCCGTACTATTTTACAGGGTTGTGGGAAGAACAAGACAGACACAGAGTGCATTTCCTTGATTCTTTCGAAGCTTCGTGGTCCATTTCAGATATTTGCTTCCTCCTTCTACTCCACCATGGATGGTTTGGGTGCTAGTGTTACCATGCCTTCCTTTGATTTATTTTGTGAGCGATTGTCTCAGGAACAGTCTCACCTTTCTCAGATGGATATGCTCTCAGGTTCAAAGAGCAAAGCATTGGTTGCTCAGTCACCGAAGGGGAAACAGAAGCAGAAACCGAGGCCCAAGAAAGATTTTGTAGGTAGTGAGCATTCCTCCAAACTGCCTCCTGAGTCTGATTCTAAACCACCATTTAATCCAAAACATGGGAAATCTTCGAAGTTTGGTGAGTCTTCCTCCAAGACTAAGGAGAAATCAGGAGACACTTGCAGTTTCTGTGGCAAGCAAGGTCATTTAGTTTCTAGGTGTTGGAAACGATTAAAGGCTTTAGAGGAGGCCATACAGTAGCAACACATCTCCTCACCTCAGTCTTCTTCTTCCACCACAGGGAAGGGTCATGCTCTCACTGCACACGCATCAACCAATGGGTCCACTTGGATTTTAGACTCTGGTGCTTCTCACCATATGACTCACACTCAGTAGTTAGTCACTTCTCTTGCCTCTTGTGGTACTTCACAGATTGCAGTGGGTGACTCTTCACAGCTTTCCGTCTTGGGTTCAGGTTCTATCTCTTTGGATGGAGGCACTCTACAGGATGTTTTGATTGTTCCTAACATTTCGACGAACCTCTTGTCCATTTATCAGATTTGCCACACTGGCTCTATTAAAACATTTGAGTTCTCACCACATGATGTGGTTATTCGGGACCTCCATGATTCTGATTTGGTTGTGGCTACTGGTAGTGTTGATACTGCATCTCGTCTTTATAGATTTGATGGATTTGCGCCTTCTGAGGGTACAGGTTCATCTCTTATAGGACATGTAGATTTAGTGAGTCAACTTTGGCATCAGCGTTTGGGCCATGTCAATTACAGATATCTTCAGCAGATGAGTACACAGTCACTTGTTCTTGGTCTTCCACGGATTTCCTGCACTGACGGTGTTTGTCATGGTTGTGTGCTTGGCAAGCATCACAGGAATCCCTTTCCGAAGGGAAGTACCACTCGTGCTTTGGCACCCTTGGAATTGATTCATAGTATGTCATTTCCCACTCCTTCTTTTTCAGGGGCCAAGTATGTACTCACATTCATTGATGACTTCTCCAGACGCACATGGTTGTACTTTCTTAAGTACAAGTCTGATGTCTTTGATTCATTTCGTGTCTTCAAGACATTTCTAGAGAAGCAGTCTGGTCTTTCTATCCGGCAGATACATACAGATAATGGGGGGGAGTATGTAAATCAGGCCTTCAGAGATTTTTGCACTGAGCATGGTTTGCAGCATCAGTTTTTTGTTCCCTACACCCCTCAGCAGAATGGTATCGCTGAGCGAAAGAATAGATCTTTACGGGAGATGGCTAATTGTATGATTCAGTCCAGGTCCATGGATTCGTCCTTTTGGGTTGAGGCAGTCAATTGTGCCAACTATATTCAAAATTGGATGCCTCACAAGGCGATTCGACATATGACTCTTGATATTTCATCATTTCGAGTATTTGGTAGTGAGGCATGGGCTTTTATTCCTGATACTCAGAGGAGAGCTATGGAGCAGAAGAGTTGACCCCTCATATTTGTCGGCTACTGTGAGGATGTTAAGGCATACAGGTTATTTGATCCTGATTCTAGAGAGGTCTTGTTTCGACGGGATGTTCAGTTTGATGAGCGCCTTCCTCCAGTTGATACCCTGTCTCCAGTGTCCACTTCACTACCTACTCCACCCACTACAGCTCTTCAAGATTATTTTGAGGATTCTGATGAGGATATTGATGATCCCCCATCTCCACCTCCACTTGTTCCACCTCAGAGGCCCAAATGGGCTCGCT
>CM021101.1:684933338-684961506 GCA_007115665.2 Sequoiadendron giganteum | reverse complement strand
CCTCTACCCTATACCCTAAACCATCAATCCTATACCCTCAATTCTCAACCCTCTATCCTATACATTAGATAATCAACCCTCATATATCTCTATCCCTCTCTCCTCTTCTCTCCTTCTCTCTATCTCACTTCTCCCTCCATCTCTCCCTCCATCTCTCCCTCCATCCTTCCATCCCTCTCTACCCTAATCCCTCAACCCTATACCCTCAACCCTTAAACCCTTAAACACTTAACCCTCACCCAGATACCCTCTACCATCAAACCTATCCCTCAACCCTTAAACCAATAAACCCAAGTAAACTCTATACCCTAATCCCCCAACCCTCAACCCTTAATCCCTTGACCCTTAAACCCTCTACCCTCTACCCTCTACCCTCTACCCTCTACCATCTACCCTCAACCCTCAACTCTTAAATCCTTTACCCTCTACCCTCTACCTTGTAAATTAAACCCTCAACCATCAATTATCAACCCTTGACCCTTAATACCTCAACCCTAGGTAGGTAGGGGAACATAGGTGAGATACAGAGTGATGAAGGGAGAGGTAGGTAAAAAAAGGGATAGGGGAGATAAATATAGGTAGAGAGGGTAGGAGATGTAGAGAGAGGAGAGATAGAGATAATTAGAGAGGGGAGGGAGGGACAAGTAGGGAGGAGATAGAGGTGTGTGTGTGTGTAAGAGAGAGAGAGAGAGAGAGAGAGGAGACACGATTGAGATATAGAGTGATGGAGGGAGAAGTGGGTAAAGAGAGGGAGAGGGGAGATAAAGATAAATATAGAGGGAAGGAGATGTAGAGAGAGATGATAGATAGAGAGAAGTGGAGAGTGGAGGGATGGTGGGAGAGGAAAGGAGGAGATAGAGGTGAGTGTGTGTGAGAGGGAGAGAGAGTGAGAGGAGAGAAAATGAGGGAATAGAGGAAGGGGGAGAGAGAGTGAGAGGAGAGAAAATGAGGGAATAGAGGAAGGGGGAGAGAGAGAAATAGATTAGAGAGGGAAGGGGGGAGAGATATAGAGTAGAGAGGGAAGGAGAGAGTAAGAGAGAAAGATGGGTGAGGGAGAGAGTGGTAGGTAGTGGAATGAGAGGTAGGTAGAGAGGGATGGATAGGAGGGAGAGAGGGAAAGAGGGAGAGTGAGATGGAGAGAGTAGAGAGGTAAGGAGAGAATGAGAAATAGAGATAAAGAGAGAGAGGGAGGTTGGAGGGAGGGAGAGGTAGAAACGGATAAGTGAGACATGGAGAGGTAGAAAGGGATAAGTGAGACATAGAGAGGGAATGAGGGAAAGTGGGGTTGTGCATATTTTGCACACACGCCCCGCCATAGGTAGGGACCCTCTTTTTTCGCTCCTAGTGGGATTCTTTGCTCTCGTATCATTTTGCATGCCCCTTTTTTGGTGTCCTATTTGGTCAACGTGCCCTTCAAAGTCTCATTTTTGGCTGACCATATTTTGCCCCTAAAATAAAAAATTGCTAAGTTTTGGGTTTTTCGGGCTTTGCCCCCCTGCTCACTTGATTCACTTTTTCCTTTATTTTGTAACTTTGGGGATAGGTTTCCTATGGATTTTGGATGTTTTTGTGGTGCCTAAGTGAATTGAATGGGTTTCATTAAGTTTCAGGAAGTTTTGAAAATTCCTGCAACAACATTTCTGCAACAGCATTCCTGCAACAGCATTTCCAAAACGGCATTCCGGGCTCACGTCTCTGGAACGTCCAAACGCACCTCTGATTTGGAAATGGAATTTGACCCAGATTAAAAAATTAGATCTTATTCTCCCATGAGCTTTCAAATTTCAAATTTTCAGCCGGGAGATACCATTCGGAGTTCCATGCTCTATCAGCCGTTTTCAAAACAACATTTCCAGAACAGTATTCTGGGCTCACATCTCCGGAACATCCAAGCGCTCCTTCGATTTGAAAATGGACTTCGACCCAGATGGTAAAATTGGATCTTATCCTCCCTTGACCTTTCAAATTTAAAATTTTCATCCGGGAGATACCATTCGGAGTTCTATGCTCTGTCAGCCGTTTTCAAAACAACATTTCTAGAACAGTATTTCGGGATCACGTCTTTGGAATGGTCAAGCGCTCTTCCGATTTGAAAATGGAATTCGACCCAGATGCTAAAATTGGATCTTATCCTCCCTTGAATTTTCAAATTTCAAATTTGCAGCAGGGAGATACCATCCGGAGTTCCATGCTTCGTCAACCATTTTCAAAACAACATTTCCAGAACGACATTCTGGGCTCACGTCTCCGGAACATCCAAACGCACCTCCGATTTGAAAACGGACTTTGACCCAGATGATAAAATTAGATCTTATTCTCTAATGAGCTTTGAAATTTCAAATTTGCAGCTGGGAGATACCATCCGGAGTTCCATGCTCTATCAGCCGTTTTCAAAACAACATTTCCAGAACAGTATTCGGGGCTCACATCTCTGGAACATCCAAGCGCTCCTCCAATTTGAAAATGGACTTCGACCTAGATGATAAAATTGGATCTTATCCTCCCTTGATCTTTCAAATTTAAAATTTTCAGCCGAGAGATACCATCTGGAGTTCCATGCTCTGTCAGCCATTTTCAAAACAACATTTCCAGAACAGTATTCCAGGATCACATCTCCGGAACGGTCAAGCACTCTTCCGATTTGAAAATGGACTTCAACCCAGATGCTAAAATTGGATCTTATCCTCCCTTGACTTTTCAAATTTTAAATTTGTAGCTGGGAAATACCATCCGGAGTTCCATGCTCCGTCAGCAATTTTCAAAACAACATTTCCAGAACGACATTCCGGGCTCACGTCTCCGGAACGTCCAAACGCACCTCCGATTTGAAAACGAACTTCGACCTAGATGGAAAAATTAGATCTTATTCTCCCCTGAGCTTTCAAATTTCAAATTTCTAGCTGGGAGATACCATCCGGAGTTCCATGCTCTATCAACCATTTTCAAAATAGCATTTCCAAAATGACATTTTGGCCTCATGTTTCCGGAACATCCAAGCGCACCTTTGATTTAAAAACAGACTTCGACCGAGATGGAAAAATTAGATCTTATCCTCCCTTGACCTTTCAAATTTCAAATTTGTAGCTGTGATATACCATACAAAGTTCCATGCTCTGTCAGCCGTTTTCAAAACAACATTTTCAGAATGGCATTCCGGGCTCACTAATCCGGAACATCCAAGCATACCTTTGATTTGAAAACGGACTTCGACCCAGATGGAAAAAATAGATCTTATCCTCCCTTAACCTTTCAAATTACAAATTTTCACTCAGGAGATACCATCCAGAGTTCCATGCTCTGTCAGCCATTTTCAAAACAACATTTCTAGAACAACATTCCAGGCTCACGTCTCCGGAACGTCCAAGCACACCTCTGATTTGAAAATGAACTTTGAATTAGATGGAAAAATTAGATCTTATCCTCCCCTAACCTTTCAAATTTCAAATTTTCACCTGGGAGATACCATCCAGAGTTCCATGCTTTGTCAGCCGTTTTCAAAATAGTATTTCCAAAACATCATTCCGGGCTCACATCTCCAGAACATCCAAGCGCACGTTCGATTTGAAAACGGACTTTGACCCAGATGGTAAAATTTGATCTTATTCTCCTCTGACCTTTCAAATTTCAAATTTACAGCTGAGAGATACCATCCAGAATTCCATGCTTTGTCAGCCGTTATCAAAACAACATTTCCTGAATGACATTCCAGGCTCATGTCTCCGGAACATCCAAGCGCACCTCCGATTTGAAAACGGACTTCGACCCAAATGGAAAAATTAGATCTTATCCTCCCCTAAACTTTCAAATTTCAAATTTGCAGTTGGGAGATACCATCCAGAGTTCCATGCTCTATCAACCGTTTTCAAAACAACATTTCCAAAGCAGCATTCGGGGCTCACGTCTCCGAAACATCCAAGCGCTCCTTTGATTTGAAAATGGACTTCGACCCAGATGCTAAAATTGGATCTTATCCTCCCTTAACCTTTCAAATTTAAAATTTGTAGCTGAGAGATACCATCCGGAGTTCCGTGCTCTGTCAACCGTTTTCGAAACAACATTTCCAAAACAGTATTCCGGGCTCACGTCTCTAGAACATCTAAGCGCTCCTGAAATTTGAAAATGGACTTCGACCTAGATGCTAAAATTAGATTTTATCCTCCCTTGACCTTTCGAATTTCAAATTTTTAGCTGGGAGATACCATCCGGAGTTCCATGCTCCATAAGCCATTTTTAAAACAACATTTCCAAAACGACATTCCGGGCTCACATCTCCGGAACATCCAAACGCACATCGGATTTGAAAACGGACTTCAACCCAGATGGAAAAATTAGATCTTATTCTCCCTTGAGTTGTCAAATTTCAAATTTCCAGCTGGGAGATACCATCCAGAGTTCCATGCTTTGTTAGCCATTTTCAAAATAGTATTTCCAAAATGGCATTCTGGCCTCACGTCTCCGGAACATCCAAGCGCACCTCTGATTTAAAAACGGACTTCGACCCAAATGGAAAAATTAGATCTTTTCCTCCCTTGACCTTTCAAATTTCAAATTTTCATCTAGAAGATACCATCCGGAGTTCCATGCTCTATCAGCCGTTTTCAAAACAACATTTCCAAAACAACATTCCAGGCTCACGTCTCCGGAACATGTAAGCGCTCCTCCGATTTGAAAACGGACTTCGACCCAGATGGTAAAATTGGACCTTATCCTCCCTTAACCTTTCAAATTTCAAATTTGTAGCTAGGAGATACCATCCAGAGTTCCATGCTCCATCAGCCATTTTCAAAACAACATTTCCAGAATAGCATTTCGGCCTCTCATTTCTGGTTTCAAGAAGCCTACTAGGGGTCCGTCGACAGAACCATTTGATCCAATGAGGAAAGCTAAAATTCCATTGGGAAGAAGGTAGCTTTCAGTCAATTTTAGCTACAGTAAAAGGGAAATCAGCTAGAAGACAAAACTGCTACAATGACTGGCCACTACAAGACAATATAGGAAAAAGACAAAGATGTATTTTAAATTCCTGAATATTGTGGGGTAGCTGAAGCCCTAATGTAATTGAATCTGAGCCACACAATGTAAATCAGTCCTAGCCATTCATTTGGTCTTTGGAAAACTATAAGTAGGGGTCTCCCCCTCATTTCTAAAGGGTTGGAGAGCTGTTGTAAAAACATCCTGCAGCAATAGAAAGCAACATTGCATGATCTATGGGTGTTACTTTTGAGTTTTCTCATTATGTGTGCATGGTTCTACTTTCCAAGTTAGTTTTAGTTGTAGTTTCTTGAAAGGAAGTGGTAATGGTGATTTTTGCTACAGTATTTGATGAATTTTTAGCCCATACTTTTGGCACTTGTTGATGGCAAGCTACTGTGCAAAGTTAGCCTGGGCTTCTTTATTTGATTGTTGCAACTTAGTTCATTTTCATGTTCATGATGTGTGTATGCAAATTGAAAATCTGCAGTCCTTAGAAGATTGCACTGGTTTTGTGTAATTGTAGGATCCTCTTGGCCAAGCAAAACCCAGTTTAGGGAGTTTGTCTACTGTAGCAGCCTCTATGATCACTGTTCATTCGTAGTTTCAGATCTAGAAACTTTCTCTCTTCCCTGCCCTTTTTCTTTTTTTTTAATAAGTAGCCTTAGGCAAGGTTCATTGCACATTATAAAGCTAAATCCAATGATAAAATGGAGTTCAACACTGCTGTTTGAACTTGCAGCAAATGCACAACATCTTCCCCATCTTAAAAACTCTATTTGCTGATCCAACTTTCCCACTTTGTAACTCATCCGTAAGTCCACCTTGTGATTCTAGCAAATCACATAAATCAATTGAGATATTCCAAGCACTGTCAAAACCTGACATCTGAGAGACCTTGGGATAGTGTTATGCAATTTGATTGTGGAAGATTATCTTTCAAGAGAGGTAATGCACATGCGCATTACCTGTGTTGAGAAGTGCATAAAAACACCATCAACAAAACTAGCGCTAGAAGGAGGGCATGACATGTTGAGGCTACAAAGTTGAATGTTGGATGTTGAAAAAAGCACTTTCAAGAAGAAATCAGAGATAAGGAGATCTTTTTTAATGCTGATGCATAAAATCAAAAAATTATGAAGGCAAAAGAGGTTGAGTCAAAATGGAGCAACATGTACAAATCAAGATCACTCAGCTACATGCAGATTTAAATAGGAGATTGTAGAGACCATTGCAGCAATTTGCATTGGTAGATAAGTGTAGGATCCATTGCACTTGTAGGCACAATGAATTGGAGTGTCTAACCTTCTTGAGCAGAATTGAAAGAGTCTTGCAAGGAGAGATTCTTTTTTGGGAAATCTATCAGCCTTTAGCCCTTGCAGACTCGGAGGAGGAATTGACAACCATGGCAACCAAGACATTTGAAGAGCTGATCCAAGAATGTTTGGCTAGCAAAGATGGACCAAGATTGGAGGAAGCACTAATGTCAAGCTAGTGCAGATTTCACAATGCACCACATTGCGAATTTACTTGTTCTTCGTGTGCAAGCGTCATCACCCAAGTTAAAGGCAATTTGAACAAGTTGGAGCAGCAAACTGTTAAGGAGAATGAGTCATCCCATATGGTAGAAAATCTATCAGCATCTAGAGGACAACACCTTCAAGATAAACCAGAAAATCTGCTACAAATTAATGCTGGGACAGCAAACACTGAAGCTGAAAATCAAGAGGAAGAAGCTGATTTCCTTGGGACAGCAGAAAGCTTTGGTGAAGGTTTACTAGGAATGGAGTTGAAAAGCCTCTCCTTCATCAGTAAAGGGAAGTTCTCCACTCAGCAAGAGGAGCCATTGGAAGTTGAGGATGAGTCAATCAAGTTTGTAGCAGTGTATGATGGGGCAACCAATGAAGATGTTGAAAATCAACAAGAGGAAGAGGTTGACAGCCTTGGGACAACAAAAAATGATGATAAAGGTATAACTAAAATTAGATTGGAAGACCTCTCCTTCGTTAATGATAGTGACCAAGCACCTAAAAATGTAGACTTGGAGGAGTGGGAACAACTATAGGTTGCGGCTGTTCACTACCAGATTTTCATTTCAAACGACGATGAGAACCCAATCATGGCTAGATATAATGAGCTAGTGTCAATGCTAGCAAAGGATTGGTCTGAGCTAAAATACCAAGTGGATTTGGAGGTATTGCTGCTACCAAATTGGTACAGGTTCCATGATTCATCCCACTTTGAGTTCACGTGCGTACTGTGCCAAGAAGCCATGAAGCAAGTCAAAGAACAATCGAGGAAATCGAGTACACCACATCCTCTACTTGTTGCCCATATGGGGCGTGAAGATCAAGAGCCCGAGCCAAGTAATGACTTAGCTGAAGGAAGTCCTCAAGAGGATGTTGGGATAGCAATGGAAGTAGGCTAACAATACAGTCTCGAGCTTCCGAGTGATGAATTAGATCAAACAAGAAGGCTGTCCACCAGTCATCAAGAATTTCTCCCTCTTCAAGAGAATTTGTACACCATGGATGATAGGCTTTATGGTGAGTCTTTGGGGGAAAATCACATAGTAAATTTTGGCCCCCTTGATGAGGTACCATCAATTGATGACTTTTTTCCATTGGGAGCTATACTGCGGAGGTATGCTCATGCCGAGGAAGAGCACATCCCAGAAGACGATAGCGATGAAGACATACTCCTTGAACCTCTGAACGGTGATGCACTAGATTTTTCACATTGGGAGAGGGGTTCCTTCTCCATTTACAGTGATAGTGAACAAGGGGAAATGAGTGAACATCATGATGAGATGCATGAACAAGAAAGAGAAGAAGACAAAGGCGGGAGTGCTGAGATAGCTGCCAACAGAGATGAAGCACCTGGTCGGCTACAAGATGCAACTTGGAGTCCTTCCACCATGATCGTTGCTAATCCTCCTTCATATTTAGATGGCTGCAATAGGACAAATTCATACATGTCATCATCCCATGACACTGAGCATCATGAAGATAAGGTCAACACTTGGGAAAGGAGATGGGACAACGTGCTGCCTTTTTGAGACAATAATCAATTGGATCCCAAGTTTGTGAATGATCAATGTGGAGAAGTACTTCATTTTGAAGAACTTTCAGTGGAGCCTATGGATCCCACACGTAGATCAAAAGAGGTGTTTGCTGCCCTATTCTCCTAGCCTTGTGCAAGCTTAATGTCCGAAGTGCTGCACCCTCCACCATGCCCGCTTGAGGTTGCTGATGCAAAGATTGACGATGCAGTGCTTGCTCTTGATTGTCAAATGCTACTACCTGCATGTGATGAAATCCCGGTTCTATCATTCCTTGCTCCTATTAATTTTCATAGCTGCACTTATCATTTTGATTATGGGAATGAGGAAAAATGGACGTGTTTATGGATTAATCACGGGTTTAATGAGCCTCCTCAATTGCTGATTCTTCATGATGTTGGGGCAGAATTTGAATGTTGCCATGTTGAAATTATTTTCTTTGAACATAAGGATAAATCTGCATGGTTGAGAACTATAACGACTGCCTGTTTGCTTGTACATGCATTGCGAAATCCGCTGGGCATGAGTGTCAACTCACCTTACCCGAACATAGTTCTTTGTAAATATCTTTGTACATAACTCGTTTTGAGTAGTGTAGGTTTCCTGTAAATACTTTTATTTTCCTGCTTTGTTAGGTTTGTTTGTTTGTTGTAGGTTTCTTGCTTTAGAGTAGTTTCTTTGTTGTTTTATTTTGTTGTCTCGCTTTGGTTAGTTTTGGCATTTTCCTTTTATTTTCTTTTGTTTGCTCTCGCTTTGCTACTGCTTTGCTCAGGGTCCCTCTAATTTTCACCGGGGACATCTGTGCGCACAACAACCATTCTTATTGCCTGGGGCTGTTCTATGTATTTCTTTGTCAAACTCTAATCAAGTTTTCAGAGTGGATGGTGTGGATCTTCTATTAGTATCTGTTGGAGTTGAGAAGATACAACACCACAGAAGTCCAAAAGATCTTTGCAAGCAAATAACCTGTTACAAGGAGAAACAAAGAGAAGCAACAAAAGAAATGCTCAAGAATGTGGAGCAATGTATTCACCTGAAAATGTAAAATGAATAATGATACAAAAGATAGTTTTCAACTACATATAGATGAAAACCCTAAAAAGGAAAACCCTAGGCTTGCACAATAATAATTAATAAAGTAATTAATTATTATGTACCTAATGTTAGCTTAAGTGAAAAAGAGTTAAAAGGAAACTTTACGTAATTAAACAAATATTGTTTAATTAATAAAGTAAATGTCCAATTACTCTAACACCCCCCCTTAAGATAGACATAGGGAGAAGCTAAAACCTAGAAGAAGCTACTGAAAGCAAAAGCAATGGGTCCCGGCAACAAGGCCAGATCAGGTACCCAAGTACAATGAAATCTCTATGAAACGGAGAAAAGGAGAAAACCCAGTGGGAAAAACTCCTCTCCAAAAAGAGATAGAACAACATGCTGAAAGAAACATGAAGGAAGGAAGGCCTCATAAAGACCCCCCAAGGACAAATTCCTTCACCCCAAGCATAGAGCACAACTGAAGATAGCGCGGAGATGCAAAAGGTTTCGTGAAGATGTCTGCAACCTGCTCGGCAGTGGGAACATACTCCAAGATGAGAGAACCATCCTGAATCAACTGTCTGATGAAATGCATATGAAGCTCAATGTGCTTCGTCCGCTGATGCTCCACCGGGTTGCGCGAAATGTGTATAGCACTCTGATTGTCACACCAAAGAATAGTGGGACTATCAGGAGGAAAACCAAACTCAGTCATCAACTGACGAAGCCATAAAATCTCCTGACTAGCGAGCACAGCAGCTCGGTACTCAGCCTCTGTAGATGATAATGCATGAGCAGTCTGCTTCTTGCACGACCATGTGATAGGACCAGAGCCAAGACAAAAAACAAAGCCAGAAGTAGACTTCCGATCATTGACATCACCAGCCCAATCTGAGTCAGTGTAGCCAACAATGTGAGGATCCCCTAATGTGTAGTGAATGCCATATGAAGTGGTGCCCTAAATGTACCTCAAAATATGCTTGGCAGCTTGCCAATGACTCTCATGAGGATCATGTGAGAATCGAGAGACAAGACCAGCCGCAAAGGAAAGATCAGGACGAGTATGAGTCAGGTACAACAAACTGCCAACCAACTGCTTGTAAAGTGTAGCATCTACTGAAGGAGTGGGGCAAGTAGTAGTCAAAACAACCCCTGACTGAAAAGGTGTGGGGGCAGGCTTGCAATCAAGCATGCCAAAGTGCTGAAGCATATCAAAAGAATACTTCTGCTGGTAAATGGAGATCCCCTCTGAAGACTGAATCACCTGAAGACCAAGGAAATAGTGCAGAAGGCCAAGATCGATCATCTCAAACTGCTCCATCAAGGCTAGCTGAGAATGCTGAATCATGGAGGATGAGCTACCTGTAATGAGAAGATCATCAACATATAGCACAAGAATCAAGATCTCACCCTCAAGATGCTGAATATAGACTGTGTGATTAGAATGACAATGAGTGAAACCAGTGGAGAGCAAAAAAGAGTCCATCTTCTCATACTAAGCCCGAGGGGCTTGTTTGAGACCATATAATGAATGCTGAAGTATACAAACCAAAGAAGAATCATGAATAAATCCCTGAGGCTGCTCCATATAGATCTCCTCCTGTAGGTCACCATGTAAGAAGGCACACTTCACATCCATCTGAAAAATGAGCCATCCTCTAGAAGCTGCAAGTGATAATACAAAGCGAATAGAATTCATCTTGGCGACAGGGGCAAATGTCTCAGAGTAATCAATACCCTCAACCTATGATAAACCCTTCGCAACAAGACGTGCTTTGTACTTATCAATAGAACCATCAATAGCATACTTGGTGTGATACAACCATCGGCACCGAACCATCTTTCTGCCCTTAGGAAGAGGACAAAGATCCCATGTATTATTCCTCATCAAAGAAGAATACTCCTCCTCCATAACATAATCCCACTCAGGGTGACCTGTCGCCTCTGAAAATCTCTGAGGATCCTCTGAAAGAGTATGAGTCAAAAGACTAGAACCCGTAGTATGAGAACGAGTGCGACAAGTGTCTGAAGGATCACCGGCTATAGATCCTGCTGCCTCAATAGTAAAGTGAGCCCATTTGGGCCTCTGAGGTGGAACAAGTGGAGGTGGAGATGGGGGATCATCAATATCCTCATCAGAATCCTCAAAATAATCCTGAAGAGTTGTAGTGGTTGGAGTAGGTAGTGAGGTGGACACTGGAGACAGGGTATCAACTGGAGGAAGGCGCTCATCAAACTGAACATCCCGTCGAAACAAGACCTCTCTAGAATCAGGATCAAATAACCTGTATGCCTTAACATCCTCACAGTAGCCGACAAATATGAGGGGTCAACTCTTCTGCTCCATAGCTCTCCTCTGAGTATCAGGAATAAAAGCCCATGCCTCACTACCAAATACTCGAAATGATGAAATATCAAGAGTCATATGTCGAATCGCCTTGTGAGGCATCCAATTTTGAATATAGTTGGCACAATTGACTGCCTCAACCCAAAAGGACGAATCCATGGACCTGGACTGAATCATACAATTAGCCATCTCCCGTAAAGATCTATTCTTTCGCTCAGCGATACCATTCTGCTGAGGGGTGTAGGGAACAAAAAACTGATGCTGCAAACCATGCTCAGTGCAAAAATCTCTGAAGGCCTGATTTACATACTCCCCCCCATTATCTGTATGTATCTGCCGGATAGAAAGACCAGACTGCTTCTCTAGAAATGTCTTGAAGACACGAAATGAATCAAAGACATCAGACTTGTACTTAAGAAAGTACAACCATGTGCGTCTGGAGAAGTCATCAATGAATGTGAGTACATACTTGGCCCCTGAAAAAGAAGGAGTGGGAAATGACATACTATGAATCAATTCCAAGGGTGCCAAAGCACGAGTGGTACTTCCCTTCGGAAAGGGATTCCTGTGATGCTTGCCAAGCACACAACCATGACAAACACCGTCAGTGCAGGAAATCCGTGGAAGACCAAGAACAAGTGACTGTGTACTCATCTGCTGAAGATATCTGTAATTGACATGGCCCAAACGCTGATGCCAAAGTTGACTCACTAAATCTACATGTCCTATAAGAGATGAACCTGTACCCTCAGAAGGCGCAAATCCATCAAATCTATAAAGACGAGATGCAGTATCAACACTACCAGTAGCCACAACCAAATCAGAATCATGGAGGTCCCGAATAACCACATCATGTGGTGAGAACTCAAATGTTTTAATAGAGCCAGTGTGGCAAATCTGATAAATGGACAAGAGGTTCGTCGAAATGTTAGGAACAATCAAAACATCCTGTAGAGTGCCTCCATCCAAAGAGATAGAACCTGAACCCAAGACGGAAAGCTGTGAAGAGTCACCCACTGCAATCTGTGAAGTACCACAAGAGGCAAGAGAAGTGACTAACTACTGAGTGTGAGTCATATGGTGAGAAGCACCAGAGTCTAAAATCCAAGTGGACCCATTGGTTGATGCGTGTGCAGTGAGAGCATGACCCTTCCCTGTGGTGGAAGAAGAAGACTGAGGTGAGGAGATGTGTTGCTACTGTATGGCCTCCTCTAAAGCCTTTAATCGTTTCCAACACCTAGAAACTAAATGACCTTGCTTGCCACAGAAACTGCAAGTGTCTCCTGATTTCTCCTTAGTCTTGGAGGAAGACTCACCAAACTTCGAAGATTTCCCATGTTTTGGATTAAATGGTGGTTTAGAATCAGACTCAGGAGGCAGTTTGGAGGAATGCTCACTACCTACAAAATCTTTCTTGGGCCTCGGTTTCTGCTTCTGTTTCCCCTTCGGTGACTGAGCAACCAATGCTTTGCTCTTTGAACCTGAGAGCATATCCATCTGAGAAAGGTGAGACTGTTCCTGAGACAATCGCTCACAAAATAAATCAAAGGAAGGCATGGTAACACTAGCACCCAAACCATCCATGGTGGAGTAGAAGGAGGAAGCAAATATCTGAAATGGACCACGAAGCTTCGAAAGAATCAAGGAAATGCACTCTGTGTCTGTCTTGTTCTTCCCACAACCCTGTAAAATAGTACGGATAGTTTTGAACTGGTTCAAAAAATCTTCAATAGTGGGAAATGAATCAGGTAACAATTAAGTCAGCTCTGCCTCAATTTGTAATGTGCAAAACTCATTAATGACCCCAAAAAGTGTCTCAAACTTCAGCCACATGGCTCGAGGAGTGAGCAAAGCATCAAGGTGAAACAAAAGACTGTCTGAAACATGCATGCATAACAAACCCATAGCCTCATCCATCTTGTTCCTGTGCTGCATAATCTCAAATGGACGCTGCAACTGAGGCTGAACCTCATCTAAACAAGACCATAACCCTCGTGACCTGAGTAGCCTCATCATACGAGACTTCCAAGTGTGATAGTTATGTGATATGAGTAGCTCAACTGAAGAGTCTGCCATGAAACCCTGCACCTGTACCTGCTTGTGTTTTTTATTATTATGTGATCTTTCAGAATAGACAAAAGATGCAGAAGGGTTTGTATTTTTGAGAGTTTTGGTGTTTTGATTTTCTGATATAAATGATAGAAAGCAAGAGAAAAAAAACACCCCCCACAAAAGATAAACCCAAACCCTAGTACAAACTGAGAAGAAGGAAGCAATGCATAAGCAAAAAATATTTCAAGACAAATTCTCATGTACCTGATGAAAATTCTGATAAAATAGATCACGTCACTTAATAGAGCATGTTGAGAGCTTTCCAACGCCTATTCAAGTTTGAAAAACGGAGTCCGTTTGCATCTTCTATGACCCCGGAAGTGAAAAAGGAAGACCTCACTTTGACTGGTAAAAAATATCCAGACTGGTAAAAAAAAATTAAAAAAATTTCTATACCATCACATTGGTGCCATTCGCAACTTTCCAATGCATCTTCCTGTTCGAAAAATGGAGCTAGGATGCCCAAGTTATGCCCATTTGAACAAAAATGACATAATAGGGGGTTGGAGAGAAAAAATTAGCCCTCAAGGGCTTAAAATTCGACGGCCCCAGGGCACATGGTGGACCATGGGCTAGCGCGCAGGAGGTGGCGGTGCGCAGGCGGCATGGCTGGTGGTGGGTGGCGCACAAGCGGCGCTTGGGCGGAGCAGACCAGGTGGCGGGCTGACAGGGGCAGTGGTGGCCGCTTGGCCGTGGTCGGTGGTAGCCACCGGTGGCGGTGGCCACCAGGCGGCGCTCTGGCAAAACCCAAAAAAAATGATTTTTTTAATTTTTTTTTCGATTTTCTCCGTTTTTCGGTGCGATTTTTGCTCCGTACGGCCTTAGGGCAAAAAAATTTTGCCTTCCAAATTGACTGTAACCAAAATCGACGATTTGACAGTCGATTTAGGGGTTTTTGGGTGCTACAAATCCAATGGCACTGTCCATTTGAGCCCAAAGTGAACCCAAAAAATGGAGTATGCTGAATCCACCCCAAAAAAACTTTAGAACCCTAGATTTGCTTCCAATGCAAAATCTCAAAACAAGAACAAGCAGCTGCAAATCTGAAGCTCTGATACCATGTTGGAGTTGAGAAGATACAACACCACAGAAGTCCAAAAGATCTTTGCAAGCAAATAACCTGTTACAAGGAGAAACAAAGAGAAGCAACAAAAGAAATGCTCAAGAATGTGGAGCAATGTATTCACCTGAAAATGTAAAATGAATAATGATACAAAAGATAGTTTTCAACTACATATAGATGAAAACCCTAAAAAGGAAAACCCTAGGCTTGCACAATAATAATTAATAAAGTAATTAATTATTATGTACCTAATGTTAGCTTAAGTGAAAAAGAGTTAAAAGGAAACTTTACGTAATTAAACAAATATTGTTTAATTAATAAAGTAAATGTCCAATTACTCTAACAAGGAAGAATAACATGCCTCACATAAATATCCCAAGTAAATTAATTAAATCAAAATGAATAAATAATATAACTTGCCCAAGATAAAGAGTTGAGAGTAATAACACCACTAAAATAAATTCTCAAAATTAAATAATAAAAATAATGGTATTTATTTATCGACTTCCATGCAAAATATATCATTTTGCACAGGTAGACGCTAAATTAGGTGCACTTTGTGCCGCCTTTAACACCCCAAAGAGATTACATTTAGGGTTAAAAGTTGGCGCTAAAGTCAACACTAAGGTCGGCGACTATAGCATTGACTAATGAATCAAAAATGAAAAATAAAAAATTCTCGTGAAAACATTTGAAAAGTTTGGAAAAAGATGTCATTTTTTCCATCGATCTTTCTCTTCTAAATGTCATTTTTTCCATCGAGCTTTTTGGAAGCTCTCTTCTCAGCCACCATAGGGTTTCACCTGGAAGTTGCATCTGGAGATTTCATGGAGCTTTCTAAGTAAAGAGATTGCTAGAGCCACATGTGGTAAGCATTTTATTTTTACTTCTAGCTAGTGTGACTTTTTTTTAATCCCTTGTATCATGTGTGATTTGCATCAGTAGTTGGCATCATCTAGTGTAGGTAGGTATATATATGACACTTTTATCAAATTTTATGGCAGATTTAATGTTTATTTCGCTTGTAGCTTGTGTTAAAATGAGTTGAATTTGGTTAGGTACCCTTTACTCGTTGGTTTGCATTCTTCACAAATCTTACAAACATTGTCCTTTTGCATTTAGCTAGTGTGATTTGTTTTTATCACCTAGATTTTGAATCTTGTGCTTATTGGTTTTCATTCTTGTCAAATTTTACAAAAATCATGCATTGGCACCTTTGCCAAATGCCATTTTAAGTGATAAATACTTCCATAGAATTCAAAGCCACAAAAAATGTATGATTTTGTTATAGTTTAGGAACGATTGTGCCATTTGTGCCACAAAAATTCTCTAACGATAATTGGAAACCATAAAAAGTAAGGTTTTCGCTAGGGCTAAGGCATACTGAAAATAAACAAATCTATAATCATCACCATATACCCTTAAACTAATTTTTTTGGGATTTTTAATGTCAAAAACCATTTGGGGTTTAAAATTTTAAAACTCCTTTTAAAAAAGGAGAGAAACACCATATGGCCTTGAGTTTTTTAAGAAAAGTAGAAAACCCACTTATATATTGACAGTAGATGCAAATGCGAAGTTGCTTTAAAACCTTGATTGATTGGACTTGATCCACGTGATGTTGCTTCATTAAAATTTCAATTAGCCTCTGTAATGCCATTTTTATGCATAAAAATGCTCCTTGCATTGCAAACATATATGAATTGTACTTGACAATTATTGACTGTAGCTATGCATAAAAATGCTCCTTGCATTACAAACATATATGTTGTACTTGACAATGATTGACTGTAGTTATGCATAAAAATGCTCCTTGCATTTCAAACATATATGAATTGTTTTTCTTGACAGTGTGTACTTTCATACCTGACAGTGTGTACTTCGTTTGCCTCCACAGACTGGATGAAAATTATTTTCCCTAGGTTGCCTCAAAATGTCAAGCAATAGAGGGAAGGGAGCAGATTCTAGCCACAATGAGGTAATTCATTATCAATTTATAGATTTGTAAATGTTTCCATTGTTTCTTTGATTTTTAGTTTTTAGTTTTTTATTTCTAAATTTAAAAGAAGAAATTTATTATATATATATATAAGGACATGAGACTGACAAAGATGGAGAAGCATTGGCTTCCATATTAGGGGTAGAGGCAGTGAACAAATTGGATGGTGTGGACTTGAAAATGCTTGTCAGATACATAGAAAAATGATCTAGTAAAGCACCTAAAACATTGCAACCAAATCAACCGTGTCAAAGGGAATCAATTGATTCCCCAACCAGTCATGGATTGAGCAAAAGATCTAGGAGGAAATCAATAACAATAAACTCTAGGAATGTGGAACAAGGAGTAGAGACTTCCAATGTCCTAGCCACTCCTGGGACACAAACTTCTTCCACTACGCCATGTTTTGCATCTTCCATTGGTACCTATGATACCAAAATAGAATATGATGTGGTTTCAGGGGAAGTTTGAATGACAGATGCTGGAAAAATGTTTGTGAATAGGTTGAAGGAATCATGCCTTCAACAGTTCAAAGACCATCTACATTTTCCATTCTCAAAGATAACCATACACCTAAAAAAATCAGTTATCCATGACATGGAGACTGAATTTGGCACAGGTTGGTCTATAAAGAAGATAAAGCTACAAATGTCTCAAAACTACAAGAGATTTTGGTGCAACCAAACAAAGAAGATTAAAAAACTCCCTCTTGAGCTAAGGCTCAAAAAAAGGCCACTTGATGTAAGTAGGAAAGTATGGAAAGAGCTTGTAAAAGCATATAACAGGTCCAATGCATGAAGGAAGTCCGGTGAGGAGAGTACACAGGTATTTGAATTTGCTCATAAGATTATATCAAAATTATTAAACGATTTTTAATTTTTTTTTGTGCATAGTTAAATTGAATTAGTATATGTTTCAGGACAAGGCCTCCAAGGCTAGGCTTAACAAACTTCGTGCCATGCATCATAGTGTCTAGAAAGGTTTACATGCCTCGATCTGTACATTTATAAGTATATTTAATATGTTAAATGATTTTTTTTTTATTTCCTAGGAAAAAGTAAATGATTGCATATTAATTAGTTTAACTAGTCCATGTGTCATGTTTTGACAGGATGAGAAATATGGCCGACATCCAAAGCAATATGAAAAGGAAATGTTACAAAGCAAAAAGTGGGTCGATTTTGTAATTTGGATGGAGAACGTGGTATCAATAGTTGAATTTCAATAACTTAGTTGGATATTGTTGTGTTAATATGTCAATTTGAATTTATTGTGTTGAGTTTCAATAATCTTTGAAGAGGTTATAGAGTGATACTTGAGACAAACTATTACGGTTGTACTTTGTTTGTTGTGTTTGGTTTCTATTGGTCTTCTTGTCTTTTTGTGTAAATCATTGTAGCAATCAAGCTAACAAGAGTGAACTTTATGATATTACGTAAAGGGTGAATAAGACCTTGTCTTTACTCTAAGACATAAAGTTAGACAACAATGAACATTAATGAAAAGATCTTTGATAGCATTCTCATTAATAATTCATATAAAATGTATGAATGGAGAGACAATGGCCTCATGAGACTTACATATTTAACTTAGACATGTTCAGAAACCATACAATTGACAAAATTGGCTAGATTAACTCAAAACCTAAGACATTGACTCAAAATGCATTTGCTTTGTGCTTTCTACTTGCATACTCGGCTCCAAAATTCAACAAAAGACCTGTACAATTAAAATTCAATTCCCTTTTATAGAAAAAGGGAGAAAAACAAGCCTCAAGCCAAGTTGTACACATGTCACCCTCTCATTGGACCACAATATACACATTCCCTTTTGCAGTTATATTTACATCTTCAAAATGGAGGGAAAAAGTGAGATGAAATATTTCCATTCAATGAAGAAAATGGACACGCCTTCCAAAAGGCATTTTGTTGGAGAGAAGAATCTTCTAACTGTTGCAGCATATTCGTTCCTTGAGCTAAATAAAAAATATGAAAGAGAAAGAAAGATCGACCCAAACTAGCATTCAAATTATCAGTGATCGATATCTACCTATGGTGTTTGCTATAAGAGACACATACTTTATGCATTTCAATTTCTTAGGCCAGACCTGTATTATACTTGACCAAATGTATGTGTACTCTGCCTTTGTGCTCATAAATCCAATTCATCAATAACAATATTTTTCCATTGTTCATATTCATCATCAGATGGCCAATTAAAATTAATGATTTCATCCATCTTTGTTCTATATGGAGCATATTTCACCATCATTGAAGTTGACTCTTTATCAAAATCCTCTAAGAAACTGATAATGAAAGACAATTTCTCTAGAGAATCCTTCAATATAGAAATATCAACATGTTCACGAATCAGAACTGCCTGTGAGGCAATATTGGTATCCATTTGGTCCTTCCACACCTGTAGAGGCTTTACCTCATTGTATGTATGTTGGATATCCGACAGTAATGTCAACTCTGTCTCATCATACTTAGCCTTTAATTCTCTAATCCTTTGCTCCAATGAAGCGACATATCCATGTAACTTTTGCGCCTTAATTCCATCAACATATTTGTAGTCTAGGATCACTTTGGGGTATCTATCTTCCTTCTATTTAGCCCCCACCGCCATTAATTTCAAATCTCCAACCCTTGGAATCCACTTATCCAAGATTGGGATAGCTATATCCCTATCCCTCTAGGACAACCTTATTATTTGTAACATTGAAGAGTAATTTGCATGAACAATATTTAATTTGCTTTGAATCCTCTTGTTCATATGTTTGAGTACTGTATGAACAATATGAGCATTATTCTCATACATTGTATTTTGAGTTTGCTCAAGCAATTTCTTATGTACCTCAACTTGTTGAAGTAGCTGCTCCCTTGTAAGCTCATCAGTTGCATGTGGCTCCTGGCCCAAGTTGTATGGTATTATGGTCATGGGTTGTTCTGACAAAGGAGAAGGTTGGGAATGTTCCACTAGAATGATCGATGCAGCTTGGCTTGAGCTAGTTTGTCCTTGAGACTTCAACGTCTCCATTTCTCCTTTCCAAAGTGCTAGCTCTATTTCCAGCTCAACAACTCTTTGTTGACTCTTATCATATTCAACCAAAATATCATTATACTGTCCTCTAAATGAGTCCCTTTCAGTAGTTAAACTTTCTATAGTTGCTTTGGAAAAATTGGCAACATTCACCATCATGTTTGCTGCCTCTAGAGCTGGAGTGTTAGAAACTCTTCTTATAACCAATTGTCCACTAAAGTCAGCTGGTTCTGCCACAACTAGTTTCCTAGATCTCGTAGACAATGACCAAATGGCCAAGGCATCCCATTCTTCACTAAATGTCGATCCATTGATTGCCAACCTAGCTTCTTCTTCAGTTTAAAATAATGGCCTTTCAGCTCTTCTTATGGTGTCCAATACAACAACATCAACAATGTCCCATTCGGGCAATAACATAACTCCACTTTTCTGCACAAGCGCCCTTCCTTCCTCAGTTGTAATGCTTTGAAATTCTTTCTTCGTGGCTTTCCTTATATTTGCTTGGATAACATTCTCAAGGAGTTTAGGATGTAAACTCCTCTCCTTGGCTACATTCTCAACATAAATTGGAACCTTAGCCCTCCAAGCAAAATCTTAGAATTCTCTTGTTTTAATAAAAGAGTCATCCTCCATAAATTCCTTACAAGCTTCATGTCTCAAGTCATCCAAGTAGCTTGTCCCACTCAACTCCCCTTTTCCCAATCTAAGGCTACTTTCTACAGTATCTGCTACAACTTCCCTTGGAGGAGAAGGCATTCCCTGTTGCATCTCCTCAGGAGTGATTAATATTTCTTCTTCCTCGGTGTCCGGGTAGTCAACAATTTCTCACCTCAACTTTTTGCTTCTTGGCCGGTGGTTGCTCTGATGGAGAAGGGCCTTTCGGGGGTGAATCAATCTCAATAACAACAGGCGGAGCCTGTCTAGGAGGTGATGAAACTGACCTAGTTGGAGAAGTTGCCCTTGACTCGTCTAAGGTAGTAGGGGTTGGCAATGTCTATTGTTTCTTAACAATCTCCTTCCTCATAGAATATATTCTAATCTTTTTTGGAGGCTCATAGGAAGGTCTTTCCTCCTCATGTGCAAATGGCCCCTCTTCTATCACCAATGACTTCCCCTTATCCTCAATTGTTCTTCCCCTTCTTAATACACCCACAACACTTTCAAAGTTTGCCAAAACATATTGTACTCTTCCCCATTCTCCCCTGATATTTGGAAAAGGGTCATATCTAGGATTAGACTTCAAGGCATTCTCAACCATCTTTTTGAAGGCAAGATACATGGCCTTATTTTCCTCTCGCACCTTGAAATCCAAAATATTCTTGATAACATCTTCGGGGTAGTAGAAGTTATGCACAAATACACTAGTCCTTATCCTTACCTTTACTACAATAATGAAACCCTTAGGGTCATGGTTTCTAGGGCGCACTATCCTCAAGTCATAGGGTTCCAAGATCTTAACAAAAGCTTTCCACCCTCCCTTGAAAATCATAGAGTCTATAGAGGTTGTCCATTCAGGGAAGAAAGACCCCTTCTTCTAATTTTCTGGTAGATGTGCCATTTGTACAGCTCCTAGTTGTCTCATTATTTCAATAAATACAATCCTCAAAGATACATCCCTTGGTAGCACATAAGGATTGATAGGTGTCCCATATACCCTAAATATAATTGTATCTGGACAGGGAATGATGTCTCCCTAATTATGAGTTATTTACAATTCAGGCCTCCTTTTCATAAGTCTCAATAAATCACGAATCTCCTTCGGGATCCTTGGTGGATCATGAATCAAGGATCTCCTCAGCTTGGAGGCAAACACATTGTGAAAGACCACATAATCAAACTTTTTATCATGTATGTCTAGAATATTGGTCCAACACTGAACCAACAACTCAAGACCATCCTCTTTCATCTTCAATGACATATCTTTGCCAAAGTATTTCCTTCCCTTGTATAGAAACATATGCATTAATAGGGAGTACAACCAAAATTGAACCCAATTCTTTCCTTCCTTAAGAGAAACCAAACCCTTGTGCATATGCTCTGCCAAGTAAGTAGCATAATCATATACCACATTGAAAGCTCCATGTTGGATATGTCCTTCCATGTACATATATTCTTTTGGCATAGTTTCTGGTGGATCAAAACCAATGATTTGGCATAAGGAATAAAAGGTCTTCTTAAAGTAGTTAGCAAAGTATCTCACAGGGAAAGGTTCCCTCTCATCTTTTCCAATCTTTATTTGTCTCTTATTTTTTCCATATCCTATGGTAGCAGTATGTATTGGCAGCATTGTGGTTCTGAACAAGACCTTGGTATTTTCATACTCTTTCCTAAAAAAATCCAGGTCAATAGGGATCATGTCTTCATTCCACTAAGACAAGTAAAATACTTTAGTAATTTCTTCTCTAGTAATCCTGACCATCTCAATGCCATCAAATTCCCTAATTACCCTAGAAATGGGGTCATACCTTGTTGCAATGTCTTTCAACAAATCCACATCCACATAGACATTTGGGACCACAAGTTTTACCATGTCTAATCTCCAGGTATTGCAAGTGGGAACTCCATAATTTCTATTTCTGAACCAATTATTGAACATGTTCCATCTAGTGAAAGGTGTTTCAACATCCTTGATACAATGTTGCTTATCTAGCAACCCCTCATAAATCTTAGGACCATAAAATATTACCTGCCCCTGAGCTTTCTTACTTGTCGAGGATTTGAGTTGGTTAACAATATCTTAAGAGAGTAACCTAGTTGGGGTTTCAGAACCAAACCCTTGGTCTTTGGGAGCCATGGACAATTAGGTAGGTTAAAAGTAGGCTAGGGTTTTTATGCAGGATAGCTCAATACCTAGTGCTTAATTAAAAACTAGCACAAATTGGATATATAAATTTTGAAGCACAATAGAAGAACACACTTATGCACATTTTTAAAGCAAAAAAAGCCAATTAAAACATGCAATCTAATCCAATTTGAAAGAAAGAAGCGAAAACCTACCTTAAATCAAGATTGTTTAAAAGATAAAGCTTGTAATTTGACTTATGAATTTTATCGTTCATAGGATACCCTAATTGGTTTGAGTTGCAGCTTGAAATACTTCACACAATCTCCTGAAGGCTTTGAATTTACTTGCAATCCTGAATTGTGTGAGGAAAATAAGTTGTTATTTGCTTTAATGTCAAAGAAATAGCGGCTACGGGTGTCCTATCCACCATTATTGCTCGCTCGCGCAAAGCAAACGATTCAATTAGCCGTGCATCCAATTTTGAATAGTAGTCGTCGATCTCTTTCTAATATGGCATAGAGAACCATCAAGATCAAGTCAACATGGTTTGAATTTTATTTTTCTTCATTCATCATCCAATGAAAACTTGTTGACTGGAGACCATACCATCCTCTCCCATGAGCTCCACCTCCTTTCCCAAGCAAAAGAAATAGTCCACGTGTCCATCATTCGCAGACCTCACAAGCTTTTGGAGAGTACTTGTGTAAGTTTTGTGAGGTGTGCGATATACAACCAAGATTTACCTTCAACACTGTGGGTGCACACGTGTCAAACATTCACCAACCTCACATCATTTCAAAGATCAATACTCAAATCCTACGAGGTTTGCGAGCAACGGCTGAGATGCGACTTTCAAATCGGTTGGGCATGATTTCTACACATGCAATTAATATTAGTTTTAAAAGTGGGGCCATGACTAGGTTAACGGGATTATAACCCATGAGGCGGACGTAAAATCAACTGAAAAATAATAACGATCCAGACTTAGGAAAAATTAAATGGGGCGATATAACACCGAGCGACTGAAAAACCTATGCAAGGGGGCTAGTAAAAATATGTTGCTAATGACTAAATGAGAAAGTCAACGAGGAATACAGAGCTAAAAAGGTTTTATTCATCAGAGTAAGAAACAAATATCGCCAAAACACATCTTGTTGTCTCCCTGATAGCCTGAGCAAAGCATATTGGAGACACTAAAGTATATCAGGGAAAGATGACATGTTGTCTCACTGATGGACCGATACAATGGCATGATGAAGATAGTAGTATCAGTGAGACACAAACCTATCGAGATGACAAAAAACATGATTTCCCCGATACAATGATGAACTGACAGAAGAAAAGGGTATCGGGAGGAACGGTTGCTATCTACGAAATATAAAATAGAGTTGCCCCGATGAGCCGATAGCACAAAGAATGTCATAAGTGATTAATTATATGCCTAAGGTATGATATCAAAGAGAATAAGGGGTATCGGGGAGACATCATCTGATATCCCTTTGGTGCCTCAAAGGAAAAACAATGACATACGTTCGCTTCGATGGGAAATATGGATATCGACCACAATAATATATTTGACATATTGATATCATGCTTTAGAAAGCTGAAGTTTCTCCTAAGTCACCAATGTAGCTCTCTCTGCCATTTCAGACTCTTTCATTGCTACAGATTGTTTGTGGGATTTGATCATTTGTACCACATGGTTGATGTGCTTTGAATCCTTGGATCTAAAGGAAATTTTCTTAACATAAATACTACTAGGGAATTTCAATGTTAGCAATTAGTTGGCATTAAAGCCGATACCTGGAACATTGAAAATTATCCTTATATAAGAATTCCCTCCATATTGTTGGCTCGTAACACTCTTGATGGTGGCTACATGAAATATGATTTTGATTCCTCTTCTACATTAGAGGGTTCATATCCTTGATCCGACTCTTTTGAATTATCAAAATCAGAATCACTAGCATCCATATTCAAAAATTCCCAACCACCATCTTCAATAAATTTATCTGGATCATCAGTAATAGTCTTCAAAATTGGCCACTAGTTCAAGTTCATTTTGCTTTCATAATACTTTATATCCATGGAGTTCAACCATTCCTTGATGCCATCAAGCAAAGATTGAGGAATGGAATCAATGCGGAGTACATCTCGCTTGAAGTCTTTGAAAAAAATAGCCATATCAAATGCCTTTTTCCCAAGTCCTACTCTCTCAAGGTTAACAATCTCAATCTCACTAATAATGATTACTAAGAAAGGTAATTCCATCAAATCTACCAAACAATTTACTATAGGAACAATAAAAGTAGAGGCTTTGAAAGGAACTCCATGAAAACCAAGCTCTTTGAATGGTATATCAAACTCCAGTTCAAAATATTTTAGATGAGACTGCTCCCATAACTCTCTTACTTGCTTGACAAATCCTTGAAACTCTGCATTGATTTTATTTTTCCTATCCCTCTCTTGTTGTTCTTCCTCAATTTCATCAGGATCATACATTGACCTTCTTGGCCCTCCTAAAGTTTGGACCACATCCATTACCTCCACATAAAATTGGACATCCTTGGTCTTCTTGGTTCCCACCATGATATGGTTATGCAAATGAAAATGAAGCAAAGTAATCATCTCCTTCTCCACTGGCTGGAAGAATGCATGCTTAATGTTTTGATACATGATATCAACTCTCTCTTCTGCTCTCATGGTTGAATACCAAAATCCATTATGGTGGGCCTCCAGAGTTCTAGTCATCTTTCTTCCTCTTTCACCAAATGTTGGCCTGATCCACGAGTCTGCCAGCCTAATTGGCTTTGTTTTTGAAAGATAAAGTTTCTCCCGATTCACCAGTGTAGCTCTCTCTACCTTTTTAGACTCTTTCATTGTTACAGATCGTTTGTGGGATTAATCATTTGTACCACATGGTTGATGTGCTTTGAATCCTTGGATCTAAAGGAAATTTCCTTAACATAAATACTGCTAGGTAATTTCAATGTTGGCATGTAGTTGGCATTAAATTCAGTACCTGGAACATTGAAAATTATCCTTATATAAGAATTCCCTCCATCTTGTTGGCTTGTAACACTCTTTATGGTGGCTACATGAAATCTAATTATGATTCCTCTTCTAAATCAGAGGTTTCATATCCTTGATCCAACTCTTTTGAATTATCAGAATCAGAATCACTAGCTTCCATATTCAAAAATTCCCAACCACCATCTCCAATAAATTTATCTGGATCATTAGTAATAGTCTTCAAAATTGGTCACCAGTTCAAGTTCATTCTACTTTCATAATACTTTATATCCATGGAGTTCATCCATTCCTTGATGCCATCAAGTGAAGATTGAGGAATGGCATCAATGCGGATTACATCCCGCTTGAAGTCTTTGAAAGCAATAGCCATATCAAATGCCTTTTGCCCAAGTCCTACTCTCTCAAGGTTAACAATCTCAATCTCACTAATAGTGATTACTAAGAAAGGTAATTCCACCAACTCTACCAAATGGTTTACCGTAGGAACAATAAAAGCAGAGGCTTTGAAAGGAACTCCATGAAAACCAAGCTCTCTAAATGGTATATCAAACTCTAGTTCAAAATATTTTATATGAGGCTGCTCCCATAACTCTCTTACTTGCTTGAAAAATCCTTGAAACTCTACATTGATTTTATTTTTCCTGTCCCTCTCTTGTTCTTCTTCCTCAATTTCATCAAGATCATACATTGACCTTTTTGCCCCTCCTAAAGTTTAGACCACATCCATTACCTCCACATAAAATTGGACATCCTCGGTCTTCTTGGTTCCCACGATGATATGGTTATGTAAATGAAAATGAAGAAAAGTAATCATCTCCTTCTTCACTGGCTGGAAGAATGCATGCTTAATGTTTCGCTACATGATATCAAATCTCTCTTCTGCTCTCATGGTTGAATATTGAAATCCATTATGGTGGCCCTCCAGAGTTCTAGTCATCTTTCTTCCTCTTCCACCAAATGTTGGCCTGATCCACAAGTCTGCTAACCTAATTGGCTTTGTTTTTGAAAGATAAAGTTTCTCTTGAGTACCAGTGTAGCTCTCTCTACCTTTTTAGACTCTTTCATTAATACAGATAATCTGTGGGATTTAATAATTTGTACCACATGGTTGATGTGCTTTGAATCCTTGGATCTAAAGGAAATTTCCTTAACATAAATACTGCTAGGGAATTTCAATGTTGGAATGTAGTTGGCATTAAAGTCGGTACCTGGAACATTGAAAATTATCCTTATATAAGAATTCCCTCCATCTTGTTGGCTTGTAACACTCTTGATGGTGGCTACATGAAATCTGATTCCGATTCCTCTTCTAAATCAGAGGTTTTCATATCCTCGATCCAACTCTTTTGAATTATTAGACTTAGAATCACTGGCTTCCATATTCAAGAATTACCAACCACCATCTTTAATAAATTTATTTGGATCATCAGTAACAGTCTTCAAAATTGGCCGCCAGTTCAAGTTCATTCTGCTTTCATAATACTTTATATCCATGGAGTTCAGCCATTCCTTGATGCCATCAAGCAAAGATTGAGGAATGGCATCAATACAAAGTACATCTCGCTTGAAGTCTTTGAAAACAATAGCCATATCAAATGCCTTTTTTCCAAGTCCTACTCTCTCAAGGTTAACAATCTCAATCTCACTAATAGTGATTACTAAGAAAGATAATTCCACCAACTCTACCAAACAGTTTACCGTAGAAATAATAAAACCAAAGGATTTGAAAGGAACTCCATGAAAACCAAGCTTTCTAAATGGTATATCAAAATCTAGTTCAAAATATTTTAGATGAGGCTTCTCCCATAGCTCTCTTACTTGCTTGACAAATCCTTGAAAATCTGCATTGATTTTATTTTTCCTATCCCTCTCTTGCTGTTCTTCCTCAATTTGATCAAGATCATACATTGACCTTCTTGCCCCTCCTAAATTCTGGACCACATCCATTACCTCCACATAAATATGGACATCCTTGGTCTTCTTGGTTCCCACCATGATGTGGTTATGCAAATGCAAATGAAGCAAAGTAATCTTCTCCTTCTTCGCTGGCTGGAAAAATGCATGCTTAATGTTTTGATACATGATATCAACTCTCTCTTCTACTCTCATGGTTGAATACTGAAATCCATTATGGCGGCCCTCTAGATTTCTAGTCATCTTTCTTCCTCTTCCACCAAATGTTGGCCTGATCCACGAGTCTGCCAGCCTAATTGGCTTTGTTTTTGAAAGATAAAGTTTCTCCTGAGTCACCAGTGTAGCTCTCTCTGCCTTTTCAGACTCTTTCATTTCTACAGATGGCCTGTGGGATTTAACCATTTGTACCACATGGTTGATGTGCTTTGAATCCTTGGATCTAAAGGAAATTTCCTTAACATAAATAGTGCTAGGGAATTTCATTGTTGGCATGTAGTTAGCATTAAATTCGATACTTGGAACATTGAAAATTATCCTTATATAAGAATTCCCTCCATCTTGTTGTCTTGTAACACTCTTGATAGTGGCTACATGAAATCTGATTCTGATTCCTCTTCTACATCAAAGGTTTTCATATCCTTGATCCAACTCTTTTGAATTATCAAAATCAGAATCACTAGCTTCCATATTCAAAAATTCCCAACCACCATCTTCAATAAATTTATCTGGATCATCAGTAATAGTCTTCAAAATTGGCCGCCAGTTCAAGTTCATTTTGCTTTCATAATACTTTATATCCATGG